>OY987207.1:22156428-22703928 GCA_963920795.1 Eutolmus rufibarbis
ATTTGGTGGGATCAGCTCGGTGTCATATACTATGAGCTGCTAAAACCGGCTGAAAAAATCACAGGTGCACTTTATCGAACGCAATTAATGCGTCTGAGCCGGGCATTAAAAGAAAAACGTCCGCAATACAACGAGAGACACGATAAAGTAATTTAGCAACATGACAATGCTCGTCCCCACGTTGCAAAAGTGGTCAAAACGTACTTGGAAAGGTTAAAATGGGAAGTCCTACCTCACCCGCCGTACTCTCCAGATGTTGCTCCGTCTCACTACCACCTCTTTCGATCGATGACACACGGCCTGGCTGACCAGCACTTCCACTCTTATGAAGAAGTCAAAAATTGGATCGACGAATGGATTTCATTAAAGGATGAGGAGTTTTTCCGGCGCGGGATTCGTATGCTACCCGAAAGTAGTGTCAAGCGATGGATAATATTTTGAAACATAAATATGTAACTATTTTTTTTTAATAAAGCCTCAAAATTACAAAAAAAACGGCGGGAGCAAAGTTGTACACCTAATAATATAGCTAAGAATACTAATAATAGCTGTGTTTTTGTCACAATCGAAACTGGATCAGATTTAGCAGGAAATTTTGCATTGAATTGAAATTTATGAATAGTTACCTATATCAAACAAGTTTTATTTCGTGAAAATATAATTTAATTGCTTTGATTTATATCCACCATGTGTCAAAAAGTTAATCCAAAAATTTGTTCGATTCAAAATTTGAAGTTCGAATGAATATAAAAATATTATTGAAAAAAACAAAAAACCCGACTGCGTAAACTGAAAAATTGTGAAGTTAAAATTTTCAAACTTACTTAATAAATGAACTGAAAAATTAGAAACAAGTTGAAAAAATTAAACATTTTTTCTGAATTTGAATGATCATGGTTGACAGTGTTCACAAACGCAGTCGGAGGCATCAAATATCTACGAATCTAACGGCACCTCTCAAGCTCAAATCGATCAAGCCGTTTAGGCTACAAAGCGTGCCAAAGAAATATACATACATACGTACACTCGAAAAACATAACCCTCCTTCTGGCGCAGTCGGGTAAAAAATCATGGCAATTTGATGTTTTTTGGCAAATTTTAAAATTTGTATATAGAAACGGCTTATAAAATTCAATTCAATGAAAAATTTCCTGACTAATCTGATCCAGATCTGGTTGTGAAAAAAGCACAACTAATAAAAAGCTTTCCGAGCTCCTTGGGAAACACTTCGATATAGTGTATCGAAAGCGCTTCATTTCCAAATGAAAGCTTTTTTAACTCGTTTATTTTATGCTTAAAAAGAAGCAAACATGAAGGGTTTCTCTTAGCGGACATGCAATGCTAAAAAGTAAATGAATTGGGATACCAGTACGAAGCATAGTGCTTCTGAATTTTTTTAAATTTATGTGTGAAATGTTTCCGAGCTCATATATTTTTTTACTCAGCAGTGGCATTTTGCGAGCAGTTCTTCCAGGCAAATTTTTTTGCTGTAGCTTTTTCCTAGCTGTTGAAGCACTAACCACATTATTAATTGCTGCTGCGATTGCTTTCGACGACATAAAAAGATCTTTCTTTGCTAACAACACTATGCGAGAGTCTGTAGTTGGGCTAATTTTGTTTTGTCTACCTCTCGTTTCTGTTTCGTTTTTAATGCATTGGTGACAACATTTTTAATTAAAAAGTATAGTAGAAACCACTTCCAAGAAGTTATTTAGTTTAAGCTATGTACATTCACCAAAAATCGACGCAATCACCTTTTTATGCAATTTACAATAGAAACTGTCGTAAACAAACAAAAATTACCTGTTATTTTTTATCACTTTAAAAATGAGTACCTACATTTTTAACCAAGAACTTGACTGATTGACTAACTCTCCGTATGATAAATAGTAAACATTTGGTCACTTAAAAACGGTATTAGTTACATTTCAGAAAGAAAACATTTTAAACGGGAAATTGATATTTACTATAGTCTATGTACTTTTCGATTTTATTACCTATTTTGATCAGCACTGTATATGTATGCACATGTACATATATTGGATTTTTTTTTCTTCCGTCCTATAAGCCAGTGTTTTAGCTCTAGATCTAAAACTAATCCTACCGAAATTACAGATTCCTAGATCAAGAACGGAGCAAACAAAGTTTAATTCGGTGAATAACTAAAAAAAATTTATAAAATTTCTCATAGCAGCATTTTGTTGAGAATAAAATTTCCTACCAAAAAGATCTTAAGGACTAAATTTGGAACCTATTAAATCAATTTTTTTAAACTAAATTGTACACTTCCATACGATACATATATGATACAGAAAAATATTTTTTTTTAATTTTTTTGTAAAGATGGCGCTGAAGTTAGCGCATCGAAAAAAAATGAAAAATCAGAAGACATGGTAACTGCACTTAGGATGACCCGAAACCAAAAAATAGTAAATTCAAACCAAAAAATAGTAAGTTCACCAAGGGAGCAAAGACATTTTTACCTGGGTGTAAAATTGCCTTCCGAGCCGTAGGCGAGGGTGGCAATCACCCTGGTAAAAATGTCCTATTTTGTTCCCGAGGTGAACATACTTATTTTTACCATACCACCGCCGAAAGTTCAAATTTTCTCCCTGTTTTAAGGGAACAAAATGGCACTTTTTTACCCCGCAAATGTCCCCTTATTTTAATGTGCGTCAAGCTGGCAGCGCCATCTATAAACAAGTAAAAAACGACACGACAAAATAATGTACTCTTTATTGGCTTATTATGTGTCCAAATAATAATTGTTATGCCCGGTAATTAACGCGGAAATTGAAAATTGTTAATTTGCCGTGGCACATATCGGAAAGCTAGCACGGTCCGTTTACCAACGGGATTATACTTGGCCTTGAAAAAAAGATAGCAGCATTCAAATAAAGTGCTTTTTATGTGCTTTAAAATGGCCGAGACAGATTTTTGAAAAAATCACTCCCTGTATGAAAAATAAACCTTATCGTTTTAAACTGGGTTTGAAAAATACAAATGCCTACAAGTGGCTACCAATGTTGATAGTTTGCGATGGAGGGGTGAAATCTACTCCCCATCCTCCCAAGTCTGACTGCATGCAATATTTATTTCACAAACAAATTGGAAGGCTTTTATGAAGAGCGCCTAATTTTTGGATTACTTATGTAATAGGAATAGCGAATAATTCCAACAAACACATAATTCCTCTACCAGTTTTGTAGATGCACATAATTATTTGATAACTACAGTAGGTGATCAACGAATTAGAAACACTTGAAAATATTAACACAGTTTCAATTTATAATGTGCAATATGCATTGGTGATGAAGTCTGATGAAAAATTTTTTTCATGAAACAAGTAACGGAATCTCCCACATTGGGTTAGGCAGGTAAATTTTATAACATCCTTCTTAGAAAGGGTAAAAAGGAGGTATGCAAAGGGTATAAAAAGGGCGATTTCAGAAAAAATGCAATCATTTGCAATACGGCAATTATCGAGTGAAGTTATTATAGAGGAAGTGAAGTGGTTTTGTAAACAATAATAAACAGTAACTGTGAGCGAAGGAATCTGCGAGTGACCTGTGAAAAAAAAAAGTGAAAAAGTATGTGTTTAGGTTGTGTATGATTTATGTTTTTTTAATTTGCCAATTTCGTATAGTGGGACGACGAAAAGACATAACGAATGAAAAAAAAATCGAGATTGCAACATTGTTGAGATTGCAAAAGTTGTCTGTGGGACAAATAGCAACAATAGCTGATGTTTCGGCGGCTACAGTGAGCAGAATTTCAAAAAATATTGAAGTTGGCTTAAGTCCTCGACGTAATAAACGGGAAAACTGTAAGGGTTTGAGAAAAACCACGGCGAGAACTGACCGGGAAATTATTCGAAGGGCGGCACAACAACGCAGGGCACCAGCACGCGTAATCGCTAGAGATCTAAATGAGCAGGGAGTGGACATATCAACGGTGACAGTTAGAAGAAGATTTTATGAGGCTGGTCTGAAATGTAGGCGGCCTGCAAAGAAGCCGAAATTAACGGAAAAAATGAAGAAGAAGAGATTAATTTGGGCAAAACTTCATAAGAGCTTAACCATCGATGATTGGAAAAAGGTAATTAAATTTGGAACATTTGGGTTCCGTTGACGCTTATGTTTGTCAGGGTTACGATTTTTCATTTTTTCTTTTAAATTTAGGTCATCTTTAGTGACGAATGTCGCTTAGAGGCTGTCACGGAAGCAGCTAATTTTGTTAGAAGGAGACCCCACGAACGTTTCAACGAAGACTGCCTCATAAGAACTGTAAAACATCCACCGGCAACAATGATTTGGAGTTGCATTACTGAAGAAGGCCCCGGTCCTATTTATTTCGTCGAGGGAACGTTACGCTCGGAACAATATAAACGTGTCCTGGAAACGGTCCTTCTTCCTTATATGGACTCCCTGGATTCCGGAACATCTTCCTACACGTTTATGCAGGACGGCGCACCATGCCATAGGGGTCGTCCTTAAATTACGTAACGCTAAATTCGATGATTTTTGATACCCCCCCACCCCCCTGTAACGGATCCGTAACGGGAAACCAAACCCCCCCTGAAACATTACGTAACACGCTAAACCCCCCCCCCCCCCCCGCCATCTTATATTAAGACTGTCAAATTTTCTAAAAGCGATTAAACATAGAACAATAGAAAGTTCTTTTCTGATAATGGTTAGAAATAGATACAAATATTTTTACACAGAACATTCGAATTTCATAGATCCCACATAATTATCCTTTTTGTGTAGAATTCCTTGTATCTATTTTTAACCATTTATCATTTACAAATGACCATTTTCTGGAAAATTCTGTTCTTTCCACGGTAAAAATTTTTACAATGCGATTATACTAAAATATATTTTTCCCTTATGAGCTGAAAAAATATTTTTGGCGTTACGTAACTTTCAAAAAGACACCCCCTCACCCCCCTGTAACACTTCATAACGCTGCTACAGACCCCCTCCCCCCCCTCCGAGCGTTACGTAATTTAAGGACGGTCCCATACGGCAAGATCTGTAAATGATTTTTTAATTTCAAAAAATATGAATGTTCTTCCTTGGCCAGGAAATTCCCCCGATCTCAATCCCATTGAGAACTGTTGGGCCTTTCTACAATGTAAAGTGTACTCGAGAACAAATAATACCATACAAGTTTTGAAAAATAACATCGAAGATATATGGAATAACGACCCTGAAATTAAGGCAATGATCAACAATTGTATTGAAAGTATGCCGGCGCGAATAACAGAAGTAATTAAAGCTAAGGGGGGGACAACAAAATATTAAATTTTTGACTTTTTATGTACACCAGATGAATTGAGTAATAAATATTTAGTGCAAATTTCACGTAATTTTTACTTAATACCTTAAATTTTCACAAATTCTCAAACTTTTTGTAAAGAAATTCTAGTGTTTCTAATTCGTTGATCACCTACTGTATTTCTTCGATAATTATTTTTTAGGGAATAGAATTTAAGTTCTTCTTCAAACACTGAACCGTAGAGTATTTGCTTTCAAAAAAAGATGCAAAGTTTATGTGGTCCTAAAAACATAGATCCAGATCCTATGCTTCTTAAACAAATGATCCACGAATTTTATCCTCCTTGAGAAAGTTATCCAGGAATTTTGTGCTTATACAAAAATCCTCTAGGAATTATGTACTTCACGTAACACGTTCCCTGCCAGGTGTACCGAAAACGGTACACAAATGAAAGCTCTCTCTCATCAAATTAATTTTCACATGTAAGTCTCTCACGAAAGCTTTCTTGAAAACTCTGGCAGGAAACGTGTTAAAATTAGCTGAAAATTGTGTGCTCTTAAACAAACAGATTCACGAATTTTGTGCTTCTTATAAAAGTGATCCAGGAATTTTGTTCTCTTCAGAAAAATTTCTGCATACAAATTTTATCTTCCTCGAATAAATTACGCAGGTATTTTGTGCTTTTATAAAAATCATACAGGAATTTTGTGCTCTTACAAAAATTATTTAGGAATTATGTGCTCTAAGTAAAACTTGAATAGGAATTTCGTGCTCCTAAAAAACAGAATCACGAACTATGTACTCATGAAAAAATTATCCAGGAATTATGTGTACACTACATTAATAATTATCTGAATTGAGATAAAACGTGTGACTACGGCGTTTTTACTAATCCCAATATTTTATTACAATTCTGAATGTAGTAAATGTATAATAGAATGGTGTTTAAAACTTTTTCTTAGTATTACAATTTGATGTTCCATCATAATAAACTTATGTAATCTCCTTTCAGGAAAAAACCAATATTATATATTATGTAGTTTGTAATAGTGGTTAAGATTGAGTTTATGATAGGAATCATTAATTTATTTTTTTAAGCATCTCTTCGGGGTGCAAACAAGGATATTAGACGGACAGAGTCAAGAAAAACATCTAAGAAATAATTTTTTTTTTGGATTTTGAAAGTTAAAACGTACGGAACGGAGATCATTATAAAATTTTACGGTCATATTCAAACAAGCATATCCTTGAAACTACTGGATATAGCAATTTTGTCTTCAAATTATTTTTTTTTTAAATTTTATTCTGAATAAAATTTTATGAAAAACTTTTTAATTTGTTTCTAAACGAGTTATTCACGTTTATGCAAGAGAAATTTTCCCCATATATTTACATAAATTGAATGGGAAAACTAAACTATTTGCGTCGTTCACAGGTTTGACCTATGAATCTGAAATTTCGAGAGGATTAGTGTTGCATCTAGAGCTAAAATATTGGGCTGAGAACGAAAAAAAAACGTAATGTATATCCAACAGCGTTTACCATTCTTTAGTTGCATAGCCCACCGCAATTTTCCATATTAGATTGTAGATACAAAAAAGGCGTGCTCAATCCCTGATTACTAAACTCATCCAATTTGACTTCATTTTATTTAAGATTGGAGTTATTCAAAGGGCTTTTACAGATTTTATATGCACGTATATCAGAGATTGGCAACTTCCAAATTATCCGATAGAACTGTTTACTCCGGAATTGATTTTAGCTGCCTTTGGTGTTAAACGTTGAGGTGTTCTTACCAATATTTTACTATTCCCCTCGCTTTTAAAAATATCACAATTGTTGCTTCCAAAGTTCCTTTTTTCCATCATTGCTTAATATTGGTTACCATCGGTTATAGCACGGACAAGCTTCAGATATAATCTTAATACGATTAGAATTTTAATAGCGCCCAATTTCTTAGCAAAATATTCTCGTCCATACTTTCGCTTTGCTGTCACTTACCCCAGCCTCATCAATATCTTCCCAACTATCTAGTACATCATCTCCACTGGACATATTTTAACAAGCCACAGTCGATTTTCGGACAGGAACTTTCACCCAGTCAACTTCATCCGCCGTTTTGCTTGATTATCGAGAAAAAGGTAAAAACGTTCTTCTTCAGCTATAGGCACCATTTGACAACATTACTTCTTTAGACAATTGACTCCCAGATGGCTCTACAGAGGTAAAGAAGAGCCTGCTTTTAGAGAAGTGCTGTCAAATTCCCTTCATTAAAGTCTAAATGCCATGTTTTGACTTTAATTTATTACCGGGAGAAATGTTAACCTGTTCGTTTATTATATATAGTAAAAACAAATTATTTAATTCAGATTAGATTATACAGTAAGACTACGACTACTACTACTTCTCATTAGATATATAGTACAAATAAACGAGTTTGTTTTTGCTGGCAACTCTCTTCGGTCAGCGTCAGTCAGTGCATGCTTCCAATCCAATTCCGGGTGCTTGAAATTTGCTTTCGCGGAATTGTTGCGCTATCTCGTATTTATTTTTAGAATATTATAGTTAATATTTGGACACCTTACTACTTAGTTAAGTGTTTTCTGCTAAGCAAGGATTCCGATAGTGGTAAGCGCTGCATTTCATTTTCTGAAATAATAATCGATGTATCAGTCGTCATGTCAATTTTCAACACTATTGATTTTTCTTTATACTATGGTAATTTCTCATTCGTCAGCTAACAATGTAATTTTAATAATTTTTTAGTGTTTCAGTGCTTTAAAAAGCGACGAATTCGTTTTGATGGAGAAGCCACAGGCAGAGGAACAGGTTGGAGGCTTTGCTCCAAGACGTCGAAGCGGCCGGACCAAGATGCAAAATCTAACAGTTGAACAAATGTCACTGGAAGATGTACTGAAATTTGTAAGTGTCTCTTCCTAATGATTGATTCGAAATGTTAAACTGGCGTTGTTTCTTGAACCTTGTTATGTTGTATGTAGGGTTGTTAAAGGCATTTTTCTTAACTGCATTACTGTTTTCTTGAAAATGAATGATACGAAAGCTACAATTAGGCACATCTATCATTTCCGAGCTTTTTTGATTTGAGAACGGTTAGTTTTTAAAATGAAAACAATACCGAAGTACATTTAAACTACTTAGTACTACATATTTACAGCATTTTGTATAAATAAAATTCTCAGTTAAGATACATTTTGTAAAAAGAATATTTGGGTCAACTGCAATCACAGTCGCTGGCTGAGAGATCTCAAACCAAATGGAATTAGAGCTAATGCCTTTCAATACCTACGTCCGGTATACCTGGCAATAGCGGTCCATTGAATTAGCAATTATCTCCAAACGAATACCTGCTGAGGGTAGATGACAATTTCCCGGTTTAATAGTAGGTAAATTTCACAAAATTATACTAACTATGAAATCTGCTGATAAAATTTGTTCATGTTTATTGTTCAAATAAATGTTTAGTTTCTTCGCGCGCATAGATATTTCCAGTTTTTGTAACTACAGGGTGTTTTGCTAAGGTGTGAACAGCGGTATGCCAATCGATTCTACATGGTCTCCTGATCAATCGCGAACAAACGTTAATCAGGAAACCATGTAGAATCGATTGGCATACCCCTGTTCAAACCTTAGCAAAATACCCTTTATAACTCTGCACTTCAAGACTCTATGCCATAGCTGAATGGTGCCGCAACGAAGTACACTGTACATAGGGTCAATAAACCTCGACTGATAGAGCCTTGCATAATATTTTGCATTCAATGTTTGAATAATATTTATTGCAGCTTAGCAATTCTAAGTTCTGAAGATAGACTCGGTTGAAGTTTTAAAAAGTTTCCCTAGTCGTTTTTTTAATGAAGTGGATACATGGAAATATAAATTAAGCACGGAATGGCTGTGAGCCAGATTGAGCTTACATTGGCGCAAAAAATATCCATTCAACATATAAGAAGTGACATTCGTGACTTAATTCCTGATCTAACTTCGACCTTGGTACAGTTACCCAAACGAAGATTTTGCAAGTAGATAATAAGGAAGTGACACATCTACAGGATGCTTCTTTATATTTTACTAGCAAATGCCCGCGACTTCGTTCGCGTGATATTATTTTTATTACTTTAATTGATTACCGTCAGTTTTAAATTGTAATCTCAATAGTATAAGCGCTTACGAAACGCAATGCAAAATAACTGAAATTAAACAAAACTAAGTACGCTCTAGGGCTGTGCGTAGTGGCAAAAAAAAAAAAAACCTATCAAAAACAGGAAATAATATTTCCCGTGCTCAACAGTTTTGTTTTGTGAAAGAATCTATGCTCAATAATTGAATGATTGTTTTTTTTCTCTGATGTGAACTGTCTTCGGGCAGAGCGCAATTTTTTGTCGTGGATTGCAAATTTAATTATCCAAATTTCTTTGAATTTTAAAGATAGCACTCTCTTTTACCAAAAAATGAACATAGCACTTTCTTTCATGACAGGGTGGAGATAGCACTGTCTTACAGGGAGTAGTGTTTCTCAATGATTTTTTTGGCGCCGAGGAACTTAGAACTTTCTTAAACTAGAAATTAAAGATAGATCCGTTTTAGGAGACAGTAAAAACTTAGATCCCTTTCAGGATACGCAAAATACTTAGATTCCTTTCAGGAAACACAAAATACTTAGTTCCCTCTTAATAGGACCCGTCGATCTTATATTTGAGTTTTCATTAAATACAGCTTATAATAATCACTGTACTATTACAAAAAATTATAAAAAACCGCATCACAATACCTTCAGTAGTTTTTCCATGATTCTCGCACAGACACCAAGCGAGTTACGATTTTATTTATATAGATTACTATTATAAAAATTGAAAAAGGTAGTATATTTTATAACTTCGAAAATTCAGTTTCGAAAGTATGTTTGAGGAATATTTACTATGTAAAAATGCAATTAAAATTCTTAAATTTAAAACTTTATATCGCAATATAACATAATAGCTTGCTCGCCTTCAGCGTTGCCCAGGATATTAATAATTAAATAAATATATTTACGAAAATAACGCAGCTTTAAAGCGAAAACATGTATGTAATTTTCCCTATTATTCTCTATTCTAAAGGGTAGATTCTAGGAAAATAATTACTTATTTTTGAAGTTATACTTCTTTAGACGCGTTATGAAAAACTGATGAGAGTGGATTTTATCGATGCGCGAGCAACCGATACGCAAGTTTATCCTATAAAGTTGGGCGTTATTTACTATTAAATATTATTACATTAAATTAGTTAATTATTTTCCCAAAATAATAATTTTTGATCGAATTTTTGCCTTAATAAATGCCATTTTCGTAATCAACGACCCAAAAAACCTCAATAACGACACCCATATCGATTTTTAGTTTTATTTACCCCATTTCATCCCCTAAGGGGTAGATTCTCGAAAAATCGCGAAATACGTATTTACTTATTTGTTTTTAGGAGTACTCCTATGAAGTTTCAAGTCGAAATGTCTATTTAATATTTTTTCTCCATACAAATTTTGAACCTTAATTTTACCCCTTTAGGGGTTGAATTTCGAAATATCCTTCCTTATTCCTTGTATACATCATGAAAGGAATCTCTGTGGCAAATTTTCTCTTTTTAGTTCCAAAGGTTTGGGCTGGGCGTTGATGAGTATCCCTATATATATGTATATAAAATCGAAAGTTTGTTTGTTTGTTGCTCAATCACGTCTAAACGCTGGGTCCGATTATTTTCATTTTTTGAGTGAAGATACTACGTATCCCGGCCTAACATATAGGCTACTTTTTATTCATGAGTTTCAAACTGGTGGACCCAAGATGGCGGCCAAAAATTGTAAATTTCAATGGATTGCCATGAAAATTGGTATTTGAGGGTTTTTGGAGGTCCTGATTGCGAATCTACGCTAAAAATTTGGAAATTCAAGATGGCGGATCCAATATGGCGACCAAAATTATTCGAACTTCAAAGAATTCAATTCAAAATTAGTACTACGGGTATTTTGAGGCCACTAATTTTGAATCTACTATCAAAATTTGAACATTCAAAATGGCGGACGCAATATACATATATTGCTCAATCACGCCTAAACGCTGGGTCCGATTATTTTCATTTTTTGAGTGAAGACACTACATATCCCGACTTAACATATAGGCTAATTTTTATTCACGGTTTTCAAAATGGCGGACCCAAGATGGCGGCCAAAGGTTGTAAATTTCAAGGGATTGCCGTGAAAATTGGTATTTGCGGGTTCTTGGAGGTCCTGATTGCGAATCTACGCTAAAAATTTGGAAAATCAAGATGGCGGATCCAATATGGCGACCAAAATTTTTCGAACTTCAATGAATTCAATTGAAAATTAGTACTATGGGTACTTTGAGGCCACTAATTTCGAATGTACTATCAAAGGGCCTGATTCTGGTTGTCACCTCACTTTCCGTGACGTGACAGCTTATGGCT
The DNA here is from genome assembly GCA_963920795.1 of Eutolmus rufibarbis. Classification (NCBI taxonomy): domain Eukaryota; kingdom Metazoa; phylum Arthropoda; class Insecta; order Diptera; family Asilidae; genus Eutolmus; species Eutolmus rufibarbis. The sequence goes on from OY987207.1 coordinate 22,168,189, forward strand.
GAATTACCTGTTTTGTTTCTTATAAGAAAAATTCTTCGTTACTCAGCCATAAGCTGTCACATCACGGAAAGTGAGGTGACAACCAGAATCAGGCCCAAAATTTCGAAATTCAAAATGACGGACCATATACATATATTGCTCAATCACGCCTAAACCCTGGGTCCGACTATTTTCATTTTCTGAATTAAGACACTACATATCCCGACTTAACATATAGGCTAATTTTTATGCACTGCTTTCAAAGTGGCGGACCCAAGATGGGGGCCAAAGATTGTAAATTTCAAGGGATTGCCCTGTAAATTGGTATCTGGGAGTTTTTGAAGATCCTGATTGCGAAACTACGCTCGAAATTTAGAAATTCAAGATGGCGGATCCAATATGGCGACCAAAAATTTTCGAACTTCAACGAATTTAGTTGAAAATTAGTATTGTGGGGATTTTGAGGCCACTAATTTTGAATCTGCTATCAAAAATTGGAAATTCAAAATAGCGGAACCAATATGACGACAACAACTTTTGGAATTCTACGAATTTAAGTCATGTAACGATGAAATCGTAAAAAAAAAAAAAATTATACCTTTATTTATTTATTTAACACCTAACAATGAAAACATATAAGTACAGAATAGATTATTAGCCCTTCTGATATAGACGATGGTAGCAAAATGAGTTTTGGACGGTTCTATACCACATTTACAGATTTTAGTAATACTTCTAAACTTCCTAATCGAGCTGTAGTACCAACATTTCGGAAGTATTTAACTAATTAGTATTTTTGATACACCGGGTGAAACCGGGTTACTCAGCTAGTATATAGATAAATTTTCTATAAATGCAGTATTATGTTTACCGAAATTTGTTAAAACAAACAACATTTTATTACTTAAGTTCATAGCAAAACATGCTGGGAGCATAATGCAACGCTATGAAGACGCTCTTGACGCGATTAGCTGACAAACAAAAATAAAAAGAATAAATTAGAATAATTGTGCACAATAAACGCTCCCGACGCAATACCGACGCAAAACTTGCCAAACTTTTAGCATCGTGATCGCGTCTTTGACAGTTAATTTTTTTCAAACTGTCTTCAGCGCGTTTGAGTCGCGTTGCATTGTGCTCCCATGCACGTTTTTATTTAATAATTTATTTTTCAAAAGGTAACACTTTTCGAATTAATTTCTCTAGTTGTAAAAATTCTCTGAGAAAATCAAGACTACCCTATACTCGCCCGCTAGAGATATACACAAAAGCGTCGGAGAGATGGAAAACAACAACAAAAACAATCTGTATTTAAGGCCAGAGAGTGCTATTTGTCTCTTCGCCTTCAATTCAGACCTCTATACTTGGGCCGGGATTTTGATCAGTGGTGAGTGGCGAGTGCGAGTCACACTTACCTTTCAAACTGCCAAAGCGATTCCGATCAATGGCGAGTAGTGACTTCGAAAAATCTCAAAATCTCAAAAAGCCATTCCGATCAATGGTGAGTGGTGAGTGACACTCACTTTGAATTGGCAAACCTCTGCTGCGGCCGGCCAATATAAAGAAACGTTTCGAGTTCGCAAAAAAATATGCTATCAAACCTCAAACTTGTTAGAACCGGATAATTTAGTCAGATGAGTCAAAATTCGACAACAAGTGTGGTGTGAGCCATCTCAAAGGCTAAAATCAAAATGTATACAGCCCACTGTTAAGCATGGGGATGGATCTCTAATGATTTGGGGTTGTTTTTTTTTTTTTTTCAAACGGAGTAGGACACCTGGTCAAAATAGATGGAAAAATGACTGGCCAATATTATGTGAAACTATTGAAGGAAAATTTCGATCAATCTAAAAAAAATGGGTTTAAACCAGTTTGTGTTTCAACAAGATAATGATCCGAAACACACGAGCAAAAAAAAATTCCGCTAAGTAGACGCACAAATCTTTCATCTTTTTGAGAAAATCCGAAATTCATGTAAATAATACACCTTTTTTTATTTTTATGGAATTGTCTATCTTATTAACAAAGTACAACGTGCCCAGATAAAAAAAGAGGTAGAAAAACTATTCCTTAGAAAATCCTGACTGGATTGTTTTATTGCCTTGCAATTGGAAAAATTGTAAAACAAACAAAATTTCCAAGAAGAAGATCGGAAATGTTTGTTTAGCGTACACAAATAATTAAATTTAATTATATTGATCCAGAAAAGTCATAAAGGGGTTAATAGAATTTATTGCTGTAATTAGCTTCTCTTAACCAGCTATACCTGGGAGTATCCTGACGCTCTGTTACTAATACCTGATGAAAATTTTGCTATAAAAGAGGGTCAATCAGAAAGAATCATAATTGGAAAACCAATCGATAACTATGGGTGTTTTGAAGCTGAAATGATTAAAAAACGTCCGAACTAACTTTTAAGGAATGCGCCGATATAATGTACATTTACGGTGTAGGGGTCGAAAACGAAAGAGAGGTTGTTCGAGTATACCAAAGGAGATTCCTTAATCGATGTGTACCCCAAAGATAGGTATTTTCGCGGACTTTCCAGAGGTTAAAAGAAACTGGAAGTTCAAATAGCAGGGAATCGCGATCTGGGACATCGGAAGATTCTGAAAACGTCGAACAGTAAATAATCATCATCATTAGGTAAAACCCTCAAACGAGTCGGAAGATGATTAGGAGTGTCTTCAGCTAAGGTTTAGAAAGTTATTCATCGAGAGAGATTACATCCATATCACCATATCCCAATAGAAGGACTACTACAAGAGAAGATTGGAGTCTTGCACTTGGCTTTTGGAATGCGACATAGAGAATAGGTCGTTTCTAACCGGAATCTATGGATGGATGAATCGCAATTCACTAAGGAATGGTATCCCAAGTTTCCACAACCTTCATACCTTGTCGGATACTAACTCACAGGACAAGGGCGACATAATTTCAGTATAAATTCAGTGTCAATGTTTGGACAGGTATCATCGGCAACAATTTAATAGGATCATTCATTTTGCCGCAAGTGCTTAGTTGTCAAATTTATGCGAGTTTTTTGGAGAACACACTGCCAGATGTATTTGAAGACATCTGGATAATTTAAGGGCAATGTTTCACCAACACAATGGAACACGCATACTGGTAACATTTTGATGGTAATATTAAATGAAAAGATTTCCTGAGCGCTAAATTGCACGAGGTGGACCTATTCTTTGGCCTCCTAGATCTACATACTTAATTCCAGTCGATTTTTTCTCATGCGTAACAATGGAGGATGTCCTGTTAACACCAGAGAGGAATCAATGAACAGAATAAGGAATGCAGCGACGAAAATACGGGAGAGGCTGGCTACAATACACCTTAAACAAATCCAAGTGGCGGATGACATTTTGAGTAGCTTTTATGAGATATTAGCATTGACATAAATCGGGTTTTAATTAAACAAAAAGTATTTTGGGGTTAATTTTCGTTTAATTTCTTTAATATTTGATTTTTCTTAATATTCCAAATTTGATTTTTCTTAATTTTCCCTACTTGGACATGTTGTACATTGTTGGAAAATGTAATAAGATAGGCAATTCGATAAAAATAAAAAATAACTGAATTAATTACATGAATTTCGGGGAAAATGTGAATTTTAGGAAAACAATTTTTTTTTTTGAAGTGAGTGTACCTGCAGTGGGTGGTGGTAGGTCAACATTGTTCACAATTTTGGAAAGTACATTAGGATAGTAGATTTTTGGCGTGAGTTGGATCCGAGGAGATAAACAGATCACCCCTCTCCCTATCCTCCACCTTGACTACGGTAAGGTCGGGTGAGCTGAAATTAGAACACAAAAATGCTTTCACATGCTTTCTTGCTAGAATGCACGTTCTCGGCTTACCCTGATTTGGATTTAACAAATAGAAAATGTTAAAGTGTTTGTCCTGGAGTCCTCTCACCTTGGAGTTCCTAATCCAGGGCTCTTGCACTAATGCTAGGTCTATGTTTTCCTCCCTTAGGAAAACTAGCAGGTTATCCGAGGCACTCTTGGAGTGCTGGAGGTCAATCTGCACGACCCTCAGCATTAGCAGCAGGTGATAAAGCGGCTGGTGGTTCTTCGTCCAGCTTCAAGTCCTCTAAAAGGCCAGCCGGGTCCAGATCCGCGTCCGGGTTGCCAGACCTGAACCTTAAGCTTGGCATGCCTGATGCCAAACCTAAGCCTATAGTCGGCCTTTTCCAAGGTTGTCAGGCAGTCCTCATTGATGAGGAGCAGGAAAGACATGCTGTTTTTCTGGGGCTCCTCCGCCTTGATGACAGCCCAGTCATCCATTGGGACCTACGGATTCTGGAGCTGCAGGCACCTGAGAAACTTGGCACTGTCAAGCTTCATCTTGGGCAGCCAGATGCGAGCCCTCGGTCTCCTGGGAATCTCCGAGGCGGGGATGAGCTTGAGCTTCAAGCCCTCCCAGGCGTTGCTAATTTTAGCAACGCACGACCCGAGGAAGTCCTTAGAGAACTGATCCTCGCACCTGACCACCCTAACTCCTCTGACGACTACAGAGGAGTCGAAACAAGGCGGTGCTCCGCCCTGGAGGAGGTGCTCCATGACCATCTCCGAAAGCCTGGCCTCAATGCTGCACCACGTCTCCGCGGGAATCTTCCCGCTGGAGGAGCTCTCGTCCACGAGAGCGACGTGCAAGTGGTCCCTCACCACGTCACTGAGTAGCCTATTCTGCTGGCCGCTCGTAGGGACTTTGCCCCCATCGGCAGCTGGCCTGATTGCAGCCCTCGCAATCCTACTCTCTGCGGCCTTCCTGCCCGTTGCTGCGGTCGTCGTCCCCGCTACCTTGGTCCTCTTGGCTGCGTGCACGTTCTCTTCACGGGAACGATTACGTTTACCAGCCTCCTGCGACCGCTGTAGCTCCTTTTTACTTGCCAGGCTCCTGTTGTACTCCTGCACAACCGCCTGGTACTTGATTTTGTCAGCGGCATCCTTTTCATGCACGGTGCCCGCCTCCTCATTCTTAGCAATCTTGCTAAGAATGAAGACGGCCTTCTGGTACCGGCTTTTGAGGAGGGTGCCGCTGGCTTTCCGCCTGCGCTTGGGTTGCGACGGAGCGCTTTGACAGGCGCCTTTAGCTGGTCCAGGGGCAGCCGCTGTACTAGTGGATGGCACGGGTGTACTGTGGCTGGTACTCGCCGTGCAGCTCGAGTTGATGATTGTCTCCTGACTAGAGGCAATCAACTCGTCCTCGTTTACATCACTGGGGGGGCGTCGTGCTCCATCCCATTCCTCCCTATAGCGGGTCCCGATCGATCCTGCGACCACAGCTATCCCTGAGAGCGGGAAGGGGGTAATAAAAATAAAGAAACACAATAAACACAACAAAAGAAAACAAGTGAAAGAAAAAGTCACCGGGGTCCACGCTTGCCCAGAAGCGCTGGCAGGATAACCTCACTTCCGTGAGCGCTGCGGTATCTTCCAGGAAGAGCCTCCGGTCCACTCCCAATCAGCAAACACACAGGATCACTTCCACACGTTAGATCACTAATAACGCGAAGGAAAGCACCAAAGAATTACTGCCGGAAAACCACTAAAAACAATCAAACTTCGGAGCCAAAGCGAAAGGCCGTCACCTCACTTTGACAGTTGGGGGATTCTCCCCATCTGGTCCTATTAGGTTGAATTTGGATTCATCTAAAAAGATGACATTCCTCCAATCAGCAGCCGTACAATTTTCATGTTGCTTCGCCCAATCCAGCCGTTTTGTAAGTAACGGTTTCCTTGCTGACCTCCTGGCAACAAGTCCAACTTCGGTGAACCTCCTGCGTGTCATCCTGCTTGAAACTGTTATTCCTGTTCCCTCCACAAAGTCCCTTCTCAGTTGAGATGAATTCGAGAAACGATTCCTTAAACTTAACCGCTTCAATAACCGATCTTCTCTTTGAATGGTTTTTCGTTTCCTACCCCTTCCTTTTATCCGGGATAATTCCTCAGTTTCCCGAAATTTTTTCAAAAGCACCTCACGGATGACTCGTTACACTTCATCCGTTTAGCTACATATGTCGGCATTTGATAATTCTGCGTCCGAAAAACGTACTATTTTAACTTTCTCCCGTTCACTCAAAATCATTTTCGATTTAAAATTTGTATTTCTTTTGCAAGATGTAACACTTTCAATTGCCTGAGCACAACAAATATCACTTGAAAATGTGACACCCTTATATATTCTTGCAGATAGAAAGTGTAATAATTATCTTAATTGTTTTACAATGCTTCATCATTGTCATTGCTGCTCTCATTTCTAAACAAAACAGGTAGAAATCTAAATCGGCTTTTTTTGGCCAGAGGTGCATATGTAATATACATTTATGTATGTGTATCTATGTACATATATTATATAATATAATAACCGTACATATTTAATAAAATATAAATTTTCAAACAAAATAGGTGTGAGATGACGTAAAATTTAATAATTTGTATAGGTACTAGCAATTTTTCGTGACTGCTTCAGTTGAATACACCGTGAAATACTTTCTTGTTCGATGCCTACTTAAAAAACAAATAATAAAATATTATTTATATATGTATAAATATAACTTGAATGTTTTAAAGTTACAGTATATTTTAGATATTGGTTTGTCCCCGCCTGCGATACCTTTTAACATTCATTATATATATTTATTATATGTTTTTTTAGTAGGCTTCGAACAAGAAAACATTTCATGGTGGATGCAGCATTCATCAATACAATCTGGAACTTATTATTCTGTTTTCAGTTATTTGTGAATTTTGTTTTTTTTACTTTATTATCGTACAAAATTTTTCAAAGTTCTGATTATAGATAATGGCTCATATTTTAAGAAAGTGATCAAAAGCTTAGTCTTATTTTTTACATAGGAAAATCGAATTCAAACTCAATTTGAAACTATGGGTTTCTCTACAAAAATTGAATCTGACCTTTGCTCGGTTTTTTTAAAAATAAAAGCCAGTGCCAGGCAAACCAGTGTGCACCTTATGTCTATTCCCGATAGTGTGCACTTTGAGAGTTAAACGGTCTTATATGCACACCCTTGGTTCTTACTAGTCCTTGACATTTTAACAGTTAAATCGAATTTTTGTTTTCACGAACTGTAAACTAACAAATATATTTTTCAGCAGGAAATGGTAGGGATGGCAATGAAAACTCCAGTTTCTATTTTACAAGAGCTTTTGAGCAGACGAGGAATTACACCAAGTTACGAACTTGTCCAGATTGAAGGAGCAATACATGAACCTACTTTTCGTTATCGAGTGTCTTTCAATGACAAAGACGTACCATTTACTGCTATGGGGGCTGGACGTTCTAAAAAGGAAGCCAAACATGCCGCCGCTAAAGCTTTAATTGACAAATTGACAGGAGTTTCGACTTCTGAGTCTGGAAACCATGTTAGCTCTGCTACGAACGGAGAATCACCTGCAGTTAAGCCCGTAGGAACCGAGTAAGTATCATTAAATGCTTAAAATGTGCAAATAGTTGTTATGTACATATACTCTAAGGCCTAACAGCTACGAGGAAATTGTTATGGGCAACCCTATAGGCTGGCTTCAGGAAATGTGTATGGCACGCCGTTGGCCACCGCCAACTTACGAAACTGAAATGGAAGTTGGTTTGCCGCATGAAAGACAGTTTACAATTGCATGCACCATTCTCAAACATAGAGAAATTGGAAAAGGAAAAAGTAAAAAGATTGCTAAAAGGCTAGCTGCACATAAGATGTGGACTAGACTACAAGAGAATCCATTAGATAAGAGTGAAATATCACAAATTTTAGATGAAGAAGGCAACGAAGAGGTATGCAATATCTTAGTATTTAATTTTTGAAGCTAATGTTTGAAAACTCTCCAAGTTGCTAATACAGATAACCCTCCTATAATCCGGTAGATAGGTTCCTAGAAAATACCGTGTCGTGTGAAACCGTGTTATACGAGACTAAGAGTTAATACAAAATGAAGGGATGCGTTCCGAAAACATTTGAAACAAAATTTGTTTAATAGTTTGCAATGTTGCTTCATTTAAATTTAGACTTTTTACAACGTCAGATGCCTTTTTTTCTTTTAAGAAACGATTCAAAATTTGTATTTTTGTCTCCAAAGAAATAAATTCTCTTTTAAAAATTGTTTTCTTGCTTTCAGACATAGGGCCCTATTCTTGTAGTCGTTCGAATCGGTTCGAAAAGAGCTAACAAAAGTCCTTTTTGAACAAAAAAGTCCTTAATAAAGTTGCTAAACAAATTCATTTTAGTTACCTTTGACTTCAATTAATTTTGTCATTCAAAGTGTTTAAAGTAGTAACTGAAATAAATGTACTAAAAATTTTGGAAATTTATTAAGAAATTTAATTCAAAAGATGCTTTTGTAAGCACTTTTCGATCCGATTCGAACGACTACAAGAATAGGGCCCATAGTTTAGGACTGAAATATAATTTTGAAATAAAATTACTTCTAAAAGCGACAAAGCTAATCATACATACCCAACAGTTTTTTTAAAAAAGCTTCTTCCAAAATCACAATTACGCAATTTATGCAATCCACCAACTGAACGCTTGGAACACAAGATTCATACTGTGTAAATATTGCGCACTACGCAATTTCAAAGAATCTCGATGTCAGAAAATGAGGCTATTCTAAAAAATTTATTTTATTTTTATACGTGGTTATTGTACACTACACACTATAGCATAGTAACTTAATTTTGTAAATACATATTTGGATTAAAAGGTCGTGTGATCGAAGTATGTGTGTTATAAGAGGGTTTCCGCATTTTCATTAATGTGTTAGAATGAAACCTGTTTCCGCAATTTTCATTAACGTAAAGGATATCGAATTCTAGGAGGAGTTACCTATATATGCAATTATAATTTGAATTATTAATATGTTATTGAAACCATTTATAAAATTAAGATCGGTGGTTATTATTGCTTAATTAATTTTATTTTTTTATCTTTTGTTCTGTATTTGTCAAGAATTTTGTGTCTTTGTAGAATCGAGTTGTCTTAAACCGATATATTGATCTAAAAGATGCCCACATTTCTACTCTAACTAATCAGTATAGTCAGAAAGTCGCACAATTCCACAAGACGTTAAAGGGAGCTTCCGGAGAAAAGTTGAATAAATTACAGGTAAGATATAATACCAATAGTATTTGAAAAATTCATAAATCAAGTATTCGTGCACCTATTATTCTTTAATTAAGTAACATGGTAAATATTTATAAAAATAAATGTATGCCTTTTGATGTAGGATCCCAGTTTATATACAGGATGTTGCAGAAAAGTCTGAACGGCCAATCTATGCCAATCTATTCTCGTTTCCGGTCCCGGAAAGATGTGCACCACTATATGCGAATCGATTCTTTGAAGTGTTGAATAATTAGTCACTTTATCCTTTGTTCTGAAAAATTGTTGCACAAAGAATACAATTATTTTGTGAGATAAAACTGAGCCATGTAAACGCCTTTTAAACAAAAAAAAGAATCACATCGATGCAGTAATGCAGCATGGTAGTTTTCAAGGTGTTCACTGAACACCTGAACAAAGTACAAATAAAATATGTGTGACAAATAAAAAACTAAACTTCACACACTATATGTTAGTGTTAAAATTAAATACAAAATTATTATAGCTGGAAAAAATAGATCAAAATTTATTTATTTTAAATTTTGGCTATATAAAATTATACTAAAATATATACTGGCAGTTCAACATGAATACTGAACATCGATACTTCATACAAAACTTAAAGAGTGAAGAGACTTTCTGTCCGGCCCATATGAATGTAAAAATCTCTAGATGTTCAACGTGAGATCTGAACAGCTTTGTATCATCGCATCGTACCGATATTATGAATAAGAAAGATAATACTCAAAGAAAAGTACTAAATTCTGAAAATTTCATTTAATTACTTTTCACACTAACATGTATTTGCGTCTTGTTCACTTAAATGCGTTTTTATTGTAAGATTTTAAATAAGTATAATAAGAGTACTCACATTTTTGTATTTTCTATTGTATCTATTGCATTATGGGAAGACATTAAAGCTGAAAACCTTAAATTTATAATAATAATAATAATATACCATTAGCTTAGTTCAAGCTTCAGAGAAGATTATTCTCTTGCATGAAACTGATCATCATTTGGTCCGGTGTTAGTGATACCACACAACTGACCATTACGTGCAAAACGTTTAAACAACGATTTTTTTAGCACATGTTTACTTATACGAGTATCAAACAATTCAGCGTGCTTATTTACACTCAAACACATACGATGTATAGGTTGGAAAAACCCATAGGTAGTTCTAGATTTAGAAGTTTGGAACAAAAGCACATTCCTTAGGTTATGAAGATTACATCTAGGAGTGAACAAGGTTATACGGTGCTATTGTTTTGCACGGTTGTTTTTCGAACTTTAGAAATAATTTGTTGTTGTGTTTACAACTTTAAAATAAATGAATGAAATGTTCCGGTTTTTTTTTTGTTTTTTTTTTTTTTTTGTATTTTAGAGAGTAAGGACAGATGAATAAAACCGTGTATTATTTAACATTGTGCCATATATAGTTTTGAATTATCAGGTTAATACTATATTGAAAAGTCGTTGAACGGTGCTAATGTTTTGCACACAAGTGTACATATATTTATTTAGATTCTGGAGGTGCCGTTGCTGTTGCCATTGCCCGCCCTGTAAATAAATAAAACATATCTTGAGTACTAAACTCATTGAGGATTTCACTATTACACTCATACAGAGGTGATCCTCACCTCCCAAACAAAGGGGTCACACAATCCCCAACTGTGGACCACAAAGCGCGACTTACATCTGGCGGGCGGCATACGCCCCAGACTCACACCATGGGGACACACCCCATATTTGACGGGTCCTGGCCTAATTTCCAAGAGGGCATACCCCGGCCAGGCACCCTTCACCATATCCTATATGCAACACATGTCTCATGGTGAATCACACTCATTCCTAATATTTCTCATTCATATTCATTCTCTACTTTTAATTACACTATAAACAGATTAAGCTAATTGCAATGCAAAATGGAAACTATTTTGTGTGTCTATTTTCGTTTTTGAATATTTGCTAAATTTGTCCTGGACCATGTTTCGCCATGAAACTGTATCAGTGAATGAGGTGCCTCGCTATCTTGCTCATCTTGCTCATCTTGCTTAGGCGCCTACCTACTTTTATTGCGGTCCAATTCCTTCGCGTCCAGAAGGAACCCAACGAGATAAGACATTGGCGCACATGCTCGAATGGTTTTATTGGTCTTTCTCACCCCAGAGGGGCCCGATCCGGCGACGACAGCAACTGAAGCGCAATATGCTAAACAAACCTATGCGTCTATTTTTAGAATTTCGGCCAAAACTGAACTATTTCCATCCTTTCAAATATTTTTCATTTTTAATGGCCTTAGCTCCTTTTGTAATAGTTCGGCCAGCCTGACTGTATGAACGTCCTCGTTCATTCTCTGTCTCTTCGTCAGTTTCCTTGTCGGATTTTCTCTTCGCAGATATCCACTGCTTCAGACCATCGACTGCTTCAGCACTCTTGAATTTCGACCCTGGTAGGTCTTCCACTACATATCGATTATTCGGCAACTTCTTTGTTACCCTAAAGGGTCCGTTGTATTTTAATAATTTTTAATTTTCTACTATGACCTTGTAACGCCGTACCTCTTCTAATTAAAACCAAATTATCTATATTAAAATTCTTTTTCGACTTCCACCGCTTAGCAAAATGTTTCTTGTTTTTCTTGGCTTTCCTTACCCTTATAGCCTAATAACTTCGTCTTTCTTCCTACAAGTTACGTTAACCCGGCGCCGATGACGTGTCAAATAATTACACGGCCGAAGAAGTGGGTCTGATAGACCCGATATATTATAGGACATAGTTCATTGAGTATACATTTTTAATCAAAAAACATAGCTTATGCTTATTCTATTAGCCTCGTTCTAGAGATTTGGGTCAATAAAACAATGATATTTATACGCTAAGTAGGCATTTTAATCAGATTTTTGAAATATTCATTAACATAACAAAAATTGAGTTATCTGCTCGGGTCCCACAGACCCAACGTCATCGGCGCCGGGTTAACAGTATTTGTCAGTTGTAAATCTACAGGTGCTGTTGGCCTAAAACCAAATAACAATTCACTCGGAGTCTTCTTCGTAATACTGTATTCGGTATTATTCATCGCAAATTGAATTTTGCTCAGTTCCTTGTCCCACTTATTTCCGTAGTAGTTCCGTAGTTCCTTTGCCGTAGTAGCCAGTACTGTTAAAATAGTATAATTAATCTCTCTACCTATTCGTTTGCTCTAAGCGTTGCAACAGCCGTCAATATGTGTTTTATTCCTCGTATTTTATTGTACAACAGGCTTCGAACATTTCAAAAGTATAACATGTAATGTACCTTTATCTGTTATTCGTTGTGGTACCCCAAATTGGTTAATTTATTTATCCAGAAATTTTAGTACCGGCTGCGTGTTAGTTGTTTTGAATGGATAAAGAAAGCATTGTGTATTTAGTAAATGAGTCCACAGCTACAATTAGATGTTTATTTCCAGAAGAGCTTTTCACAAAGGGTTCTAAATGGTCCATGTGGATTGTGTGCAATGGTGTTGTTCCTTTATCTATGGGATGCCCTAGGTTCTTTATGATACAGACAGGCTATGCAACCATCGATGTACCCCTGTATATATTTCCGCGTATTTGGAAACAAATAATTTTCTGAAATCTTTTTTTTTTAATGTTATTTCAAGTGCAAAATGTTCAAACTCGTTACAATCGCGTACTATTTCCACTCTCATACTCTTTGGTACAACCCATTTTAATCCTTTATTAATCCCTTTTTACTATAGATTCAGCCAACTTCCAATTTATATTCTTTGTGAATACTTTTCTCGTTGTCGCTCTCAGGTTTCATGTTGAGAATTTATTAGCTTCTTCATCATTTAATTGACTAGCTAAATCACAATCAGCCATTTCTATTTTTAAAACCTCATGAACAGGTTCCTTATAGGGTTTCTGCTTAATGCGTCAGCATGTCCCATTTTGCTTCCTGGTTTATACTCTACCGTGAAGGTGAACTCTTGAAGCTTTCACCACCATCGAGCAATTCTCGGTATCATATACTTTTTCTATGAAGCCATTTTTAAAGCGTTGCACACAGTAATTACTTTCGAATTCGATGTCTAATAGATATACCCTACTTTTTTTAAACGTTTCTACAACTGCAAGTGTTTCAAGCTCGTATGAATAGTAATTTTGTTCTGCCTTTGTCCTGTGTCTCTGCTGTAATATGCGACCGGGTGAAATTTCTCTTCAAATTTCTGCGTTAAGATTCCTCCGATTTCCAACTTACTAGCACCAATAGGAACTTCTGTGTCCACATTTGGGTTGTGTATTGCCACAGATCTTTTAGTCAATTTTTCCTTTAAAATATCAAAAGCTCCTTGCTCTTTCGATTCCCATATCCATTTCTGAGATTTTTTAGTTAAATTAGTCAAAGGCAATCAAAACATAATCTTTAATAAATTGCCTAAAGAAACCAGTAAGTCCTAAAAATTGTCTTACTTGAAGAAAAGTTTTAGGTATTGGAAATTCCCTAATGCTTTTAGTATTTTTCCAAACCTGGCATCATTCCATTTTTATTTATCTCAAATCCCAAATAGAAAATTGAAGTTAAAAAGAAATTAAATTTTTTTTGGATTAAGCCTTAAATTGTTTTCTCTCAATATCTTAAATATGTTTTCTAATGGATTCCTGCCTTGATCAAAGTCTTTTGATGGAATGGAATTGTACCTCTAAGTGTTCCAAGTATTTTATTCACCATACGTTGAAATACAGTGCGTGATGTAGAAATACCAAACGGCATTCTGTTGAATTCATATTGTCCATCTGGCGCTACAAATGCTGTTTTATATTTTGAATTTTCAGTCACCGATATTTGATAATATCCTGATGCCATATCAAATGTAGTGAAATAATTAAATCCTTCAACTGATCTAATTGGTCCTCAATACACGGAAGTGGAAACTTATCTCGTTTAATTATTTCATTTAACATACGGTAATCTATACAAAATCGATTACCTCCGTTTTTCTTTTTCATCAAAAGCACTGGAGAAGAGAAGGGTGAATTAAACTCTCTAACTATATTGTGTTTTAGTAAATCATCCACAATTTCTATGAATTTTTTTCTTGTCTCTTCATTCTATACGGTTTGTAATAAATCGATTTTTCGTTACCTAAATCTATTTCCAATTGTGTCGCCGAAGTACAACCTAAATCCTTCATAGAAATAGTGAAACGATCTTCATATTGTCTAACTAAATTCAGGAGATTCAATTTTAGTTCCTGAAATAAGATTTCCCCTATATATAACTTTTCAAGATTTATTTTGCTTACACTATCTTCAATTGCCATTATTTCACCCGCCTCTTCTTTGCACTCCTCCCCTCTTGCAAAGACATGTGTAGGTCTAAGTATTAATTCTCGATCCGCGCAATTGTGCGTAACAAACAGTATTCTGCATTTTCCTTCATACGTACACTCGAGTCAAAGCAAAATTCAGCTTTGCATTTTATATTAGCCGCATGCTTGGGTGGCATTGTGTGAATATCCGTTGGCCAAAATTTTATCTTTTGTGCAGACGAATCAATAACAAGCGGAAGCTCATTTAGACCTCTTTATGCTATCTGTAAAGAATCCGCATCTTTATAAATAATTATATGCTCCTGCTCCGTAAAAGTTTTTCCTATAATCGCGGGAATTTTTAATAACTTGTCTGGCACCACCAAAACATTGGTTTAAGCTGTTGCTAATCTTAGCTTAACTTCAACTAGCTCTACTGTGCATAACGACTCTACTACTCCTCCCCCGAAACCGTTTAGTGTCTTTTTACGATTATTATGACTTGGGTTAAGCTTAGATCAAAAATCTCAATTTAGGCGCTTAGTCGGAAAATGGAGTTTTTCAGATATAGTGGGTGGAAGACCAGCAGATACACTTTTTTGAGTGACTTGAACACCACGAGATCAGTCAAGAAAAGAAAGGATGAAGATGATGAAGAACGCGCTTTCGAATTAGACAAAAATACAAATAAACCAGGTTTCATGAGCGTCAGGCTGTTATTTCGATCTCGAAATACCACAGTACGTCAATTATGGATTGTATTCAACCAAGAGTACGTAAACGATCCTACAGCTGAAAATCCAAATGAGCTCATTCTTGGCTATTACTGTACCTGCAAAGCAGGAGCAAGAACATTAGGATCATGCACTTTGTGGTACTTGAGTTATGCGCGACATGAAATGTTCGATATCCTTCGCTTCAAGTCTTGAGAAGTGTACATGATGCTAGAATGGGCGGCGAAAAGCCTGACATTGAAATATTAGAGTCTTTTGTTGAAAACGATTAAAAAAAGTATTCTTAATAGTTTTTCAGGGTTGCGATTAATCATAAAACGATAAATGAAAAGTAAAGAGCGTAAAATAATATACACACACTCAGCCACGTGCACAACGATACGCACATGGGGTTAAAATCTGTCACATCCACCCTGTGATCCTATGGATAACGCTAAATATAGGTTCTCTAGTACACGTTTTCGAATACACACAAACACCACACATACGTTAGCACACACGCACTTATCGATACCGTAACTGGTTTCGAAGTCCCGGGAAGTCTACCTTGGCGGGCCTCGTGGTATTGAAGTCGTTCAAAAACCAGTATCTGGTCGGACTTCCACCCACTAAAATCTGAAAAACTATCCATTTTCAAACTAACCGCTCATTGAGACTTTTGATCTATGTACGTAAAACAAACCATCAATTCCCGCAGTTTCAGCAACATTGGTGGAAAGTCATTTTCCATTCATTCTGTGTGGGGTCCTTTAATTATTTTTAAATAATATTCCAAATTTATGTTTCAATCTAAAATATTGTCTCTCCCACTTCCCTCCCATCTCTCATAAGATTAAAGTTATCTCTCTTTCACTCTTCAATGCCTTTGAACTAATGTTCACCAGCCGTGTGTAATGACACACACACGATTTTTATGATTTTTTGTGAAAAATATTCGTGCGGCTATCGGCAGTATTTACCCACTTATTTTCTCGTTTGACGCAGTGGAGTGGAGTGTGGGCCCAACTTTAATTCTCAATAACTCGGTCAAGTTTCGAAATTTTATCTTAATTTTTTTTGTTTCTTTTTTTGTTTTTTTACATATTTTTGAATATGTATATTGTTGTGGTCGGGGCCGAAAAATCATCGGCAAAATTATTTTGCCTACGGCTATGGGCGAGCGCCTGGCGGGCCCCCTCAATTTCGGCAAAAAATTGACTGCGCTCAGGCGCAAATTGCCGCTGCCTAACGGCTTGGCTGGCGGATCGCGCCGCCCATCGAGCGCTCGGAGGCCACAAATTGGAATTTTTAACTTAAAATATTCCCAATTTGTGGCCGCCGAATGTTCTAGAGGCGCCCGCGGCCCGCTGGTCGAGTCCTCGGCAGTGGCTTAAGCGAAGGAAAGTGCCGGTGCAGCTCTCCCACACATCTGCTGCCTGCCCATCGGCAGCCGACGCGGCGGATGTGTGAGTGGTTTGCACCGGGACTTGGATGTGGCGTGATCGGCGCGCGGTAGCCGGCGAAGGAGCTCGAGGAGCGTGCCTCGAGGAGTCGACTTAATACCTTGAACCCGGGCCCTCGAGAACCACCCCTCATAACAAATATGGCGCCCAACGTGGGGCTATCCTATCCCCTCCCCTTGAAGCGTAAGGCTTCCCACTTTTCTCTTACCTTTCCCTTTTCCTTCGAGGCCCTATCGGTGACTCCCATGGCTGGAGTTGACCCGAGGCCTCTTGAGAATTACAGCAGTTGGCTTCATTAGCCAGCTAGCTGTCTCGAGGTCTCGGAAAAACTTCATCCTGGGGATGAGCTGGTAGTGGGGGAGTCTTAGCGGCAGACCCTGTGGGATCTGCGCGGCGGAGACTTCCGAGGTCCTCCCTGGAATTACAGGGGTTGGCAGTGTTGTGTGCCAGCCACCTGTCCGGGAGGATACCTTGGTCGTTCTCTGCCTCGCAGCCCCCATCGGTGAAACTGGTAAGGGTCCTTCCCTCACCATTTCCCGTCCGGCGGGCCGAATGCTCGGTGGCCGGTGAATGGCTCTCGGTTTTTTTGTAAAGTAAAAATGTTTTTTTTTCCTCTTTCCATGGCTGCAAGGAGTGAGGAAGAGGAGGACCAAAGTTTTTTCGGAATTTATTCAATTTTCACGATTAGGTATAAACTTAGTATTCAGGCTGTATCACCTTGTTGTAATGCACTAGCAGTCAATCGTTTGAAGAAAAAAAAAAAAAAAAAAAATTTCTTGTTGTTGAGTAGAGCTATCTTGATTACGTGTATAAGTATAGCGACAGGACATGAAGTGATACATTTAAGTAAAATTATGACATTGTAAAATTGTTGTAAGGCGTTTGGCACTTTGGTAAATTTTTTTATTGCTTTTATGTTGATTTTTTTTAAAAAACAGAGAATTTTCTTCTGGCTTAATTCACAAGCAGAATCTTTTCCTCCTTCTGTTCTCGACCGTTCTCGTTTTTTCGGTTTTCGATACTTCTTGGAAACATGGCGGAATCGAATACGGGCGCTGTTTCAAAGAAGTATAATACCCGGCAAGCGGTGCGTGAAACGTTGATTGAAACCCCAGCCACGATAAGACCGACGCGCGAACCTACGGTAGATAGGCCGTCGGATGAAGAACCGGTCGGCGCGAACGGAGCTGGCGAAGCCGAAAAATCCAGTTTGCGAGAGACCCTTGACGCGAGCCTTCGCTTCCGCGTAGCAGATTTAGTTCGAGCCGAGTTGGATCGAATCGACCGCGAGAAACAAGACCGTTTAGTAGCGATGGAAACGCCGCGACCGCGTACGTCTCATACGGAGCAGCCTCCACGTCCGGCAAGAGTGTCGAGGCAGCCAAATTTTGATTTAAGTCCCGTGTCGGCGCCACCACATCCTAGGCGCCCTGCCCCTAACTGTCACACAGAGAATTGTCACACAGAAACTTCTCCACCGTACCCCCATCAGTCCAGACCTCAGTATGCTAACGAGCAATGGCCGAGTAGTCCCCTTCGTCATTGGAAGATCTTATATGACGGAGACAACTCCAAACTCCACCTTGAGGAGTTTATTTTTCGAGTTGAAAACCTTACACGGGATACTCTTCGAGGCCGTTTTGACCATTTAATTAGTAATTTCCACCTTTTGCTCGGGGATACTGTTGGGAACTGGTACTGGACGATTCGGAGAAGTTATGTAAATTTATCCTGGCAAGACTTGAAAAATGCGCTAAGAGCTGACTGGGGAGAGCGCACGCGCGACATAGACCGCAAGCGGCAGATGCTGAGCAGGCGACAGCAGCCCAACGAGTCGTTTACGTCCTATTACCTGGACCTCGTATCGTTGCGAAATCGGCTTACAGTTCCGATGCAAAAGATCGAATTTGTGGAGATGTTGAGAGCCAATCTGCTTCCGTACATTCAGGAGCAGATTTGCCTTCACCGTATCTACACGATTGCGCATCTGCGGGACGTAGTAACGGAGGTCCAGGTGACTCGACAGCGAACGAGGAGTACGCTGTTGTCGACTGCTCACCGTCCTACGAGAGTTGAAGAAAATTTCGGTTTTGGAGACCCGACCGAGGCTGCGCAAGAAATATTAGAATTTGAACCAGTTGACGCTCTCACGAAATTTCCATCAACAGCGATAAAGTGCTGGAATTGCGACCAGAGTGGTCACTACTACCAAGATTGTCCCTCCGAACCAACAGGGTTCTTTTGTTATGGCTGTGGGCGAAAGGGGGTTGTTAAACCTCGCTGCCCTAATTGCCTGTCAAAAAATCAGCGTCGGGTCGGGAGCAACAACACCAGCCCCCGACCTCAACGACCGCTAGCAATCACGGCAGGCGAGACGACGACCACCCCTTCTCGCCCCCAGACATAACTAACCCCGGTTCATGCAGAATTTCACCTGACGTTTCCCTTCCATCTGTTGACTCAAATCTTGTGGATATTGATCCACCAAAACAGTTTGTAAATTCCCCTGAACCTGATGTTGTATCTTCGCCTTCTATAGCCGAGCAGTTTCCGAGTCAAAAATTTTCTATATTGAAGAGACCGAACACTTTTCCACCTCCGGGTCTCTTCCCCATCAAGCCATACCATCTTCGGCTGAAAGAGTACAAAGCGGCTCGGGAACGAATTTTTGCTTCGGCTGTAAGTTATCCTGAAGGTCACGGAGGAAAGTTTCCTAAGTCCAGTAAGTTTGTAAAGACCAGACGTTCCACTTTGCGTTTGCGTGCGTTCTGGAAGCGGGTGAAGAACAATCGCCGTAAATTATCCTCAGCTTTCGTCTCAGTTCCCAAAGATATAAGGCCCTATGCTACGGTTAATATTCTAGGCCAGAACATCGTAGGCCTGCTAGACAGTGGTGCTAGCATTAGCATTTTGGGCAAAGGTTCTGAGAGTTTGCTGCAGGAAGCGGGTGTTAAATGGGTAAAGTACCGTTCTGCTATCGAGGTGGCCAACGGAGCTAGACCGGAAGTACACGGACATGTCGATTTGGAAGTTCTTTTCCAGGGTGAGACTAAAATTTTACGTCTTTACGTTGTACCTAGTCTCACTCAAGAGTTGTACTTGGGAATTGATTTTTGGAGAGCTTTCAAGTTGGCCCCGGACGTGCTCGGTCTAGTCTCTTCGCTGGACACCCCGATAGTAGCGAAACCCAACCCTGCCGAACATATATTACCTCCCGATTTCCAGAGACGTCTGGAACGAACAAAAGCGCTGTTTCCGTCTTATGCGAACTTGGGCTTGGGGAAAACACATTTATTAGAGCATGCCATAGACGTTGGGGAGGCTACACCCATAAAACAAAGGTTTTATCCAGTTTCTCCGGCGATGCAGAAACTCATGGACGCTGAGCTGGAACGAATGTTGTCGCTGGGGGTGATAGAGGAGAGCCAGAGCCCTTGGAGCTCTCCAGTCGTTCTAGTAAGGAATCCAGGCAAAGTCCGACTGTGTTTTGACGCCCGGAAGGTGAACTCCGTCACAAAAAAGGATGCTTATCCTTTACCTCAAATTGACGGTATTCTGAGTCGCCTTCCGCCGGCAAAGTACATCACCAGTCTCGACTTAAAGGACGCCTTTTGGCAGATTCCTCTAGAAAAGAGCTCCAGGGAGAAGACAGCTTTTACAGTGCCTGGTCATCCCCTCTACCACTACACAGTGATGCCATTCGGTCTCTGCAACGCTCCACAGACCATGTGCCGGCTGATGGATAAAGCTATTCCTTACGACCTGCGTGATAATGTATTGGTGTACCTCGACGATCTATTGGTTTTATCCCAAGATTTTGACACACATTTATCTCTTCTCGCCCGAGTAGCTGACTGTCTGAGGAGGGCGGGACTCACAATAAACGTGGAAAAGAGTAAGTTCTGTTTAAGAGAAACGAAATATCTTGGCTTCATTATTGGTGAGAACGGAATGCGTATGGATCCAGATAAGATCTCTGCAATTGTTGAATACCCTGCTCCCAAAACCGTAAAACAAGTACGTCGATTCATGGGAATGGCAGGATGGTATCGTCGATTTATCCCCAACTTTGCAGATCTTTCTGGTCCAATAACTGATACGCTGAAGAAATCAAGTAAGTTCACGTGGACTGAAGAAGCCCAAATCGCGTTTGATAAACTTAAACAGCTCTTAACTTCCGCTCCCGTTTTGGTGACTCCCGACTTCTCCAGACCGTTCGTTATTCAGTGCGACGCGAGCACACAAGGTGTGGGTGGAGTCCTGCTGCAGGTCGACAACGAGGGTAACGAGAGACCTATTGCTTACGTGTCCCAGAAACTTAATTCCGCGCAGAGAAACTATTCGGTGACAGAACTGGAGTGTTTGGCTGCGATGGTAAGTGTTCAAAAATGTCGTCCATACATCGAGCTTATGCCTTTTAAAATAATTACGGACCATGCGAGTTTAAAGTGGCTTATGTCTCAGAAAGATCTGAGTGGCAGACTGGCGAGATGGAGTCTGAAGCTTCAACGCTACGACTTCTCCATCGAGCACCGTAAGGGGAGCTTGAACGTGGTGCCAGATGCGTTATCGCGGGTGGAGTGTGACGCGCTGTCCGCTCCGGAAGACTTCGGGCCTGAGGTCGATCTCAGCTCTCCACATTTCGCCTCGGCGGAATATGTAGAGCTGGGACGACAAGCAGAAGAAAACCGGGCCAAATTTCCGGATCTGATGGTGCGTGACAGCTTCATTTACGTGCGCACTGTCCCACGTTCTGGGGATCCGGTGCAAGAGGACGAAGCGTGGAAGCTTTGGATTCCTCCCGGCCTAGTCACTGATGTAATTTCCCGCGCTCATGACCCTCCATTGTCGTCTCATGGTGGTGTCGGTAAGACCCTTGAGCGAATTCGTCGTTATTTTTATTGGCCACGCATGGCAGCCGATGTTCGATCGTATGTTCTCTCCTGTGACACTTGTAAGGAGACCAAAGCGCCAAATACAACGCTCCGACCGCCGATAGTTCGTCAACCCATTGCTGAGAGACCGTGGCAAAGAATTTATATAGATCTCTTAGGCCCATATCCTCGCACTAAATCTGGCCATGTCTGCATTCTAATTGCCTTAGACCATCTCTCAAAATTTCCATTATTGAAACCCCTACGTAAAGCTACGACGTCTCAGATTTGTACCTTCATCGAGGAAGAAATTTTTCACATGTTTGGTGTTCCTGAAACAATGGTTACCGATAATGGTACCCAATTCCGTTCGGCACAACTCGCTAAACTTCTTGAACGCTATGGAGTCCAACACATGCGCACGGCACTTTACTCTCCTCAGGCTAACGCCTCGGAGCGAGTAAATAGATCCATCTTGGCCGGTATTCGCGCTTATATTAAAGATGAACATCAAAAGTGGGACGAAAACCTTAGTAGTATTGCCAGCTCACTTCGGAGCTCTATCCATCAGGCAACAGGTTTTCCTCCTTATAGAATGTTGTTTGGACTCCAGATGATTACCCACGCGTCCAGCTACGAGTTGTTACGCCGCCTTCAAGGAATCGATGAGCCACTAAACATTGACACTTCCGATAAACTTAAACTTATTCGAGCCAAAGCTCAAGAAAATTTAAAGAAGGCTTTCGATCAAGGTGCAAAGACATACAATCTGAGGACAAAACCCGTAGAATTCAAGGTAGGCGAAGAAGTCTATCGTCGTAATTTCCAACTGAGTAATTTCGAGAAGCAGACAAGTGCGAAGTTAAGTCGTAAATTCCTGAAATGTAGAATCAGGGCAAGGAAGGGCAATGCCCTATACGAATTAGAAGATCTCCAGGGAAAACAGATCGGAACGTTTCACGCTAAGGATATCAAGAGGTGAAGTTAATAATCATAATATTTTTTTTTGGTCTTTAATTAATTTTCGCATATTATCGAGGCGACCCTTGATATATGCTTTATCACTTAAGTAATTTTTTTTGTTTGGTCGGATCCTTGTTGGGATACCTGTTGAGCTTGGCTCACAGTATCTATCTCAGTTTTATTTCGGTCGCCCTAATAAGGCATCCGACCAGCTTAACTGGTACCTGGTTGTCCTTAAAGCCGCCTCTGTTCGGTTATGCGGTGGGCATACCTTTTTACCCCCTTTCCTTCCCCATCCTAGTTAGTGTTCCCTTTCCTTAACCCGATCTTATCCTCTTACATTTTTTTTTAATTTTATTCCCACTCTCTCTTACCTCCAGAGGCCCTGCCTGGAATTCTCATGGTCGAGGTTGCCTCGAGGCCTCTTGAGAATTACGAAAGCTGGCTTCATCAGCCAACTATTCGTCTCGAGGTCTCGGGCCTCCTTTTCCCTGGGGAGTACAGGCAGGGAGGGGCTTTGCTTGCCCGCACCACGGGACCGGCGCTCCGGAGACGTCCGGAGAGCTCCCTGGAATTACAGGAGTTGGCTGCTGTTAGAGCCAACTACCTGTCCGGGAGATTTCTTCGGTCGTCGTCCGTTGCTAAGATCTCGTGGGGTGGGTCAGTACGGCTTCCTTTCCTCGAGGAGTATCTCTCTTCCCACACGGTGTCACTAAAGCTTAGGCTTTAGTTATCCCGCTTTTGTTTTTTTTAATTTTCTCCTTTATTACAGCTTCCCCAAGACATGATGGTTTCCATTATATTTCAAAAATTTTTTCAACATCAATCTTTATCCAGTTTTTTTTACTTTGCTCAAGTATCTTTTTTTTTTTAAATTCGACAGTATTTTATTTTTACATTTTGCTACAGTCTAGGTTTAGATTTAACTTATACAAAATTTGGTTCATTATCTCTTCACCACCTCTTGATCTCTTTGGGCGTAACATCTTCTGCATTGTACATTTGCGTTCTAGTACACCATCTTATTTGTCGATCTGCGGTTGGCTCTACCAACTACCACACCATCTTTACATCTATTTCTTAGAGCATCAGCGTCTCTCCTCAGCAGCCACTCGCGTGCGTATACTGGCTTCTTTATATATATATACACCCTATCCTCTCTCAATTTTTGCCCCTTCCCATTTTTCTCATCACCCCCTTTTTGCATCATAACGTCTTAACGTTACCTGTACTTGGAGCTCCTGTACTCCAATGCTTCCTCCTTTAGAAAGACTGCACGACAAGGAATCTGACAGGGGATTTCCTTCCAGTAGGATAAGTTATGACACACAATTTCACAACAACCCCCACCTCTGGACTCCCGTGAACAGCAGCGCCATACCGTTGGAGCCTGGAGGGAATTGCGGATTCGCGGAGCGGATGTTCATCTTGGGACTGGGATGACCGCGGGGGTTGGTTTACAGCCACTTCTTTTTGTGTTTTTTTCATTGATTGAACACCCTTAAACCCATCCTCACGATCGGGGCTGGCCCGGGGCAGGATCAGCAACCCCTTCTCACTGTCAGGAAGGCCTGCCTCTCATTAGGGCTGGTCTTCTCTGCCAGTGGGAATGAGTGGTCGAGTCAGTACTGAATCTACCTGACCTCTCATTAGGGTCAGGGAAGTTCGATACTGACATCTGGCCAGCTGATTCAGTCTTGGGTTAGTCTTGAGCGTGGGTCGAGCCACAGGTTGGGCACCGCTCAGTTTTTTTAACATCTTTTGATTTGTTCCCCACGGGCCGGGCTGGCCCGGGATGGGTTAGTAGCTCCTTATCACTGTCAGGGAAGCCCGCCTCCCATTAGGGCTGGTTTCCTCTGCCAGTGAGAGGGAGTGGTTGAGTCGGCTCTGGACCAACTTACCTCTCATCAGGGTCCAGGGAAGTCCAGGGTTGATTTTAGCCGGCTAGCTCAGTCTCGGGTTAGACTCAGTCGTGGGTCAAACACATTCGGGCTATCGTCAGAGCCCCAACCATTTTTCAACTCCGTTGCCCTCGGGAACGAGTTCAACGTAGCTGCCCTGTTGTGGTCGGGGCCGAAAAATCATCGGCAAAATTATTTTGCCTACGGCTATGGGCGAGCGCCTGGCGGGCCCCCTCAATTTCGGCAAAAAATTGACGGCGCTCAGGCGCAAATTGCCGCTGCCTAACGGCTTGACTGGCGAATCGCGCCGCCCATCGAGCGCTCGGAGGCCACAAATTGGAATTTTTAACTTAAAATATTCCCAATTTGTGGCCGCCGAATGTTCTAGAGGCGCCCGCGGCCCGCTGGTCGAGTCCTCGGCAGTGGCTTAAGCGAAGGAAAGTGCCGGTGCAGCTCTCCCACACATCTGCTGCCTGCCCATCGGCAGCCGACGCGGCGGATGTGTGAGTGGTTTGCACCGGGACTTGGATGTGGCGTGATCGGCGCGCGGTAGCCGGCGAAGGAGCTCGAGGAGCGTGCCTCGAGGAGTCGACTTAATACCTTGAACCCGGGCCCTCGAGAACCACCCCTCATAACAATATTTTAAAGAAATGCAACCGTCATAGTGGTTGATGGTGACTTTTCGATGGCAAAATCGGTGGTTTGTTTTGTCTCATCCCTATTTCAAACCCAACATTTTTACGTTAGACTCAATATTACAAGAAATTTCTCTCTGTAATTCGTCAAGCAAAAATGTCGCCCATGGCAACTTTAAAAGTAAAGTAGCTCCATATTGCATATTTTAATACTAACTAACTCACAATCCTTTTCATCCTTGTTCTATATAAATTGTTATTATCGAATGAATTTTATTTTAATTATTCGGAATTGTATAACAACAGATTTTACAGTTTTGAATAAATGTCAATAAATATCTAAGTAAGGGATAGATAAACATTCTATCAGATGTTTCAGTGGATACCATGGTAGCAACTTATGTTGTACTTCTTCCGCAATTCTATAAAAAGAACTGGGTAGGATCCTCTTTTACGATATGTTTTTAACGAAAACGTTTTCATTCTATAGTTCCATATCACACACAGATTTTTGTATCATTGCAATGCACGCCTAAATTCTGAATTGGACAAACGAAGTTCTTCTATTGACCAAATTAGAATACTTGAAAATATTAAATTAAGTAGTACTTATTATACGCATAGTTAAGCCGGGTTATACAGCTAGTTATTAAAGTTTGTCTAAATTTGATTTCAATGCCTACCACATAGAACAAGAATATTATCTCTGAAGATCTCATTATTTCAAAATCATATTAATTTGTTGATATTTAAATTTAATTTTCAGAACACCTGTCTTAACGAAGTCGATATGAATTATGTGCAGATTTTGGAAGACATTGCTGGTGAACATCAGTTTGAAGTTACTTATGTCGACATTGAAGAAAAAACATTGTCAGGGCGCCATCAATGCCTCGTCCAGTTGTCAACTCTTCCAGTTGCTGTGTGCCATGGAACTGCAACAACATCAAAGGAAGCGCAAGCACATGCTGCTCACAATGCATTAGAATATCTCAAAATTATGACAAAGAAATGAATGGGTTTCGAACTGAGTAAAAACTCGAGTGACATTTTTTCGAATAAGCTGAACAAAATATGAAGTAAAACAACTTGTGAAGTTGTATTTGTTTTCCGTGCCGGCAGCGATTATGAAATTCTCCAAATAATTTGTACTAATTTTTTCCTGACTATAGTATTTTTCATTTATAAAATATTGTTAGTATATTTCTTAAAAATGCAGACATTTCAGGAATGTCTGTCCATTATAACATTTTTTTATAAAATTTATCCTTTAAACCACGCCGAGGAATGATTTATTTTTTAAAACCTCATCGACAGGATGTATAGAAGGAAATATTCACTTCCTTAGGATTGAAGTATCATATAAGCGTTTCTGTTGTGATATATTTAAAACAGAAATCTTGTAACTGATAATGATGTATGTAATAGCAGTGAGCAAAAGATCATTACAGCTTAAAGATTTTAAACAGGCATAAATTAGTTTACGTGTTGTAAACCTCTAAACATTTATATGATAATTCTATTCTGGGTCCATTTAAACTAAATACATAAATAACTCGTAAATGTGTTTGTATTTTATATAATAATAATAAAACTTAAATAACTAACCAATTGCTTGAATAAATGGAAAAGTAGTAATAAATGTTATGAAAATACTTTAATAAGTTAATAGAAATGATTTGAATATGAATCAAAGGAAGGGTACTAAAACATTTAATTCTTCTATTTACTTATTACTGATGTTTTTGGATAGCAAACTTTGGCATTAGAGATATGCACTTGCTCAAGTATTTAAAATAAGAAAACAAATCTTGCATACATTTATATTTTCAATTACAGTTATTTATGTAACTAGTATAATAAGTAACTGAACATGACACGCGAATAAACGGAAAGCCACAGTAGTACGGAAAGATATGACTTGGTCAAGGAAACTTGGAAGAGTGCTAGGGGAAATTTACATATAGTAAGTGATGATCCCTGCGCTGGATTTTGTACAAGCTATACTTTGCATGGAATTAATGTAAATTGTCCAATTACTTCTCCTGACTACTTCTAGTAGATTTATACGGTAACAAATTTGGTTATAAGGGAGAATTACCATTAGTTTAGTGCAAAGTCTAGAGGTTGTAATGATTCGAAGAAATACACTTCTAAGCTAAGATAAAATAATTATAATAATAATTATCCGTTAAGTAAAAAATATGCGCGTTTACACGATAACTTTTGTATTAGTTTGGCAGCAATTTTCTTCTCAATATTTTGTATTTTAGCATTATGTTTGGTAACTGTTGAAAGTTTTACAAATAAACCAATTCTCTGCTTAAATATAAAAGAAAAAAACCGTATTTCATATTCATACCTTAAAATAATTAAATTTCGTAAAATCTTTAGGCAATTTATATATGTATAATAGTCCTTTGGCTGATACACGGCATCCCTATGAGAGAAGAAGCTATTGAGAATCCACCCTAAACTGATTCGATTATTTAGGCGCAAACTGGCGATATTTCCGTGAACTTATTTTCTTTGAACCTAGCCTAATCAACTGTAATCACCTATAATGTCATGTGTTTTAAAAATAACAAAAATTTAAGATTTAGGAAATATGCTCGGTTTTCAAAAGAAGCAGTTCGCTATATACTTGGGAGTTTTGTAAGCTCTTTTCGATTTCATTTCACTCGGAGTCAGGACATGGGGGAAAATCAGCTCTGCAATTAATTCCAGTATTATAAATGTAGCTTCCCTGAAAGTCCTGGGCTAAAGCAAATTGATCAATTAATATATAATCGCACTGTCTCGCACTGAAATTTCAATTACATTTCCTGCAATAAACAAATTAGCAGTCATTTGACAATTCTCCAGAGAATTGTCACAGAAAATTTTTAATGGCAATTCAGCCCGCTGACAAATCTTCAGAGCGAAAGAGAGGAAACAAAAATCGCACCGTCCGCTTTTATATAATAGGAATCCATGTACGTAAGCGGTCCATTATACTATACGTCAATGATCCGCGCCCATAGAATCCGTTAACTTTACTTTTGTTTGGAGCTTGAAAGTTCTCAACGTTTTTGAAGCTCGTAACGCTGAGGGATGATTTGTAAAATCCGTCATCATGACTTTAAAAATTTGTTAGTAGGCACAGCGCGGGAATTTTATTGGACAAAGAAGCAATTTTTATTGAAAAGACAACGATCCTATCATAAACTCCACTGGAATCGGATCGAAAAGAGCTTAAAAAAGCACCTTTTAAATTGAAATTCCTTAACAAACTTTCTAAATTTTTAAAAAATTCATTTCAGTTACCTTTGACTTCAATTAATTTCTCTACTTCAACGTGAGAGCCGTAATATTCCGAGCACACTTTGTAGCAGGAAAAGATCTACATACAAGATCTAACGTTACCCAAAATATTGAGCTTTGTTAGACCAACCAAACGTCTTTCGGCTCAGGTAGGGCGATAAGATTAACACGGATGACAGATCTTCCTTATAGACCGCGAGCCAGGGACAAATTTTGTCAGTCATTTCATCCCAGGCGATACTTTATAAAATGGTTCAGAGAGTTATTTCATGAAACTCCGTGAACGTCAGCTTCGGCTCCGTGGCCGAGTTCAGCAGCGGTAGCCACCCACACACGTAAAAAAAAAAATTGATTTTCAATTATTTCCTCCCGATTGAAAATTTATCAACTTATAGCTAACCCAATATCTTGAAGAAAAAAAAAGTCAGCTGGCTATAAAGTGGTGAATAATACGTCAGCTGGTCACTCGAACATGAAAAACAAATATGCCGCGTGTTCCAAAAATATAGAAAACCCTGAATAACTCGTTAGGGATGCATTTTTTGGAAAAATGTTAAATACAAAAGTTTCAGGAGTTTTTCCTAGCTACTCGATGGCGACCTTGGATTTGACCTCGACCTTTACCTTCAAGTTCATTTCAAGGTCAAAGTTGTTTTTCCAAATGGGAACTCCTATTTTTTATTGCGGATTTGGAAAGAGCAGGAAATTTTACGTTCAAATATATTCTTGACCATGTCCTTGACCACGACCGTCAAGGTCATTCCGAGGTCAAAGTTGTTTTTTCAGTTTTTTCAATGCCACTTTTTTTATCCACCACTTTATAGTCAGCTGACTTTTTTTTCTTCAAGATATTGGGTTGGGATAAGTTGACAAATTTTCAATCGGGAGGAAATAATTGAAAATCATTTTCTTTTTTCACGTGTGTGGGTGGCTACCGCTGCTGAACTCGACCACGGAGCCGAAGCTGACATTCACGGAGTTTCATGAAATAACTCTCTGAACCATTTTATAAATTATCGCCTGGGTGCGAATTGGTCATGAAAATCTGTTGCTGGCTCGCGGTCTATTAGACGTATGTACCTACACCTAATTTTGTTTTTACGCGATAGATATGTTTCCAAAAAATTCGTTTAAAAAAAGATATTGGCTAAATGGAAAAATAGTAGATTAGTTCCAGACCTAAAAAAGCAACTGAAAAGTACAATAAACAATATTAAACAATTCTTGTTAGACTTTACTTAAGAATTTATTTCGTGCTTACACATTTTAATTCATTAAATATATTATAAAAAATAAATTATACTTTGAGAAAAGAAAACAATATCTGGAATTCATTAATATGAAAAAAGTAAAAATAATATAAACATAACAAAATTTTATGCATTGTCATTTTCTCACAAAAAACGCATACGGTTGCGTAAGACTACAATATCACTGCTATCACTAGAATTATTTTGGTCATCATCTTGTGAAATTATTTCTGTATTATCATCTCTAGTCTCGTGTATTGAAAATCGTGTTAAAACAAAACAATTCGTTAAATAGAGAATTTTTTTTACTTTTTTCAACTCGTGTTAAATCAAATTCGTGTAAAAAGAGAATTAGGTGTACAATGGACCACATGGTCGAAGTGCTGGACCGCATTGCTCGCCTCCTGAAATTACATTTACATCTATACAAAGAATTTTTATCCAAAAAGGGCTTTTCTAAGCTCCCTTCGATTCGATTTCAGTGGAATTCATGATAGGGGCCTAATAAATTACTTAAAATTTATATTAATAGGACTTCTACTTTCAGAAGCCGATGAATGTATGGCTTTATTGGAGGGAAGGCGCCGTTTTCATTGGTCAGTGGTGCCACTGAAGGAAGAAAGTTGAAAAATGTTCGACTGTTTTCTGCGTCAAAGCTTCCCCATTTGTCGCTTATGGGTCTTGTTACATAAGAAAACATGTATTTCGACTTGCAACGCAACACACAGTTGACGGATTCTATGGGTTTGGGCCTTAAGCCTTGCCAAAAAATGTCTAGTGGAAACGGGGAGTTAAATTCTGAGGAGGTTGACTAAACTTAACGTAAGCCGCATTTTGTATGAGACGAGTAGTCCATTTCTACTATATATGTCAGTGAACATTACTTTGAGATTTAGTAAATAATTATGACATTTTGACTTGAACGATAACGAAAACTTCATTTAACTATGTTTTCCCGTTTGTTATTTAATTGGTCAATTAAATTCGGTTCTTTAAGCTGCCGTCATTTAAGTGAGTGTAAAAATGAAAAAATTAAAATCGCAGTTTGTGGAGCTGCTGGGAATGTAGGGCGAATTGTTTCTTTGTTTCTCAAACAATCACCCTATGATCTCGAAATATCGCTCTACGATACTTCTTACAACGTTGGGATGCTGTGTAAGCAACTTCAGCTTATTAATACGAAGAATTATGTTGAGAGTTTCATTGGCCCAATGAAAATGCGTTTCGCACTAAAGGTAATAAAGAAAATAACACAAAATAATCAGTCACAACCCTCGGGATTCCTCACCTCCTAAGAATTCCATTATAGTTACAATTAGTATAACCCTATTTTCCCGTAAAAATGCTAGTTTAGTACCTCTGTCGCGTAGAGTGAGAGCTACATTTAAAGAAACAATTAGAAATACTAACTATTCCCTTGTTGATTTGCAGCCAACTAATATTGAATTAGTTGTTAGAACTAAAATAGATGGGGAAACCAACTAATTTTGTAAATGCTTTTTACACTGTTTTATAATAATTCTATCAACTTATTTAATTAGCTGTCCGAAAGAATAGTTAGTATTTCTATTATTTTCTTTCAGTGTATATTTATATTCAATTGTATAACACTTGTATGGTAGGTACAACTTTATTTAGGCACTTCAGCTATCATACCATTAAGTAAATTAAGAGCAAGTCACCTTAATTAATATCTATTCAACTACAAGGTAACTGTGGAAACTTAATTAAAAAGTCTACTAATTCAATTAGGGTTTGTGAAGGTATGACAACGAAAGCGTACTTATGCACATTTTAATCTAAAACATCCTGTATATCTACATAATTGTGCGAGTTTGCTTTACTCTTATTTTTCAGGCTGCTGACATTGTTGTTATTCTCACTAGAGTTAAAAGTACAACTCGTCACGGAAATAGCTTTGATCACAACATTCCGACTGTTGCAAGTATAGCTAAATGCTGCATTGAAGTTTGCCCAAGTGTGAGTGCAATAATATAATTAGTTTTTGAAAGGCTGGTTATACAATTGTACTTTATACATTAGGCCATTTTAGCTATTGGAACAAACCCAATTAATAGTATTATTCCTTCAATTAATGAGATATATAAGTCATACAATGTCTCACACACCGACAAAATACTAGGAATAACTTCAATGGATAGTATGTTGGCCTCTGTGATGTACGCGCAAATGTATTCTATGGATCCAAGTGATGTGTTTGTTCCAGTTACAGGCGGAAATACTTGTATGTGCTACAAAACTATGAGCATTATTTTACTGATATATAATATTTACAGGCGACACTATTGTTCCTTTATTTTCTCAAGCATCTCCAAGTCCGGAACATAATTTGGAAAATAATGATGTGGAACGGCTTCTAGCACGATTTTTCGAATGTAAAACGCTTGATTGCTCAACAGAGCTTACTGCTGCTTTTGCTATTACTAGATTTTTACAATCAGTTGTAAGAGCTATTTTGGGAGAATCTGATGTTGTCGAATGCGCGTATGTAGCTTCTCCTGAAGGTGCACCTGTGAGCTATATGTCTACATTGGTTGATCTTGATGAAGGAGGGGTTCGCAATATTTATGGGCCGCCAACAAATATCAA
This sequence comes from Eutolmus rufibarbis, assembly GCA_963920795.1. Lineage (NCBI taxonomy): Eukaryota > Metazoa > Arthropoda > Insecta > Diptera > Asilidae > Eutolmus > Eutolmus rufibarbis. The sequence goes on from OY987207.1 coordinate 22,200,315, forward strand.
TAGAAGTGAACAAAAAGTAATGAATATTGCTTTTAGTAAATTAAAAAAAGAAATATCTGTTGGAGAAAAATATGCCCTTGCAACGAAAAAAGCAGAAGTTCGTCTTAGGTAAATGACAGAAAAGCAACAAGATTGTTCTAATAAACTATATTTGGCTTTATGTATGCATTCAATTCATTATTTTAAATCTTTCCTATATATACTGACTTTAAAAAGAGTACCTTTAAGAAAGTCGTATGCGCTGGCTGCGGTATACCTTAGAAGTTTATCTGCACAATCAAAGTTAGGGTCCTATTCTGGAACCAGTTCGAATCGAATCGCAAAGTGCTTTCAAAAGCACGGTTTAGATTGAAATTCTTTAATAAAGGGGCCTGTTCTGACTTTTGTATGAAACGAATCGAAAAGAGCTTCCAAAGCTCTTTTTGAATCAAAACTCATTTTAAATAATTATGCATAAATTGAGTTTTATAATGGTAATCTAAAGCTAAATTCGACGGTTTTGGTTTTTCAACAACATCACTATAAATGTCTTAGCCTGTTTGCTTGCAGGAAGAAAATTGATTTTGTCATTACAAATTTCTGTTTATTCTTTATAGTGTCTAGCCGTTTTATTTTTTGTCATTGTCTTTGGAGGTCTTACTTTTATTTTATTTTTAAGCTATAAAGTATATAAATACTTTTTTAATAGCAAAGGGTATTTGTTTCTGTAATGTTCTTCTGACTTTTTTTGTATTATACATTGTATGTATATTATACTAGTTGAACGGTACCCAGCGTTGCCCGGCCACAACTTTCCATAAAAATGTGACGTTGCCGAATTCAAATTTGTTAAATGTCACTCAGGAAGTTGAGCGCCACATGCCCATAGAATTTCTTCTCAACCGCCTAAATACTTTTTGCATGACTCACCGTAAACATATCTCTGCTCAACATTTATTTCTCCCTCTCTCTTCTCTCTCCCCTCCTCCCCCCTCCCTGTCCAATTATAATGCATAGCTTATATCACTTAGGACATTATGCGCAACATGCCCATAGAATATCATCTCAATCGGATAAGTACTGCTCTAAATTTCCCCTATCATCCCACCTTTTCCATTGCGATGCATAGCCTATGTCACTCTTGAGGTTATGGGCAACATGCCCGTAAAATGTCATCTCCTGATAAGTGCTTTTTCCATGACTCCATAAACATATCACTGTCCTTTAGAATTTCAATTTCGTAAATTTTAACAATAGTAAACAATTAAAAATGTAGCCTATGTCACTGCTGATAACCTGCTCTTTATGTCTGTGAAGTGTCATCGAAATAGGTTCAGCCGTTTCGAAGATTAGTCCAGACAGACAGACACAAAAACGTAACCTATGTCAGTTTACTCATTTAAATTTCAATAATACGTGATAGCATTTTCAGGATGATCGGTTGAACGGCCTAGGAGTCGATTCGTACCAAGCACACACACAAACTTTCGCTTATATATATACAATACATATATGTATATGTACACTACTGGAAAAATTTAAGGGAACAGACGTTTTTTTTTAATTATTTTGGCCAATGCATTGGTCAGTTAGCTTGTTTACTTAGCTTCAATTTGCTTTTGTTTTTAATCTCTCTACGTTGATTTTTAGGTTAGATATCCGACTTTGAATGAAAAATGATCCTTTTATCTTTGAGCATCGATATCTCAGCAACCAATAACCGCACAGCAAATGTAAGGATGATTTTAAAAACTCGAATAAGTTAATTACACAACCCTTTCAAGATTTTTTGAGTAACAATTTTTGGAAAAAAAAATTGTTTTTTTTGAATTTTTTTTTTTTTTAATTTTTTGCAAAGTTTTTTTCCCTCTCAAATTTAACAAGCACCTAATGCAAAAATTTGTAAAAAAAAATCGAAAGAAATGGTTTTTTTTCATGATTATTACATAATGTTTAAGAACAATACACTTGTTCCTTTAATTGTTTTGTAAAACTGATCAATTGGTCCGAAAAAACGGTTCGATGGATCAATTTGAAAATTTACAGGGCTGTTGGGGGTACAGTAAGCTGTAAAAAAACCTGGAAACATTGGGCCCCCCATTAGTATTTGTAAATAGGGGATCAATTTACTAAAAAACCGTAAAAAGTCATTTTTTTTTACTTTTTTTCAAATTAATGGTGAGAGTGAAAAAAAAATTGTTTCTCAAAAAATCTTGAAAGGGTTGTGTAAGAAACTTATTCGAGTTTTTAAAATCATCCTTACATTTGCTGTGCGGTTATTGGTTGCTGAGATATCGATGCTCAAAGATAAAAGGATCATTTTTCATTCAAAGTCGGATATCTAACCTAAAAATCAACGTAGAGAGATTAAAAACAAAAGCAAATTGAAGCTAAGTAAACAAGCTAACTGACCAATGCATTGGTTTAACTGAAAAAAAATTTCTCAAGTCCGTGGACCCTGATTAAAAAAAAAAAATTTTTTTTAAATTTTTGTCTCGCGCTATTTCTTTTGATTGCGCGATAGTTTATAAAAATTTTCTGCCAAAAGATCTCGAAACTAGATTCTTAAAGCTTCAAAATGATTCTTTCATAATCTACATACGACCATTTTTCACATAGATACAACTCTTCAAAAAATGCCAAAATAATTCAAAAAAAAACGTCTGTTCCCTTAAATTTTTCCAGTAGTGTATTTAATTTTTATTTTGAAGATAATCGATGCTGGCACGGCACATGAGACTCAATAACAATTTGTTTTCATAATTGTTCAGGAGTATTCTACTTTCCGCCCCCAGAAAAGCCAATAAATGAATAAATTAATAATATACTATATTTTCCCTCTTAAAATTTCCCTTAAATTTGATATCTTACATGCCCAGATGCATACATACATACATATATCATTTTCTTTAGCAACTTTACCTTGATGCTGAAAAACTAAGACTCATACTAGAAATATTAACGCCTCTTCTCTATAGCGCTAATAAAATAGGTGGCAAGGAAAAAAGCTTTCATGACGTGCGTCAGTCGACGCATCCCTGATTTTCGAGTCGAGGCAAAAGCGTTGACAAAATTTCTTCTGAGTGCACTGCCTTTGTGTTATTAGTTGGTATATGTTACAACTAAAAACTAAGAATTGTTAGTTGTGGATGCAACTAAATTTTTTTCAACTAAAGTTGTTAGTTCTTTCTTCGCTTCTTTACTACTACAACTAATTTAGTTGAAAATTTAGTTGTAGGTATTGTTATTCAACTAAAAATTTAGTTAGCTGCGCCCAACTCTACAACTGTCTTCTAATGCTGATGCATAAGTTTGACATTTGGCAGTGTAAAAGTGAAGTCGCAGAAATGTCTAAAGAGATCGCAAATATCTGTTGTAGTTATATATACATAAACATATGTATTAATTTAAGCTATATCATCGAAATAATATACAGGTAGATCACAGTTAGAATGTCACAGAATGTTTTACTAGGACAGTTAAGCTGTTCAGTTATACAACGACACTCTTCAAGTTAAAATCTAAACCTAAGCACTTTTAGACTCATAAACGTATTGTCGCTTGTTAATTGGTCGAATCTCGGTATCAGTGTGGCAATACGTATCGCCGAATATCGAATCTCTTCGAAATCGCCATGACAGCCTAAATTTATTTAGAATCAACTAAGTTATTATTTTTCTTAGAGCTACAGCCTTCTAATCACTGCCAATCTACCTATTTTATTTGAATTAGCCCTTCACTTCAACAATATCATAAGTAATAGTTTTGTAAACAATTTTGAAGAAAATATATGTATGTATATTAAGTCTTTCGCGAATCAAAATGTCAGAAAAAAGAAGGTACATATATGCAAAGAAATTAATCACAGCAATCAATTGTGCAGCAGCAAACTTCGTTATGCTTAAGTTATTCTATATGTACATATAATAAATATATACGCGCATCATATGCACGCCTGTTACGATAAAGAACGTGATGCATAATTCGTACTACAATTGCGATGCATTTTAGAATTTTGTACTTTTTGTTTTTGTGATGCTGTAGTGATGCTGCATCAATGCATTTCCGAATTTAGCCAAACCCTATTGAAATGTAATCCCTAGAAATTCTATTTAGTATCTAAAACTTTCTAAATAATAAAGTATGATAAATTCCCTACTTTTGTCCCTGTTTGGTGAGTTCAAATCAAACTCAACAGAAAATCCGAGCGCCTGCCGAACCACTAACAAATGTACGGCGGGAAAAAGAATTAATTCCGAACCGAAGAATTCAAAAAGTACTGCATTTTCGCTAGAAGTTTATTATATTTTTAGCGTATATGGAGTAAAAGTTCCTGTGGTTTTAATTTGCTAAAATTTTTATATCCTTAGCGTTTAAATTACCCGACTAATTCCATTTAACCTTGAGATTTCATTCATCTTCCATAAGACTAAATATAAAATTTTCGAACTGTCAGACCACTTACGCACACATGCAAGAAGCCACTTCACGGCTTGTAATATAGAAGATTTTGGCTACATATACATACATTATACATACATATACAGGGTGTTTTGCTATGGTCTGAACAGAGGTATTCCAATCGATTCTACATGGTCTCCTGACCAACGTTTGTTCGGAGACTCCCCTAAAATCGGTCCTTCATACCTAAAATTGTAATTGAAAAATTTGAAAGGGATGAACTTAGAAGATGCTTTATTAGTTATTTCAGAGAAATCATAGGATATTTGTTGATAACGCATTAGAAATCAGAGCCTTCAAGCGTTCTAACGGTACCTCTTATGACCTAACCCGTCTACAAACAAACGAGAGAGGCCGCGTCAAACATCGAAAAAGGCAATTTCAATGCCCAAATTTTGACTTTGACCCTGCATTTTTGTTGTTAAGCACAATGCGAAATATCACTTCCGCAGTGGAATAATAAAACACTTCCGAATGCAAGCAAACTCAGAGAAGAAGTGAGTGTTTATTTAACAATATAACAGTTAGTTACAAACGGGATTCTTGAACATTGTGAAGATAAATTAAAAATTATATGTATATAAATGTATATTTTTAATTCATAATTTCATTCATAAAAATATCGTATTTATGCTCCCAGCTGCTTATACAATTCTGGAACAGAATCATCCCACTGAGCTTGAAAAAAATTGCCGGCAAATGGTTCACCCAAATAGTATTTCTTAGCGAACTTATTGATGGAAAATTTTTTGCGCCCCTTCTCGGTGTTGTTCGGAAGTTTTTTCTCATTGAACATGAGTTTTTTAGGCTGAATGTAAACCAAAAATACATAGCGGTGTAGTCCAGTGTCTTTTGGCGGGCCAGATCCTATGTACGCCGAAAGAATTTCTCCTTTAAATACTTCGTCGCAAGGGATATTGCCTACCAGCCAATGCTGCCACTCTCGGAATTGGGGATTTTTTCTACTAGGTGCATCCGGATCAATCATGCATAATGTGTAGAAAACGCCAGGTTCATATTTCCACGTAACATCAGGTGCGTTTTTTACTTGCCTTGGTTGCAATTCGTTTCCCTGTAGAACTTTAGCTCCACTGCGGTATTCTACATTAACGATATTTCTTGGTGGAACAGGTATAACATCTGGCACAACTCGATGTTTCGCCATGTTTTGATTAATACAGATAGAGTACAACCTGCAACCAATAGTTTGCGGTTTTGCAAATACGCGAATAATTTGATTTACACCACAGAGAATTCTAGAAAACATCTTTTACTCACAATTTTGATTGAGTGATTGGGATGGAGAATTACAACGCCAACGCCAGCTGCGTTTGGCAAAAATTCAATAGGTGCCTTGTGCATAGAAGCGCAATGATTTACAGTTTTGGTCATTATGAAAATACAAATTGTAAGCTCAACAACATATTGGGCCATAAAATATGAGCAGTTCAAAAATGGAAACAAAGACTAAAATATCCTGAAATTAATAAGTTCTTCAGTGCGTGAAAATCACATTGGACAGTAAAAATCGAGCAATAATACGTGAGCAATTATTAAATCAGAACTGGTCCGCTAGAAATATTGCAATAATTAATTCTATAACTTTTGTAAAAGGAAAATCTTCATTAAATACATAGTTAGTATGTAAGCATATTTACTTTTAGAATATATTCTGTGCAGTCCAGCACGCAATTGCATTTTAAATTAAATTGATACAAAAATTAATCGATTGAAAAAATGAATGCTTCTATAGAATATTTAATTTAAGGCTAAGAACAACCCAAATATTTATCTAACTGGTTGAATTTTATCGCTAAAATAATAATTATATGCAATAATTTTATTTTGATTAAGTTTTGTACTGCCGCTGTGTATATGTAGTAAAACTTTAAACAAAATACGACCTAACTAAAAGTACGATATAAAAAGTATAATAAGAACATAACAAAACGTGCGCCTGCGTAGATTAAAAGAGTGCTCGAAAAGTCAAATAAGAGGAAGGTCTTAAGGTGGAAACCCAGTCTGTGTTTTAATCGATTTTAAAGTGGCAGCCATTTTTGTGCTTGTTTAGGGCTGGAACAGGGCAAAGTTGGATCAAAATCCATTTAGAAATGCGGCAGCTATCGCGGAACAAAATTACTTTTAGAAACTGATGTAGCCCCTCACCCCTTTGACCGATTGTAACACGACTTAGAACTACATGTTGTTAATGTGTATGTTATGTTTGGCCAATAGCGGTTAAGAAGTATGGACGATTTGGGATCCAAACCATTTTTAAACAACTGACGTAGCTCCTATATCCCCACCGCCTTGACCGATTCCACCCATTTACGTACCTACTTATCCGAGATATATAGATATATATATACATATATGTATATATATATATATATGCATGTATACATGGACAAATAAATTTTATTTTTGAAGTCTATCACCTGTACAGCGAGTTTTGGCATCATTAATTTTCCGAATCTTCTCATCAGATACACTGCAAGAGAAATTTTGGTTCACAAGCCTTAGAGGAAACGGAATATTTAAGGAGAACATATAACCCTGATGCAAATGGTAAAAAGTAAATAAATGTTTAGGCCGAAAACAAACCCGCAACACGCCCGGAATTGAAGAAGAGCCCCATATACGAACGAATCGAGCCCGTAGCAGTTTTGAAGAGAAATAAGATCATAGAGACGCCTGCAACACGACCCAATGGCTAGAATGTCGAGCCAGCGATGAAATGTTTGTCCAAGTAGAACATAAGTGGGTAAATGTGGAATAGGAATATGTTTCCAATTGCAAGGAACTAGATGCCTATCTCCTATATCCATGATTAACCAGACTCTGTCTGCATCGATGGTAAAACCAAAACTAACGTGCTGGTTTCAGTCCACCAGGAAGGCCTCCCTAATGACCTTGCTACCCCACGTGAGCTCTTTTTACCCGACTGCCGAAGGAGGGTTATGTTTTTCGAGCGTATGTATGTACGTATGTATGTATGTATGTATGTCTATTTCGTTGTGTCGCTCTGCAGCCTAAACGGCTTGACAGATTTTAACATATAAGGTGTCATTCGATTCGTCTTAATTGTCGGAGTGCTATAGGGTATATAATATTTCAATATGGCTTCCGCGAAAAAAAAAATTGAGGGGAATAAAAAAAAAGTTTTTTTTATTTTAACAATATGGGTCTCAAATGAAAGCTAATAAATAGCCCATTACAAATATATATCCGTTATAACACTTTGCTGCTACCATTTTGACAGGAAAATCAAAAAAAAAGTGTGAAATAAACTAAATTATTTAAAAAACAAAAAACCCGACTGCAGTAAAAATATCAACTGAAAAGCGAAAAACAAGCTCTATAATCTATAGAAAATTGTAAGAGCAATGTCCTTATAAGTAATGCACCATGCAATTATTTTTTGTTCGATACCTCGTTAACAAATAATACAATTTATACTATTATTTAAATATAACTTAAATATTGGAAAAGGTATTGCAGGCGGGGACCAATTAGTCCAAATGTTACTTTTTTTCAAGAAATATGTTTTGTCGTTCATTGCTTGTCCCCGCCTGCAATACCTTTTCCAATATTTAAGTTATATTTAAATAATAGTATAAATTGTATTATTTGTTAACGAGGTATCGAACAAAAAATAATTGCATGGTGCATTACTTATAAGGACATTGCTCTTACAATTTTCTATAGATTATAGAGCTTGTTTTTCGCTTTTCAGTTGATATTTTTACTGCAGTCGGGTTTTTTGTTTTTTAAATAATTTAGTTTTTTAATTATCATGTTGAATTCGGCACTACCTTCTATAAGGTATCAATTGATCCAGCTGATGTTGAATGTAAAATAATAATTCAAAGGATATTAATAAAAGATACAATAATTGACAAAGCAATGAATAAAAAAGTCGGACAAGTGCGAGTTGAACTCGCGTGAAAAGGGTTCCGTACGATGTTACCTATCATGTTTTTTGGAATCTGACCCAAATTTGTTTGTGGTAACTAAAAAAAGTATGAATGGTACCTGATTGTAGAGGGATATTACTAAATATATTATCTATTGTTGAATTCTGTCTTGTTGTATATTCTTGAATACGTGGAGTAAGACCGAGTGATAGAAGGTATTCTGATATTTCATTTTTTGTTTTGTCCTTAAAATCAATATTGAAGTCTCCGGCAATAATAATCTTTTCGTTCGCACTGATAGCCTTCTTAATGCATTCGACTGCAATTTTCGGAAGACATCTTGGTGAATTATATACGGTTAAGAATTGAACACCAAATGCTTTAAATTGAAGACATTCACAATGTCCACCCCCTGGACTATCTATAAATAAACCTTTATTGGAACCGTCATCTAATTCATTGACTAATAGCGGATTTATATTTTGCTTCTTTAAGAAGTTGCACTTATATTACTTTTAAAGGCATTCGTAGAGAATCTACCCTTGGTAGAAACTCTTAAAAGTAAAAATAGACTTCTCAAAAGACATCTTATTCTGATTACTACCTTATAATGGTTTTATGTTTACGATAGGCTATTATAAGAAAAATCAGAACAAATTCTTTTAAGAGTTTAACTTAAAGCTTTTTTAAAAACAAGGGTTTGGAATCTGTGGTTTACAATCTTATAAGATCATTATAGGAATTAAAGCCGATCTAGATCCTGTGTAAAAGTTTTAAAAGTTAATGACTTCATATTAAGTTTAAATAAGAACTTTATAAGAACTACTTAGCTATTTGCAAATTACTTAAAGAACAATCTGACAGTTTATGGTTTGTTTACAACTATATATTGAAACAAGACACTAGCGCGAGAACCTGTCCCAAGTAGAGAAACGTGACAGTCATGTAAAAGCATAACTCACAATGCCGTAGTAAGGGCCTGCGCCTTACTAAGCATTTATTTGTCATACTGCGTGCGGAATTAAATTGAAAAATTGAAAAATTAATATCTCCTAAAATATTGGCCGTAGAATGCCCATCGTGGGCTCATTTTTTTCGTTGAATATTTATCTACAAACCGATTGAACAAAACTTAACATTGGAGTTGAAAAATATGTTCTCCCACACATTCCAACTGCAAATGTAAGTTACACAATATTGAGTGATTTACCACGTTATTTTAATATCATGGACTTCTTATAGGTTTTCCCATAATCTATAAGTAGAAAACTAATTTCTGTATTTTTTTCAAAATTTTAGGTTTAGTAGTTTCGGAGATAAGGGGGGGGAACGGTCAATTTTCGTCTATTTTCTTGAATAACTTGGAAACTATTTATTTTAAAATTACAAAAAAAATATATTTGACATCCTCACAACAAGCCCTTTCATTTGATATGTCACACGATGCAATTTGCCAAAAATTTTTTTAATTTTTCATCTTGCCCCCCAAAAGTGACCCCCATATTCAGATTTCGTCTATTCACGTCACACGTCTGCATTTGCGTCATAGAAATTGATATGTGTACCAAATTTCAGCTTAATCGGTCTGGTAGATTCGGAGAAAATTGACTGTGACAGACGGACAGACGGACACACGAGTGATCCTATAAGGGTTCCTTTTTTCCTTTTGAGGTACGGAACCCTAAAAACAATAATTCAAAAAGGAAATCCACAAGTAATAAATAAAAATGAATCAACTAATGAATACAAATTAAAAATGCAAATGAAATAAATGAAAACAATATGGTAAAAATGACAATTCAATGATAAACAATAAAAAATGAATTTCGAGTGAAATATTCAAAATTTTAACGACTAACTTAATGGCTGTAATGAGAAAAAAAAATTTAATTAGATTCTTGACATATGTAGATAGTCTTCAATATGTCTACAATGTGTATGCGTAGTAGGGCAGACGAAGCAAAGGTTTCTAAATATCTATTAATTTTCAAGAAATCCTGCTCACAATAAATCAGGGTCAGGGCAATTTTTTTTTTGTACACCTGGGAAAACCTAGAAAAACGAAGAAAACCTGTATCGACAAGGAAAATCTGCTGACAATAAATCAGGGTCAACGAAATTTTTTGTACACTTAGGAAAACCTCGAAAAACCAGGAAAGCCTGTATCGACGAGGAAAACCCACCAATGGTTAGTAAACGAAAGCTTTTACTTACTTCGCCGGAAAGCCAACTAGCGAGTGTATCGTTTGGTTCTTGCCTCCCGTATTTATATATGATCCGAAATGTATGCGGCAAGGGAGTTCTATATGCTATAGCGAATAGTTAGGTGTCAGTATATAAGCTATGGGGGTTCTGCGCCATTTATTTAAATTTTCCGGCATCTTGGATTTTTAAAGTTCGTCGTCTTCGTCTAGGAGCAGTTTCTAGGTGGAAAACGTCATTAAAGCTCTCTTGTGCGCTAGTATGCATGTGCTTAGTGCGCATATATATTCGTGTTTGGGTACATATACATATTTACTTGTGGATGTGTGTCTAGGATGTAATATAGTGGTATGGGTTGGAGTATAGGATGGAATATAGTGGTATGGGTTCGAGTCTAGGATCAAGTTGGAGGTGTGGATTAAGGTCTAGAGTCAAGCTTATGAAGTGATCCTCCCCTCACCACCCGCCGAAAGCTTTCTAGATTTTTATTTTAAAGGAAGCCTTTTTTTGCTGCCAAGAAATATTTTAATTGCAAAAAGATTTCTCTAAACCAGTGATTCTCAACCAGTGTGCCGCGGCACTTTTGTGTGCCGCCAAATTCTTAAAGTGTGCCGCCAAATTTTAGAAATGTATATAGTAAAAATTATACCTAATGCTTTGTTTTACTACGATTAAATTTTATATTAAAGAAAAGTACTTACTATATATATGAATATGTTAAAATATTAAATAATATAATTTAAAAAGAAAATGTACAAATTATTTTAACAGGAATAGGGATTTAAATCCATAACAAAATTAATATAAAAAAATTTGATTGGGTTCGTAATCCATTTGTGATAACGAGTACTTCTGTATTTGAATTAACTTTAAATGAAGAGGAGGAACTAATTTCGCTTTCTAACAATCGAGATTTGATATTAAAATTTTCAGAAGAATCAATTAATTCATTTTGGATTAACATTAGATGCGATTATCCCATGATAGCCAAAAAAGCCTTAAAAATATTATTACAATTTTCTACATCTTATTTGTGTGAATTCGGATTTTCAGTTCTAACCAACATAAAAACGAAAAAAAGATCGAGACTATTAAATGTAGAAGACGATATGAGAGTAGCATTGTCAGTTTTACGACCCAATATAAATTAAATAATCAAAAATCGTCAAGCTCAAAACTCTCATTAAAAGTATTCATGTTATATGAACTTGTAATTAATCCCTTAATAAAGGTAGTGTTGTTTTTGTAGTATACATATTATTTTATTTTACATTCAAAATTATTATCATAAACTATTTTACATAGTGTATTATAGGTAAGTTAACAACTTTTAAACTTATCTTTTTCTTTGTGTGCCGTCAAATTTGGAAATATAGTTAAAAGTGCGCCGCGACAAAAAAAAGATTGAGAATCACTGCTCTAAACACTTAATTTGCCACAGTTCGTCCGAGGGTCCGAATTTTCTTAGAAAACTTAATTACGTTGCTTACGTTCGTATTAGTTATCTTATCCGTTATTTCTCACCGTGGCTCTGCGTTGTTGCGTAGAAAATGCAGAAGCAAGATAAAAAAGGACTTTATTTTGGCTTAATACTTTTGCAGTTACATAAACTCTAACTGGCAGACACAACACGGACGAATCGACGACGGTGAAAGACTGACTCACTTAGGTCACTAGAATTGAGCGCGGTCAATTTTTGAGTGTACTGTTATAACTATTTTGCTCTCTAAAGAATCTTGGGTGTTTTAATTGCTTTGCAAAAATGTAAATATTGAGCACAATAAGCGGTGAGCTCGCTACATGGGGTCTTTGAATGTAAAGTATTGAGGCTTGGTATAGACGTTTTCAAAGGAAAACTAGGAAATTTTCCAATATCGGTATTCGTACTTTAAATTCATCCTTTTGCAAATAAAATTCACCTTTTTGCAAATCAAAATCACTCTGATATGCCATGTCTAGGATAAAGATTAACAGCAAAAGTACGGTTAATGATCGTTAATGCGCCTCATCATGCAATCGCATTTGCTTCCTATACTGAGCTGGAGCGCTTTAAAAAACTCTATAGTGAAAGCATGTAAACAAACCAATCTGTGTACGTCTTCAGTGTGAGGCAGACATTTAATTTCTGCCTGTTCCTATTTGAAAAGCACTATCGCAAAAGGACCAACACAGTGCCACAAAAAGCAACGCTGAGAAAAGATTAGCCATATAATAAGATTTGACACTCGTAACGTATTTCCATATTTGATTTCCACCTTGGTACAGTTACTCAAATAAACTTGAAGATTTTGCAAGAAGGGAGTTATATGCAAGAAATGGATACAAATTTGAGAGAAAATGAAACGAGAATTCAAATACTTCTAAAGGGGGGCTCTTTATTTTTACAAATTTACGATAGTTGCATCACATTATAACATTTACTCAAATTTATTAAAACAAACAAATTTTTATTACATAAGTTCATAGCAAAGTATGCACGTTCTTATTTAATAATTAATTTCCCAAATGATAACACTTTTCGAATTAATTTCTCAAGTTACAAAACTTCTCGAAAAAAATCAAGACCATCCCGTACTTTTGGCTATCTAGAACCACGCACGCACATCGCAGGCTATTTGCGTCTTGAAAAATACACAATGAAAATATGTAAGCAAACGCATCCTCACGGCGCCTTATAAAACCAAAACCTTCTATATTACAAGACGTGAAGTGGTGCGGCATACGCACACATCTGTAAAGCAAAGTGGCCTGACTGGCTAAAGAAGTTCCATTGAATCTTAAAGCCATTCTCCAATGCAAAGATCAACCAACCACGAACCAACCAAAATCACGCCATCCCGTTCCATATTCTTATTTGCGTCATGTTCTCTCTCTCTCATGTTTTGGTCAACCTAGCTAACTTTTCACATGTGTGCGATTTAACCAAAAGTAATAGTCACTTATTCAGTAACCATTTGTACTATAATAAGTGACAGCGCCACAGCTATCCCACCGGTTGTCAAAACATCATTGCACTAATTATAACACAAGGCACTTGTAAAAATGTGTACGGTAATTCCAGCCCAGCAAAATTGTGCAGTTTTTCCGCTCAAAAAGTGGTAAACAGTCGGCAGGCACAACTCCAGCCAAGAGCTTGTACTTTACACGGGATTCAGCTAATTCAGCACTTTAGTTGGTTGGTTCGTGGTTGGTTGGTCTGAGCATTGGAGAACGGACATTAGCTGTCCAGTTCGTATATGTCAGTGGCTGTTGCCAAGAAATTTCTTGGCCCATACAAAACAAATGTAAAAAACAACGCTCAAGAAATGCTCGAGGAATTTTTTCCGTTCCGGTTGTAAAAGTAGTATGCTTTTCGCAAGAAATCGGCCACGGAAAAACTCACTTCTAATTTTTCAAGCAGATGGCGCTGTATACTCAAAAGTCAAAATTCCTACAAGGAATAAGTGTCCGAGCAAATATTCCTTAAGATAAAAGTGACAGTTCGTCTGGAGGATATATAAAGTTACGAAATTGAAGGTGGAAAATACGCGGAGTTCAATATCCTCGAAAATTTAATTAATTCTTTGACAAATGGCAAGTTGACAAAATTCCTTGACCTATTGTCAAAATTCTGTTTGGAAATAAGTGGCATATTTTAATTGAGCTGTTTTCACCAGAATAGCATACTAGGTTTTAGCCACAGACATATACATATAAACATGGACCGCTCAATCTCCTGTCTCAAGCGATGATCAATGTGACAACCTGCTGCCTCAGAGGGATGAGATAAGATACATAAGAATTAATATAGCGCTGCCTATTTTTATCGCATTGCCTAGATAGGACGATTCCGCAAATTTTTTGAATGCTGACTAATATATTTGAATTTAAATATTTGTTGAACAAAAGTTTTAAAAATATTGTCTATAAATTCAATAAAAATCATTATTAAAGTCATAAATATGCTTTTAAATTTTTATCCCTAGCAGATTATAATCTTTGTCTAACCTTCATATTTGATAATTATCAATATTTTCAATAATTTTTCATTGATACCTTAATTCTTAATTATGAAAATGATGTACATACTACATATTATTAATAAATGCAAACGATTTACTGTGTTTCAATTAAAGAATTTGGAAATAAAAACTTGTTATAGCAAACTTTTAAATCTATATATTATATTATTCATTGCCTATTGTATGAACTAAATTCGTTTATGAAAAAGTTAGTTTGAACTAATTGTCGTAGGATTTCCCAAGTTTTTCGCACTTTTAGGTAATGGCTGAAAGTCCGAGGTTTTATTTACATAGCAAAATTTTAAGAATCCTAAAAAATATCACTCAGAAAAATGAAACTAGAGAGTCCATGCTCTGCATTCCGAGTGAAATGAAATCGAAAAGAGCATACCAAACTTCTTTTGAATTGAATTTACTTAATAAAATTTTCAATTCATTTCAGTTACCTTTGATTTCAATTAGTTTTTCCACAAAAAACTACACAATATTTCGATTAAACTTTTCTGTCGAATTATTTTAACTACATTGAACGAAAAAAGTAATTCAAAGGGAACTGAAATGAATTTGTTACAAACTTAAGTATTTTATTAAGAAAATTCAATTCAAAAAGGGCTTTCTAAGATCTTTTCGATTTCTTTTCACTCGGAATGCAGAACATGGCAAAAATCTGCTCTGGAATTTATTCATTCATCATTAATGTAACTTCCCTGAAAGTCCTGATTAGAAGAAATTGATCAATTAACATATAATCGCGTTGTCTCGCATTGAAATTGCAATTAAACTTTCTGCAATAAACAAATTAGCATTCATTTGACAGTTCTCCAGAGAATTGTCAAAGAAGATATGTAACGGCATTTCAGCCTGCTGACCTTTGAATATAAAGCCTAAGGAAACGCTGTATCGTGTTAAAATCCTGTACGGATAGGGGTACCCTTTTTACATACGGCGGCGTTGAAACAGAGTTTTGGAGGGGTTTGTGCATAAGAAAATTTGTTTTATTCCTGTCTCCACTGCTGACTGATACAAAAATTATCTGCACTAACATTACGATCGGAGCTTCCTTAGACTTTACATATCTTCAAAGCTGCTGACAAATCTCTAACATTATAGAACGTTAATTTGACGTCATTTCACGAACTGTCACTGCCTCATAGCGAGAGAGTGAAAAAAAATCGCACCGTCCACTTCTATAGGAAATCATGTACGTGAGCGATCCATTATATTATACGTCAATGGTACAAGCTCTGTAGGTGAACATTTTGTGGTAGGCTATTTTTGTCTCGTTCGCTCTTATTGGAATTTACATAAGGAATGGTAGGCAGCAGTTCTTTGCTGCCTTATCTAAATCTTAATATGATTTTTGCAAGGAAACAGCTCATTGAAAATAAGCACTTATTCCCAGACGGAATTTTGACAGTAGGTCAAGGAATTTTGTTAACTTGTCATTTGTCACAGAATTAATTCAATTTACGAGGATATCGAAATTCACGAATTCTTCACCTTCCATTTCATAATTTTATATATCCTCCAGACGAACTGTCAATTGTACCCCAAGGAATACGTGCTCGAACATTTACATATTCATTGAAGGAATTCTGACTTTTTGGTATAGAAATGGACCACTGAATTTGCTGTCTCAAATGGTGCACCCTTTTGACATTTCCTACCTAAGGAGAGTTCAGATAAGGTGCATATATCTGTCTATTTCTTTCGCATTAAGCGAGATTGGCGCCTTCTAAAGGCGGAAAAATTTAAAATTGTATTTATTTTTAGTTGTATCCTGTACGCTTAAATCTAATTCTACTAAATGTAACATCAATCTCAAATAATTTCGCAGTGAGAAGTTTCTGGAATAGCACATTTTTCAATGAAAAATTCTCAGCAAAATGTCGAAATGCTCACTTCTGGAAATATGGTTTACATCGTTAAACAACTGTTTTAAAAACTTTAAAGTTATAATTAGAGCTTTTCTGTGCTCTTGCTATAATCCCCACTTAATTTTAGCTGAAGTAAAAGGACATAAATGCTAATAAATCTGAATTAATTTGACGCATTACGCCTCCTAGGTTTTATGTGGTTTTTGTGTCTTTTTCGTCGGTAAATCAGGCATAAAATAAAAAGAACTTTTGAAGGTGCCTATCTCGGTTAATGCGAAAGAAATAGACAGATATATGCTCCCTATACCTGAACTCTCCTTAGGTGAGAACTGTCAAAAGGGTGCACCATTTGAGACAGATCAGATCAGATCTTTATTCGCCTTATTAAGTCACATGAAGGTTTACATAGATTTGACTTATTGATTACGATATCAAAGAGCTACCACATTATGCTCTAACCTCGAGGACAGTTTGAAAACTATGACATTTCATACATACGAGCGATGTAAAATTGATAGATTTACACCTATACATATACCTAGAGTACACATTTGCGACCAATGTGTTTACACTTATACTTCTGATTCAGTGGTCAGCCTACTCTAACTTACAACTATTCAACGAAAACACTTACGTGCTAAAAAGGGTAATCACAACTCTTGTACGACCCGCGCGTTACAATAATACAAGCGCGGAATCGGTGTTGCCATACCTATCACACCAGCGGAAGTACATTAAGGTACAAAAATTAACGCCATTTGAGACAGCAAATTCAGTGGTCCATTTCTATATGTCAGTGGGTCAGTGGGTGGTATAGTGAGTGACACATTTTATGTTTTATATGCTTTGAAGATAAAGCCTTAGGCTTTATATTCAAAGATTATATGGTTAATCTTTGAAGCTGAGCTGGAGCGTCTAGTAAATGGTAATGAATTCTTGCTTTAGCATTTCACACTGTTGTCTTCTCTTTTCTTTATTAGGCACTTTAAATGAGAATTCGGGTTTGAAACAAACAGGCAAATATTCTCTTTTTAACTAATGGGTAAATTATTTGTTTTATTTTTCTGAAAAAAGGCAATGGTGCGGATAACTGCGTCTTAAAAAGAAAGTGTACATTCTTTGTAAAAGGAATTTCTAAATTCTTTGTTTTTTACACGATACAGCCGTTCCGTATGCAGTTTATGTTTCTTTGCGGCAATGTGAATGTTTCATTATTAATCGGCTGTGTTTTAAACACAGAGCCTCTCTTTTATCCCTTTAATCGTATAGCAAATTTTGACAACTGATGTCATTGTCAGTTAGAGGTGGTAGGTTTTACTGTAGAGGTTGTTTACGCGGTTAAAATGAGCTACGGAAAAGAAACGGATTTGTTTATTACTTCAAGAAGGCCTTTTCACCATTATAAGAATAACTCGGATAGGTTTTTATTCAAATCTCATGATTTTTCCCGACAATTTGCTCACCTTTACGCGTTTCGGTTAAAACACATGACCAAACTTTTGAGAAGCAAAGCTCTTAAAACGTGGGGTAAGTAATTAAAACTTTATTAAACTTTACTGACCCTGAGTGGTTCCCAATTTTTGTTGGCGCACTGGAATGTAATTTCGTTTGTTATTTTCTGTTATAATAAAGAACAAATTAAATTTATTGAACCTTTTTAAAATTGGTGAAATTTCGTTCTCCACCCTTAGATATGAGAACTTTTGAGGAAAAACAGAACTTTAAAATTTTGAAAATTAATTTTCGTGAATGTTCAATTAATTAGTCATTGAAATTCCAGAAAAAAGTTCACTAAAAAAGTAATAACTATTATGGGATTTTCCATGCCTTATTTTCATTCAAAATCGCTATAAATTGATTTTAACCCTTTAACGTCCAAATGTGCTAAATTTTCATTTTGACCTCGTATGCTGTGTATTGTTTAAAGAAAAAATATAAACAAGGTTCTACTATTTACAAGCTCGCTCTTTCAAACGGCGTAGGTGAATTTTTTGGAAATCAACAATTTTATTCCATGATCATTTTTTGGTAAGAATTTTTGCGGTAAGAATTTTCAAAAAATCAATTTTTTTTTTATTGTTGGAAAAGATTTCAATAATGTCGAAAAAAAAATTTTGAATAAAGATTCTACAGCATATTCAAGTGAGCGCAGCAGTACGTAATGTATTGCGGAAACTTGAAATGCGTTTATCTTAGAGTAATGTTTTTGAAATTGGCGGACGCGATTTCGGGAAAACCTCTGAACCGATTTTCAAACTTTTTAGGGTTCCGTAATAAATCAAGGACCCTTATACATACGTATGACCGTATGTCAGACAATTTTTGTAGAGAATTTAATGATCTACAATTTTTGTCTGAACTATTTTTGCTGTAAAACTCACCGTTTAGCTGAAAAATGCAAAAAACCCATTTTTGCAAACTTTCACCATGACTAAAATTTTTTGCACAAGGAGGATCAATGGGGACTTTTCACAATTAATTTATAATAGTATTCCTAACATTCATACCAATTTTTAGCTATGGGAATTATTGTAACCTTCAATGTCTTATTTGACCGGACTAACAGTCAGGTTTTGGAGTATTAAACTAACCAAATATTAGGGCTATATTAACTAATAACGAATTTTAAAAGAGTTTTCAAAGACTTGAGTTTTTCGGAACAGAAGTCAAACAGTCAAATGGGTGGGAAACCAATAGTGCAACATACGGATTACCAATTGTGAAACGCTGTCACGCAAGCAAAGTCTCCTGTAAATAACATATAACCTAAAAATGATTTGTCCATTTGCTGCCCTTGAACCTCGACATTCTTTGAATTATATATGTACCTATTTTTAATGGACAACTATTG
Source organism: Eutolmus rufibarbis (assembly GCA_963920795.1). Taxonomy (NCBI): domain Eukaryota; kingdom Metazoa; phylum Arthropoda; class Insecta; order Diptera; family Asilidae; genus Eutolmus; species Eutolmus rufibarbis. The sequence continues at coordinate 22,219,603 of OY987207.1, forward strand.
AAAAAACCAATCTGATGGAGACATTTGCAGCTAAACATTTTGTGGTGCAGAAAATAGGAGTATTAATCATGGGACAACTCGGTAATAGTAAACACAGAGAGGTGTTTCACTATTAGTTGCATCGCTCTTCCGAGATAACCTTTAGTGAAACGCGGCTTTTTTTTATAAGAAAAACTGTAATTTATTTTATTTTCTTGTTGTTGAACGATAAATAGTGTCTCTGGTATCGTTGTTAAAGTTTTGCAGCACTAAATTGACAGAAAACACGTGCCAGCGCTTTTTCCGATGCAGAGCGTCAGCACCCCTGGCGACGGATAGACGACGACCGGGAGACCGTTCGTCAAGCAGGGCGCCAGAAATATAACATTTTAAAATTTTTCCAAACGTTCTCGATGAAAAAAACTTTGCCTTCACCTTATAAATATATTTCTTAACTAAAAGCAATTAATTCCGAGACCAAAAGTTATATATAGAATTTGCAGATGGAAAAATAATCCAAGTGTTTCACTATTGGTGCGTTTACCTTATGCCGATTACTTAATTTTAAATATTTTTAGAACCTTTGGGTTCAATGTCTAATTTTAAGTGTCTACTGTAAGGTTTTTTTGTTTTCCGGGTCATCCTAGGTGTAGTTATCACGCCCGCCGATTTTTTCACTTTTATCGAGGCGCTATCTTTATACAAGAAAAATATTATAATAACAACAACAATTTTTTATGTAATTTAAATATGTAAAATCAAGTTAAAGAAAATCAAATGATTTAATAAATAATAAAGGTTTTGAGAAATAAAATAATAAAAAATCACCCCTTTTCACTTAATTTATCGCAAATGACCCCTTAAGGTGTCAGAAACGTGTTCCCCACTTCAAAAATAAGCATTAATAGTTTTAATGTACATTTCAATTATGTGATGTTTCTATGTTTTTTCTCTTAGGATGAGATCGTTTTGCATCAAGAATAATAATGGTGGCATTTTTCTTTCATCCAAAATTAGTTATTTTTTATTTTATTTTTAATAGTCATCAAAATAACCATTTAAGGTTTAAGGTAGTCTAGAGCGTCAAAAAAAGGCCTTTTTTTCAAACTTTTATTTCTCAGTCGCTTTATTAAGTATTGTCATGAAACTTTCACAAAATGTAAACGGACCCTTATACATATGTAGTTTACAAAAAAAATTTTATTTTGGGCATATTATTATTATTATTATTAAATAGAGGGCGCCAAAGTTAAGTGTCAAAAAAAGATGGTTCCGAACTGGCATGTCTGAAACAACAAATTCGAATGGGGTTTTAAAAAGGAAGGTTTCTTACGTGACAATTCACCACCGTTAGTCAAAAATTCCAAAAAAAAAAAAAAGGCGAATGTTTGAAAAAAAAGTTCGAAAAATGACATTTTTTTACCTTTTATCTTCCGCTATTTGTTTTGTTTTTATATTTTTATGCAAAAATGTGGTGAATTGTCATACAGGAGACTTTAATAAACAAAACGCACTAAGGTTTATTGAAATCGGTTCAGTAGATCCGGAGATTCAGTTGCGGCCAACTTGAAAAATGCCATTTTGAGAAAAGCGCGTTTAAAGTTTTGGTAAAGGCCGAGTTCTCTCATGCAGCTGTATGTATATAGTGCCATAACTTTTTTTCTAATCCCAATTTCTCTACAAAAATTTGAGAGGTCATTTTTGAGATGTAAGGAATTGAAAAATGAAAAAAAAAAATTTTCGATTTTTTGAAAATTCTAGAGTAGAATAGTACCTTAAATTGCAAAATAAACCGAAATGTTCAAGGGGCTTTTACTAATTTGAGGTCTCCGCTGAGAAATGCTAAACGCTAAAATTTAGTTCGTTCAATCAATTTTAAAGTTTAAAAGCCGTATGTTTCGATATCCTCATTGTTGGCATGATAACTCAAATACTCGTAGTTGTGAATGATTTTTCTATTTTTCCAGTTTTAGTGTTTCTTGAATCCAAATGATGGCGAAAGTAATTTGAAAAGAAAATTAATTCCAATAGTTTGAATAACGAAATTTCCTTCGACTTTGAGAATGAAAGATATTCCTAAAAAGAAAAATTCATAAAAATATCGCTGAGCAAGTAATACTCTCGTTTTGTGACGAAGTTTCAATGTCTTTAAATTAAAACTAGCTGAGTAACCCGGTTTTACCCGGTATATTTTAAGTACAATTTGGGTAAGGACTTCTTAAACGCTCAAATTTGATACTTCACCATGTTTACCATATAAGTGTTAGCAAGGTCTGTGGATGTGATATAGAATCATAGTCCAAATTCATTTTCTTACTACGTTCCACATCTGAAGGATTTCTCACCTCTTTTTTACTTATGCGTTTTTATTGTTAAGTTAAGGCCATTCAGGTCTTTTTTTGGATTTGCTATTTTGTTATGCGAGGCCATTAAAGCTGAAAACTTTATGTTGTCTATTTGCGATAGAAATTATCGTCTACCTAATAATACTGCCGCACATCTAAATATTGAGCATCTACTAATTTAAACAACTTATTTACAAATTTCCTCATGAAATTGCTTTTAATCGTGGAAAATTTGTTCACCATATTGGATTTGCAAGCTTTCGTTTTAAGTTTTTATATCAAAAATAAAAATACTTTACGTATTTAATTTTCATGGAAATCTTTTCAATTAGAAATCGAGAATAGTAAATTACTACATAATTTAACTTAAATTCGTAAAATTGTGATAGGCATATTGGACCTGCTACCTTGAATTTACAATTTTTTTAGTACATTCGAAATTAGTTGTACCGAATTATTTTTACAACAATTTTAATTAAAATACTTTAAATTTCGAAAACCATGGTCGCCAATTACGGTTTGCCATTTGAAATTTACAAATTATGATAATAAATGTATAAGTGCATTCAAAGTATCCCTATAACTTAATTTTACTTCAATTCGTTGCATTCGAAAAATTGGCGCTATATTGGATCCGGTATTTTGAAATTCTAAACTTCGATAGTAGGTTTGAAGTTAGTGTTACTGACTACATTAAAATCTTTTCAATTTCCAAAAATTCGGTCATCACACTGAGTCCGCCATTTTAAATTTCTAAATCTTGATAGTATATTCGAAAATAGTAGCCTCAAAGTATCCTTAGTACAATTTTTCACTTAAATTCGTTGAATTTCGAAGACTTGTGGTCGATTGGATTCACCATCTTGAATTTTTACATTTTGACAGTGGACTCGCAGTCAGGATCTCCAAAAACCCTCAAATATATATCAGTTTTCGTGGAAATCCCTTAAAATTTGCAATTACAGGCCGCCATTCTGAATTTCGCATATAAAAAGTAGCCTATATGTTAGTTGGAATATGTAGTATGTTACTTAAAAATATTTTAAGAGAGGCGGTCGTGTCGAATTTTGTTTCGCAAATGTTGTCGCCCTAACATTTTAATTGGAATTTTGACTGTCAGAAAAGTGAAGGTATAAAATCGTTACCTCATTACATTCATTCTCTTCAAATTATTATAAAAACTAATTCAATTTTAATTCAAAACAAAAGTAATTTTCACTCAGTGTTCTCCGCAAACAGACAGAATTGTGAAATTTTATTCATATGTGGGACAGGCCAAATACAAACTTTTAAATCACAACGAATCGCTAACGCAGATCGTTCTTTTCACTTTAGTGCTTCGTTTATAATGCATTCCGAATATGCGTTGAATAGTGTTGGCGAAAGTATGCATCCCTGTCTCAAACCTCTAAATATTTTTATGTTTTTTGTTGATTCATCGGATGTTTTTACTGCGGCTGATTTTTTTCCAATGCAGCTGTTCAGAGATTTTTATGTCTTTCGTCTCTAAATTTATGTCTTTTAATATTTTTATAGTGTTGTACCAAAATGGAGAAATCCTATAGACTCACCACTGCATTACAACGTTGTGAAGACATTTCGCTGTCATTTCATGACTCGTCTTGCATCCCATGAAGAATTCTACATTCACTCTATTGGCATAGTATGTGTTGTGTGCGCTGCGGTAGGTAGGTAGATGGGCGCAAGAAAAAGGCACGTCTGTTTGCAGCGGGGTTTATTGATGGACTGCCTACAGAGAATACAACAGACGGTGTTGCCGCATTAGTTCGGTTTACATATATAACATATCTCTTTCCTTAATAATGTGATTTCAAATCTAATTATAATAATTTATTACAACAATAGCAATTCAATTTCAAGTTTGGAATTCAATTCAATCTCAAGTTTGGAAAATCAATAATTTGCAACTTATCTCTTTTCGTAAATTAGCCGCTGTGGGGGTCGGCGAGCTCTCGTGGTCCTTCGTAATGATGGCGGGCTCGCGGTCTGAGTTGGCGAAGAAACATCCGATGCATCCTCTGAAGTAGATTGTTTCGCCTGAGGTTGACTCGTATCCTCAGAAGTCGCGCTTGAAGACTGATGATCCACGGCTTCCGACTCCGAACTGTATGTTGGACATTTAGAAAATGTACCGGCTTCTCCAGGTCCAGAAACAGGCAGGCTACTTCCCAAACATGGTCGCATCTGATGTTGATGAGCAATTCTCACATGCTCCTCGTGTTTAACCAAGTATCGGTTTCCACTAATGCTGAGCAAGACTTTAGCCTTTTCCCAACGGTCGCGAACTCTGAGCCATATACTTTCTCCAACGGTGTAAATTCTTGGTCTTTCCATGCTCCTATCCATATTGTTGTTTTGTGGATGGGTATTTTGACCAAAGGATGGCTGAATTTGACGCATAATCGTTCGAGGTGCATATTTTATGAGATATTGCGCAGGACACACTCCCGTTGAAGGACATGGTGAATTTCTGTAAGTAAATAAAAACTCCAAGATATACTCTTCAATTTCATGCGTTGAGTAATGATTTCCTTCTACGAATACTTTTTTGAAGTGATTCTTTACTACCTGAACGGTTCTCTCTGCTAACCCATTGGCTTGAGGGTAATATGGAGGACTTTTGAGAGGTTCTATTCCTCTGCTTTTTAAATATCTGACGAAGCGATCAGAAGCGAAAGGTGGGCCATTGTCCGATACCAGTTGCTCCAGTAACCCAAAAATAGAAAACAAACGGCTAAGCTTTAAAATGACTGCATCCGCGGTTGTTGAAGTCATGTAGAAGATCTCAACCCATTTGGAGGTTGCATCGACGACCAATAAAAAGTTTTTCCCCATGTGATGAAAAAAATCGATGTGTACTCGAACCCATGGCTTCTCGAGTTTTGGCCAACCCAAAAACGACTTCTCCTGATCCTTGTCCTTCCTCACTCGTTGGTAAGGTAAGCATACTTCGCAAGTTGTGGTAATGTCCGTGTCGATCCTTGGCCACCAACAAAGTGACCTTGCTAGCAATTTCATTTTGACAATCGCGGGATGCTCTCGATGTAACAGCTGTAGAACTTCCGACCGTAAAGCTGTGGGTACGACGACACGTATTCCGTATAGGATACATCCTTGTTCTAGGGTTAAAGAGTTTCTCTTTTCGAAATAGGGCTTAAAGATATCATCTCGAACATAATTTGGCCAACCAACTCTAATCAACTCAGCAACTTTACATAAAACTGGGTCCTTTCGGGTATGTGCAGCTATATCCTCATAGGACAAGGGGAGGTTCTCATGCTCCTTAAACGCATTTATTAGCTGTTCTGACATTTCCAATGTCCTACTTTCTTTTTGAGGTAATCGCGACAGAGCATTTGGGCCAGACATGTTTTGACCTTTTTTGTACTTAATATCATAGTTGTATCCCGACAACAATAAAGCCCAGCGTTGTAGACGACTTGCCGCCGTTACCGTTATTCCTTTCCCGATATCGAAAATAACTTTCAAAGGCTGATGGTCGGTGAACAAAATGAACTTTCTCCCAAACAAAAATTTGTGGAATTTCCGAACTCCAAATATTATAGCTAGAGCCTCTTTTTCCACTTGTGAGTAATTTTTTTCCGCCGCGTTTAGACTTGCCGACGCAAAAGCTATAGGACATTCCTTATCTCCTTCCATTTGACTCAAAACGGCGCTTACACCTACATTACTTGCGTCACACGCTAAGATCAACGGCTCCTTGGGGTTATAGTGATGCAGAAGTGTTTCTTCTGTAAGAACGGATTTGCTCTTCATGAAAGCTTCTTGGCACGAAGAGTCCCACGCAAACGGATGTCCCGATCTCTTAAGCTGGTATAACGGTGCCAATAATGTCGACTGCATATGGCAAAATTTCCTATAATAATTTAATAGGCCAAGGTAAGACTTCACCTGCGTAACATTTTCTGGAACGGCAGCTTTATGGATGGCTTCAATTTTGCTTAAGGACGGCTTTATACCCTCACACGAAATTCGGTATCCCAAATATTCTACTTCGGTTTTGAAAAATTGACATTTATCCAAGTTAACTTTAACATGGTATTTCTCGAAGATCGATAAAACTCGTGATAAATTTCTTACGCATTCGTCTACAGTCTCGCCTCTGACTAAGACATCATCAATATAACAAATTGCGTCTGTACCTCGCAATAATTCATCCATCGTACGCTGAAAAATACAGGGGGCGCTTTTCAGCCCATAGGGTAGTTTATTAAATCTATATAATCCTATATGGGTATTGATCGTGAAGAGATCTTTCGATTCCTCAGCTATCCGCAACTGCTGATACGCTCCAGTTAAATCTAGAACACAGAAGAACTTTCCTCCCCGCAGTGATGCTAAAATATCGTCAACATTGGGCAGAGGATAATGTTCCATATCGGTGACTTTGTTTAGAGAAACCTTGAAGTCCGCACAAAGTCTCAAGTTCCCATTCTTTTTAATAACAACTACTAGAGGACTTGCCCACTTGCTGTATTTAACGGGACTAATAACGCCAGTACTATGAAGACGATGTATTTCACGTTCCACTTTGCCTCGCAGAGCATAAGGAACAGGGTATGCCTTACAGAAAATAGGCAATACATTTTCCTTTAACGACACCGAAGCTGTGTACCCCTTAATAGTTGTTGGCTCTTCCGAGAAGACTTGTTTAAACTTGTTTTGAATATACTGAATAGCTTTTCCAATACTAACTGACGACTGCTGAATACTCGCAATTTTTGTGGTTGGCTGACTAAAAATTACCTTCCAGTTAGGAAAAAAGACGTCCAACCATTTTCGACCCATTAAGGTTGTAAAAGCCCTTTCACTCTCGACTACAATTAGATCGAGGTTTTTTGTGATATTATTAATAGTGACTCGAACTGAGTTTTGTCCGATGACCTTCAATTTTTCCCCCGTTACTGAGCTCAACGTTTGGTCAAAATGCTCCAATATCTTATTTTGAAAAATTTCATCGTAGACTTGACTGCACATGACAGTAGCACAAGCTCCTGTATCTAATTCGACCTCCACGGGATGACCCTCCATTGAAATTGTCATCACTAAGGGACTAGCCTTAGACCCGCGTTGACATGACTTAAATTCCTTATCCCCTTGTTTCAAAGAATGAGTTATAGAGGGCTTACCTCCGTTCGGCTTGACTACATTCACAAAATGTAAAGCATCTTCCCAATATTCCGCTGGGGTTGATGATTCCTCGACCTTCTTGACGTCCTTGGTTTCTTTTTTCCGGACTGGTTCCTTCTTACAAACTTTAGACGTATGCCCCTTCTGCTTGCACGTGAAGCATGTCCACGCTATCGCTGGACAATTAGACGGGTTATGCTGACGACCACACCTATGGCACGCTGCCGAAGACTGCTCCGACTTACGATTCTGGAAACTGACTTTTGAGCGAGCATTCGCCACTTTTGAGGAACGATACTTAGCTTGATCCTTATTTTTCCCAGGTTTGATCGCTGCTACTGCTCCGCTGCCGTGTATGGCTTGAGAACCTAGAACTGCAACTTCCATACTGAGGGCCTTTGCACATGCCGATTCAAAAGTAATATCCTCCTCCGAAACAAGTTTTTTTTGGATATTTTCATTATATAGTCCGCTAATTAGTCGATCCCGCAACGCTTCCGACAGAAAGTTCCCGAACTCACACGGTCGAGCTAACTGTTTTAACTGTATAATATAGTCACTTATCGTTTCGGTGGAATTTTGATCTCTTTTATTAAATTTAAACCTCTCTAAAATTACTGTTCGTTTAGGATTGTAATAATTCTTCAGTAAAGTTTTGCACTCCTCGTACGTTTTATCTAACGGTGTATTTGCAACGCATAAGTTTTTGAGAACACTGTACGTCTCACCTCCGATTAGCGTTATAAGTAACGGTAATTTTTTTCCGGCGTCCACCGCATTGACGACAAAAAGCTGCTCTAACCGTTCACAATATGTATTGAAGTCATTCTTCGACTCGTTAAAATGCTCAATATTTCCTATTAGCGCCATGACTGAATAAATCGACAATTGAGCGCGAATTTACTTGCAACGACCGACTCGCAAAATTTGCGTTTGCACTTTGCTTGACTGACTGTCCCAGAGTCCCCTATCCTCGTCGCCAGATGTTGTGTGCGCTGCGGTAGGTAGGTAGATGGGCGCAAGAAAAAGGCACGTCTGTTTTCAGCGGGGTTTATTGATGGACTGCCTACAGAGAATACAACAGACGGTGTTGCCGCATTAGTTCGGTTTACATATATAACAGTATGAAACTACTGTTTCCACACTGCCTGGGCATTCATGTTTCTAAGACTCGTCACATTAACTATTTGCAATATTTAACCCAAAAACAAAATTTTTTTTTTGGCAGAATGAGAATGGAGTCACCTGGAATCTTTCCAACATGTGACCATTGAGAATAGACACTTGATCGTTTCTTGGTGCCATTAAAAGTTTTTCGTGTAACCATGAATCTGTTTTTGAGTTGAGATTTAATTTTCAGGCACTATAGCCTTTTATCGCCATTAAAAATTAACCTAACGACCTAACGTAGCCCGAAGAAATATAATTTTGTTTTGGGGTTAAGATATAAATATCATCGGGGCTCTTTCCGCAGATCCCTCCAATATCTACATAATCCAGGTCGGTCCAGATCGTCAAGATTGAACTTTTTTTTAATCTAAATAGATGACCTGAAGATAAAATGATGCATTGATTGAACAAACACCTCAAGTTAATTAATTGGAGGGATCTGCTTAAAACGTCTCAATATACAAGAAATTTTTAGAAGTGCGTCCTTGATCGTATGGAACCGTAGATTTGCTTTTCACAACTGTCGAATGAAGAGCCTTGAATATTAGGAAGTCTTTAGACAAAAGTGTCTTCCATGTCTAGTGCGTTATCCTGAGGGTAATTTAATTTATCAGCAGAACAATGCCAGGAACCACGTAAGCAATGTTAAAAAAAGCTGGTTTTCGAGACACAACTTTAACCTTCTGCGCTGGTCGGTTCGTTTTCCTGCAGTTAAACTTATGGAAAAGATTTAGGGATGGCTAGTTCGAAAAGTTTATAAGAATGCGCAGCAATTCAACATCATCAATGAATTTAAAGAGGCCATTGATTCAGGTTGACTACCGCTGACCCCAGAAATGGTGCAACCGTACGTGGAGTCCTTGCCAAAAATGCTTCTAGACATAGTGGCCAACTGTGGTGGAGGTACTAATTAATAATAAACATTATTTATCAACTACAGTTGCATTAAAGAAAAGTCAAGTGCGTGTATAATTGTGTAACACTAATTTTGCACGTTCCCACTACTTTTTATTTAATTATGCCACAAGTACCGCTCTAACCGTAAATCTGTTTTATTTGTGTATGATAGCAAAAGGGACCTAGTATTTTGGCATCGCACAGTTTTCTTTCTTGTTCCACAGCTGGGATACCACTCTATCGCATAGTGTGTTTTTAATTTTGCAACGCACTTTATTACTTGTAATATAACATTAAATCAAAAAAGAAGAAGAATGTGAAAAAGTTTTCGGAAGATATCTGAAATGAAAGGAAATGATACTGATACGTAATTAAAAACTGATAAATGTGCCACACTTATTTAGTATAATATCCTTTATTCTTTACAAGTTCCTTTAAGCAGTTTGGCATGCATTTGATAAGGTTTTTTGTGCATTGTGAAATTTTACACCTTTCGGTATCAAGAGTGTGTCGGAGCGCTGATATTCCTGTGATTTCCTTCTTCAAATGAGCCCACAGTTGCTTAATTGGGTCCAAATCTGGGCTCTGCGGTGGTGTTTCTATTACATAAGGGCAATTGTACAAAAGCCAGTTGCGAACATCTCAAACTTTCAACTTTGGTCATACATAGTTGTTATATTTGTAGACAGTATTGCTGAAAGTAAGTTTAATTTGTGAAAAAGTGACACTAAACAAGAAGGGATGAGAACAAAGCCAAATACTGAATTACGCAAAAAAAATATAAATAGTAGAGTGAAGCATGGAGGTAAAAGCGTTATGGTTTGGGGTGCTATGGGCTACAGTGATGTAGGAAATCTTGTGTAAATATACATTAGGCTGGTCGCAGTGCCCACCACATGGGTTGCCCCACTCAAAATAATAATAATAATGATCCCAAGCATAAAGCTTGGGATGTTCGCAACTAGCTTAGAATTAAAAAATATCGTTTGCAATTCTTATTTATTTGTTTTATAATGGTTGAAATGTTTGTCTTTCCTGATTTTTTCGACTTTTCCAAGCTTAAACAAACAGATTTCTTTGTATGCCGATAAGACTTTGTGCTATCATTGGTATAATTTTTTCTTTGTTAAATAATGTACTAGAAAACATCAGTGAGTAATGTACTGGAAAACATCAGTTATCAAAGAATGTAAGTTAATGACATTTCATTTTTAAATAATGTGAGAAATTGTAGCAAATGTAAATTAATTTGATTTAGTAAGTATTGAAGTGTAGAGGAATTTCAGCATTTTTTTATAGGTACTGAAATATAAAAGAAAGTTACTGTTTCTGACCGGCATAGGCTCGCAAACTACAGACTGATCGATAAGACTTCAATAAAATAAAATAATGTTTCTACTAAGCGCCTCACGGTTTTATTTAAATCTGATTAACTCCTCAAATTGGCGACCCATAACTATTTTCTACCTTTTTGTACATCATTAATTGTACAGTCGTGGAAATTCACATAAAACCACTGACATTTACGTTATTTTCTCAAATAAATTTCATGAATGCTTCTAATTTTATATTGCATTAGAATAGTAATTGGCTGTTACATACATATAGATGCATAAAAAAATTTTGATTTGAACTTAATTACAAAAAAAAAGTTAGGAACCAAAATTATTAAAATTCAAGTGGAAATTCACATAAAATCACCTAATGTTTTTAGCAAACTATTAACACTAAAGTCTTATATTCATATCCATAATAAAAAGTGAGTCCTCCTTTTTCTTTTACAATTGCCAATATTCGCCGTGGCATTGATTGAATTAGATTTTGGAGCTCTTCTACGGAATTTTTAGACCATGCCTGTTTAAAACGATTTTAAGCCTCTGGACGGTATTGTATGGCCGTCCATTAATGTACACATGTCTTGCAAGTATCGATTAAAGATTATCCACATCGTTTAAGTCCCGACCTTTTGGAGGCCAACTTATTCTGTCGATATTTGTGTCCTGCAATTATTTCAAAACTGTCTTAGACACTTGGATGCCAGCGTTATCTTGTTGGAAAAAAATATCATTCTTACTTCTTCATTTTGCCTTTTATCGTGTCAATACATATTGTCCAATTCATTTATCCTTTCGGCCAATTCATTTATCTTTTCGGAGGCCTATTTTTTGGTTATGTAGTGGATGGACAAATACATAATTGTTGCGAATGATATCTAATCGATGACTCTGGATCTTCATTTACACTTTCACTTAAAGCGGTTATTGTTTCTCCGGTACGAACATTTCTTTGACGTGTTGGCTTAGCACCAAGAAGGGTAAATGTGGTATGAAATTTATCTACTGTACGACAAATTGCTTGCTCAGATGGAGGATTATGTCGACCATAAAATACACGTAATTTTCTATGCGTTTCACGAATTGAACACTGATTTTCGAAGTAAATTTTTTTAATAATTTGAAAGCGTTGTTGAGGCGTGAGTCTTTCCATGATGAAATGGCAAACTATTTATAATGAATAAAAATGGCTACCTAAGTTTTATAGTTGATAGCTGCTTTGACTGTTTATCCCTATCGGAAGTTCTATGACTAAAAAAAAAAAACAAAAATAAAAAGAAAACACCCTTTATTTGTAAAAGAAATAAAAGGGAAACATTGAAAACCAAAATACAAAAATTTACACAGAATAATTCCCGCTTCTATGCGTCAACAATTGAAATGTGTTTTTGTGCCTTAATAAATATATTTTAAGCATCGGATGAAGTCAGGACTTTAAATAATACAGTTTACTATTTTCAGGACATGATTTGCTTATTAAACAGCTTTGTGACTTAAGAGAAGATTGTCCCGAAAAATGCATTATAATTGGAACATTATTCAAACATCAGGTACAATTTTTCGTCAAGAATTTTATTGATAAATAAATGATGTGCTACCTAATATATTAATCGTTTTTTTCGTGAAGCCACTAAAGCCTAGCATTCTCCGAGAAATATCGGCGGAAAATCAACTAATACCGCAACCGCCAAGAAATAGTTATGTAGATGACAACGACAAACTTATCATTGAGGATGAACTACAGAGAATAAAAATAATAGAAAAAATAGACGTCGACTATGTGGTGACCGGAATTGTGTGTGCTCTTCTAGGTAAATTAAAGTTTAAGCAAATTGAACGAATAATCAAATTTGAATAATTTAATTATGTCTGAAATTGCTATTTCCAGGAAAGGATTGTAAGTGGTGTTTTTTATTGCATTTTCTGATTTTTATGATTGAACGTTGTGTTGGGATTTTACGTAACCCCTTAATTAATTCAAGTGGCTTTAAGTCTAAACAAATTACTTTCAGTTTCATGGAACCATCTGATGTGATTTTCTTAACTTCGGATCCTATGTAAAGGTCATAATTTCGGTTTAATGTAAAATTTATTGACTTTTTAAACTTGAACCTGCTACATGTTTATTATACTTTCGGATTAATTGAGAAAAATATCCACGTATTATAGTTTCTAAAGGTTCTTTTTTTTTCTAAAAAGTTAGTTGTCCACATATTTCATTTTGAAAATTATATATGTACATACATATGTATATTGAAACAATATTGGCACCTTTTTTGGTTTCAACAGTGAAGCTTAGTTATTTATCTTTGATCAAGATTATGCCACCATTTTAAAATTAAGCGTATAATGTCATCTCAATTCAATTTCTCAATTTATAGAATTTTTAAGTATAACTCAATTCGACCATGACGTATACTTACAATTTTATTTGAATTACAAAAGCAAAATGACTTCAGAAGGCCCAGTGAAATTAAACAACACTCGAAGAAATTGGCGGACTATTCACTAAAAGTAAGACTCTGTGTGTATAATAATGGAGTTTTTTTTTGTCATAAAATGTAGATCCAATGAATAGTTTCTCATTACTATACCCCTCAACCTCGATACAAAATTTTGCATCCTTTACAAAACCCAAAAAGGGTTAGAACGTAATTGTCCAAGTGATAATTTCAAAATTTTCAATGCAAGTTTGATTTACTTTGTTTGCATGTGTGTATACTTGGTTTTATAATTATTTATTATTTTTTTATTTATCAATACTACCCCAACAACTATGTGTTCGGACACCACGTAACGAAGGTTGGGTTATAAATTTTGGTCCTTTACATTAATACAATCGCCATTTTCCTTAAGTTTTTTACTTTTCCTGCTTGTTAGCTATAATTTGATGGAATTTGAAGAAGTTGAGACATTTTTAAAGTCAGTAATACTGAGTTAAAAGAAAATGATTTTGAAAAATAAGAATTCGGACGTATTTATTTATAAGGTAATATTTCAAAAAGTATAAATTTAGAATATTGTTACATTGTCTTTTGTTTTAATAACTGCGAACACGATCTGGAAGGGTGCTTTTTAGATTCTGGCATTCTTCGGGTGTTATTGAATCTCATATTTTTTGAATTTTATGTCTTAAAAGGTCCATTCTTTGCCCAGCTTGATCTCATAGTCTGTCTTTTTTTTTATTATTCCCCACAAAGACTCAATCGGGTAGAAGTCTGGGTTGGTAGGCGGCCATTCTTGAGCAGGTATTTTGTGATTTCTAAGCCAATCGTTAGTCTTTTTGGCAGTATATACTGATGTTTTGTCTTGTTGGAAGGTGCATTCCCCCATACAACTCAACTTTTGTACAGACTGCATCAGATTTTCGTCCAATATTTTATCTATTTTTTTTAGCATCAACAGTTCCTACAATAAAATTAAGATTTCCTACATCCTTTGCCGCCATACAGCCCCATACTATGATGCTTGCATGAAATTTAACCGTCTTTTTTGGGCAACTATCATTAAATGCTTCATCCGGCATTCGGATTAGAATTCCTTTTTGAACAGCAACACACTTATCACTAAAAATGACAATATTCCATTGTTTTTGACTTTACGCTGAGGAAAGGGTTCAAAGCCAATGGCATACTGTAATTTTCCTTGCCGCACGGTGATAAAAAAGGAATTATTATCCGAATGCCGGATGAAGCATCTAATGATGATTGCCTAAAAATACGCTTAAATTTCATGCAAGCATCATGGTATGGGAATTTATGGCGGCAAAAGATAAGGAAAATCTTCATTTTGTTGTAAGAACTGTTAATGCTAAAAACCAGATGAAAATATTGGATGATAATCTTTTGCAGTCTGTACAAAAGTTGAGTTGTATGGGGGAATACACCTTCCAGAAAGGCAATGAACCACACATACCGCCAAAAAGACTAAAAATTCGTTTAGGGGTTCCAAAAACCTACTCTAGGATGGCCGCCTAACAGGTTAACTTGAACCCGATTGAGCCTATGTGAGGAATAATTAAATAAGGCAACGTGATCAACCTGGGCAAAGAATGGACCTTTTTAACCATAAAATTCAAGAAATATGGGTTTCAATAACACCCGAAGAATGCCAGAATCTAAAAAGCATCCTTCTAGATCGAGTGTCCGCAGTTATTGAAACAAAAGACAACGTAATAATATTCCAAATTTACACGTTTTGAAATATTACCTTATAAATTAATATGTTCGAATTTTTATTTTCAAAATCATTTTCTTTTAACTCAGTATTACTGACTTTAAAAATGTCTTAACTTCTTTAAATTCCATCAAATTATAGCTAACAAACAGGAAAAGTAAAAACACTGAAGGACAATGGCGATTGTATTAATATAAACGCCCAAAATTTGTAACCGAAGCTTCCCAACTGTTTTCATTACGTGGTGTCTGAACACATATGTAGTTGTTGGGGCAGTATATATTAAAATGTATGTATGTATGTATCTACAATATGTGCATGCAACATAACATTGAAATTCTCCGATTAATTTACACCCAATTTGGTACACATACGACTTAAATCTAAAAAAAAATTCTGTGGGCGGTAAGTATCCGCAGTACACTTAGGGCGGGGATTAGATGTGAATGACATGTAAAAATGATCGAAAAGGACCATTATTAGTTTCACAAGGTCTTCTGCTTTTTTCAAAGTAATTTATTTTTTGTACTCTTAGATTTCATTTTCTTATTGCCTTCAATGAAGCGTAAAGCTATAATGTCCTATATCTATGTTTAGCAATGACCCCACTTTTTAGTGTTTTATTTTCTTTAAGCAAAACAAAAAACTCGCCACTTTTCTTTTATTAAAAAAATGTGATTTTCAACGTCATGCAAATTTGCCAATATAATGGGTTGTTAGCAATCTTGTTCATCTCAAATGAAAGGTTGAAACGTCGTCCTCAGATGTACTTGGTGCGCTGCGCCCGGAAGTGCTCTTGCTGCAACCGGAAATTCAGCCGCATGTGACAAATCAAAATCACAAAATGCATCAAATTCGCAAGCGCTAATCTAATGCGCCAGGAAGTGTACGTCTTTTATTCCTCATCAAAAAGGTTAGCTCTTTACGAACGAATTTGCAATGGGACAAGTCTCGATTCGATGGAGTGGAAGGAAGTTATGACGTTTTGAAAAAGGATCGCTTTTTCTCCTCTTTCATCGTGAATATCGACTCAGCAGGGAATGGGACTGTTGTCCGCGAACTTTTAGCCTTTTTTTTTGGTGTCTAAAATATCGGAAATAATAAGGAATTAATTTTTTCGACCTCAACCCCTTCGAAAATGCAAAAAGTATCCATTCTATGTGTTTTTAGAATATCGCCATTTACGCATGCCTAGATACCAAAAAACACATAAAAAAACAATCGCAATTTTAGGGATGAAGGACCAATTTGAGGGGGTCTCTGAGCAAACGTTGATCAGGAGACCATGTAGAATTGATTGACATGCCCCTCTTCAGATCTTAACGAAAGACCCTGTATATGTGGTAAAAGAAATATACATATAATGTGCATGTATTATAGCTGCGCTTCTTTCATCCGGGTCTGGTTCAGTGTCAAATGAAAAAAAACGCAGCTTATATATTCTTATTCCATTGGGAATCCAAATTCGTTCGACACTTAAGATATTTAAAAGTAGCCTGACAGTATCACAACTCTGCGCTCTCACAAGTATGCTACTATCTGTTTAAAATTGCTACTTTGCAAGCTCATTCGCTTAAGGGGGGACAACCATTTAGAATCTTCAAAAAATCGAATTTTTTTTTTTGCTTCAAAAGTTACTTTAATATGTCTAAAATCCGAAAAACTTCATAACTTAGGCCAACGTCCATTCAAACCCAAAAGCCGAGCGCAGGTATACTCTTTCGTCTTTCGTGGTGCACGGATATATCAAAACTTTGAACGCGTTTTTCTCGAAACTTTTTTTTTCACTTTGTTTTTTTCGGCGCCAACGATTGCTCAGAGACTATTCAACCGATTGGACCGAAATTTTGCACACGTTTTCCTAACATATCAGACCACTCGGTAGACCTAAAAATAATAGAAATTTCTCAAAATTAACGATTTTTTTGATCAGCAAAACGAAATTTTTGTCTTGAAAATATCGACTTTTTGATTTTATATCTGCCATTTCTACATTTCTTAACTTATTATCAAAAAAATAGGTCTTGCGAGTGACTGAAGGCATATACTGACCGCATCTTTATGCATTTCTGTTTCAGATCATTTTTCACGGCGCCACACTTGGCACCGTAAAAAGAATGCCTCCGCGACCATGTGGGTTCATCATGCTAGATCTCCGTCAATTTTCAATATTTTTTTATTAATAAAAATGGAAAATACTCGTTAAAATAAGTATAATAAACTGTACAAATTTCAAAATGATCCATTCATTTCTTCCCCTTCAAAACAATTCCGAAAAAACTGCTCAATTTCGAGGTTCTAAATGGTTGTCCCCCCTTAAATTATGAAGTTCCCGGAATTTCAAAATTTAGGTGATTGTTCTATCCCGATCCTCGATTCGTTTTCAGGGTTATTAAGATGAGGGAAGAAACATTAAGCTCCTTATAATTTCGGTGCAAACATATTATATTTTTTGCTTTTTTAAGTATTAGTTTTTTTTTGATTTTTTTTCTGTTTTGATTGAAGCTATTTATTGAACAGCATTTTTTGTCACCATCCTTTTTAGATTTTCGGATAATAGGTGTACACGAAATATCTGTATATGTAATGATAATGACAATATCGACCACTTGCAAAACACAATTTTTGTTGTATAAATTGTTCAAAATTTTAGTATGCTGACGTATTTGCTTACCTTTAAAATGATACTATTATACTTTCATGGTGCGGAAGTATTTTTAATGTTTGTTTTTGTCACCCGAAAGTTAATTTCGCCACTATACCCGAAGTAAGCCAGATATAATTGTTTAAGCTTTTGTTAAACAACCAACTGTACACTGGCAAATATCTATATTTTTTACAAAATGGCCGAAATAAAAAACACGCTGCTCATTCATGAATCTGTATCATAGATTTTTCGGTATTTTCCTTAAACGCAATTAGTAGGTCGTAATATCAGAATTTCGAACACTGCGACACTTGCTAAATTTTTTAAATGTTCCTGCTTTTTAATTTTCTTCAATTCAGATGGATTTAATCTTCATTGGAATCAATAATAGAACTAATGATATCAGTGAAATTAATCGCTTTCCTTTGAATTTAAATATCTTAAGTATTTAATTTAAATATTAATCAATTATTAAAATCATAGGTTATGTGGAAGCGGATGGTAAATTCATTGTAGAAAAGTACATGTTTTATGAAGGTGGAATTCAGCGCCAGATTTCCATGCTAAAAGATTCACCTCTCATTGTTTTAATATCTGGATTGGATCAGGTAACTATTTCTATGGCTATATGGTGTAAATGTTACCGGCTAAATCCTATTTCATGATAATCTAATTTGTTCTAGATCAAATAAGTTTGTACGCTTTTGCGTTTAAATTAAATGTAATTTATGTATTTGGGTCGTTCTACTTTTTTACCGACAATGAAGTGTCTCCTCTTGAAAAAAAATCGGTATTCGTCCAAAATTGCAGTTTCTCAAATTTTATTTTCACAAGATTTTTTTGGACCATACAGAGATTATAATAATACTAAAATCCCGTTTTTATTTTTTTTGGTTTTTACAAAATCATTGTGACAGAGTAGTCGAAATGTGTGACAGAGGTGTTTTACATACAAATAAAATGCGACTCTTTGCGCCGCCTAATGTTACAAATTGATCTCGCTTAAAAAAATCATATAGAACCCTTTAATATAAAATTATTTATTGAACTTCTGAAGTATGTATTATCTTTAAATTAATTAGAATATAATAAACGTAAAGGTTCATACTATTAAACAAAAAAATATTTTATCGTTGTCTCCGGCTATGTATGTTTTTTCTTGCTATCCTCGGTCACGCATTTCGTAAACCAAAAAACGCTTCTTAGCTGTTTGACCTTCAACATTAAGCAACAGTACGGTGTCCTCTTCCCCCTTGGCCTCACGCCTTGAAGCCCCACCCGGGAGCGAGCCGAGTTAGTCGCGGAACAGAGGTGCGTGTGTTTATTCGGCTACCACTCTGTCACGAAAGTTACTTCTTTGAAATTTTATTGTAATTCTCATTTATATATGTAATATTTTTATTTCCCAGTAAAGCTGTCATATTCACCTACTTTTATGCACAATTCGTAATTTTGTAAACGCTAAAATTCTCGAAAAATGTTATTTTACACTTCTGTTATGAGGCACCTCTGTCACAAAATTTATCACTCAGATTGTCGGTAGAAAAGTAGCACGCCCCATTTATAAACCAACATTTTATAGGCATATAAATATCTTTATCTCGCCAACAAATTTTATTTAAAAAATGTTAAGTTTTTAAAATGTTAGCCGTAAAAAGTTGTAAGATTGAACCGTAGAATTATTTTTTAGAAATACTTAAACATTTAAATGATTGAACAAATATATAACAACTTTGAACTTGCCCGCAAAGAGAGACTAATATTATACTAATTGTAAATTAAATTATTATGGAATTGGTGGGTAATATGGTCCAGAACAGGGGAGTCATTTTATTTCTTCAAAATATATTTGGATTTTTAACAATTGCGTCCACTGAACCGACATCAGATAAGAGGACTCACGAAAAAATTGCATGCAGTATGCAGTAACAAAGACGTTAGGGGACTCAAATTTAGGGAAAACACGAAATTTTCAACATTTAGGAATATTTAGATGTTTTTGGTGAATGCCGGATGAAGCATTTAATGATGATTACCTAAAAAACACGGTTATATTTCCTGCCAGCTTCATAGTAAGGAGCTGTAGGAAATCTTCATTTTATTGAAGGGTCTGTTCATTCTAAAAAATGTATAAAAATATTGGAGGAAAACCTAATACAGTCTATACAAAATTTTTCAGCAAGACAATGCATCAGCACATACTGCTAATAAGAGTAACGATTGGCTTAGAAATTACAAAATACCTACTCTAGTATGGCCGCCTAACAGCCCTGACCTTAATCCGATTGAGTCTTTGTGGGGAACAATAAAAAAAATGATACGTGATTAACCTGGGCAACGAATGGAGCTTTTAAGACATACAATTCAAGAAATATGGGAGGTAATAACACCCGATGATTGTCAGAATCTCAAAAGCGCTTTTCCAGATCGAGTGTCCGCAGTTATTAAAACAAAAGACAACATAACAATATTCTAAATTTACACTCTTTGAAATATTACCTTATAAATTAATATGACCGAATTCTTATTTGCCAAAGTCATTTTCTTTTAACTCAGTATTAATTACTTTAAAAATGTCGTTACTTCTGTAAATTCCATCAAATTATAGCTAACTAACAGCAAAAGTAAACAATTTAAAGAATGTGGCGATTGTATTAATGCAAACACCCAACATTTATAATCGAAGCTTCGTAAATGTTTACATTACGTGGTGTCCGAACACATGCCATAAGCTGCGTTCTTTTCATCGAGTTCTGGTTCTAGTTCAGGCGCTTTACATGAAAATACAACTCCTAACCCACATATTTAACTGGTACTTGTTTACTTCGCGTTGCTGTGTTCCGTGTTCGTGTTGTGCTTACTCCATTGTCTATTCTCTGCACTCGCGCGCCACTGGTCTTCAAGCCCGTTCCTTCACCCATCCGGTTTACCGTAACGTGTGTGAGCTCTCGGCTGTACAGGTATACCGGAGAGGTATACCTGCGCAGGTATACCTCTCCGGTATACCGTAACGTGTATGGCCGGCCTTATGAAAGAGTGGGAACTAAAAAATAGCCAACATTGTTTTAGTTTTAGAGATATTCTATAGTAACCGCAGCAGACTCTTACATTACATTAATTAAGTTTGACACTTTTTTCAAAAGTATATTTTGAAAGACGGTGACTACTATATGTGTCAAACCACTGAACAAATCTGAATTGCATTTATGAAAAATAAAATGTATTCAGCATATTTTGGGCATAAAAAACTAATGCTTAATCGAAAGATTTAATTATTTTGACTAATAATTTTCTTTAATAAATAAAACAAGTGCTTTTTGTGAACCGATTTTCATTATTCATTTATTAACCGATTTTCATTATTCTTTTTTTTTTCATTTAAAAGGGTATATCTCAACGGTAGTCCCATATGAATTAGGGTAAGATCAGATTAGTGATAAAAATTGAAATAACAATTTTTCTTAAAAAGGTGTGAAATAAACATTTTTTCTAAGTAAGAATAGAAAATTCAAAAATTAAAATCCGACTATGTCTAAAAGCAATCTTAAAAAAAAGACTGACAAGTGCGATTTGAACTTGCACACTGAGGGTTCTGTGCTATTATATTACCGTTAAACTTAGTAAGTATGTAGTTATTTTATATTGCCAATTAAATTTGAATTATAGAAAAAAGGTTTTTACGTAATACTTTTATTATTTTGACTAAATAAAAAAAAACCTGTGCTAGCTCCTAAAATATACTATACATCTAAATGAAGTGATGTAAAGGACGTTGCTCTCTACTACATACCTGTAAGCTTCAGCTTACTAACATTTCTTTTAAAATAAGGATACTATTTTATATGCAGGGTGTTTTTATAGCGTATGCCAAAATGAATGGGATAAAAAATCTGACCTAGATACATTACTTTCCATATAAAAATTACCATTCCTCTTACGTTCTTATTAGCAATTCGCTTATTAAATTAATACACACGCACATACATTGACTTGTTTGACATAGGATAAATTGGTTTATTCTAAAAGTGGGTTTGGACGGTAACATACATATATCCATATAAAAGTTATTATAAGATATTACCACTTTTCGTCTATAGTGGCAAACCAGCCTTTTATCTTTGGAACTTTTTCAACAATGGCTCTGTGGAAATATTAATTTTGATGAAAAGAAAAACGATTGGGATTCTTCTAACGTAGTACGAGTAATTGTTTGTGGTAAGTGTAATCTATTTTATACCATATTGAGCTCATCGCACAATGAGGTTCACGTTTGTTATTTGATTTTACTTGAGACTATATATGTACATAGCTCTAAGTAAAAATCACCCTTTGATTCCTTTTAATTTTCCAGGCAATTCAGTGAACTTTGGATCAAAAAGTAATTCGCAAGACGAACAAAATCCCCAGACAGAGGACATTCATAAAGCCATCCAAACATTAGATGAAATGTTTTTCTCATGGTGCCAATCAGTCTCTGTAGATTTAATGCCTGGAGATAGAGATCCCTCTAACTTTATGTTTCCACAACAGCCATTTCATAGTTGTATGTTTCCTAAGTCTAGTAATTTAAGTTCTTTCAAGAGAGTAACGAATCCATATGATTGTGAAATCGGCGGAACAAGAATTATTGGTACTTCTGGCCAAAATATACAGGATATTATGAAAGCATCAAAAATTTTGCAGCCTATTGAAGCTCTTCGGAACAGTTTAAAATGGAGTCATATCGCGCCAACAAGGTATGATTTTAATTTGAATAAAATATTTGGCAAGTTAAGTTTAGGGTTTCTTTATACATATTAGCGACAGTATAAACGAAATTTAGAATTATGTACATTTATAATACGTCTACAGTATTACGGATTTTAATGAAACTTTGTAGGATGTTCAAAGTCAGAAGTGTGAAATACGTAAAAATACTCATCCATTTTCTCGATTCCGACGGAATTCAAATGCAATCAAATCGTAGGATATTCACAGCAAGCTTACACTGTCCGAGAGAGAGCTCAACTCTTAAAAATCGTTTTAAGTGTTCTAGTGTCCTTAATAATATACATTCTGAACGAATTTGGTTTCCGTCGAATTTTGTGGATCGCCTAATATTTAAAAATTTGAAAAGTGACATTTTTCTGTCGTAATTTATTGCACAGAGGAGAGGTGAAATTAAAAAGAGACACGTATTGAAAGGGACAATGCAAATACTAAAAAGACATAAATCCTGCTGGGAGCTAAACTATAATACAATATTTTGGTACTGCATGTTTGATTGCGGTTGTCATTCCAAATTTGGTTCCGATATTCTAATTCTGGTGGTATTTTCGTGTCTCCACGTAATTTTGTCAGAAGTTTTTGAAAGTGTATTGTGAAGCATTGCGATTGTTTACATTTCTATTTAAACAATATTTTATTTTATTATGAAAGGGCGAAACGTGAAATATAATTGTTATAAAACTGTGCATTCAGAGGTTATGCTTTCAATTTGTATGTCCTATATTAAAGGGACACAACAAACATTTATGCACGTGGTGTTTTAAGAGTTTTTCGCTTTTTGCGAAAAGAGTTCTTTTATTCATTTAACAAGTCACTTTGTATATGCTAGGGATAATACTGTGCGTAATTGCAATTAAACCATCAAGACTGATATTACTTGCCTTTTATATATGGGGCATTCCATACCAAATTGGCCACTTTTTTCGGTCACCCCCTCCGATTTTGTTCAAAATTTTATATGTTTTTGAGACTAATAACAAACGCATTCATGAATTTTTTCAAATATTTTTGAACATTTCTCAAAATTCGAGGTTTTTTTTTCGACAGCTCATAATTTTGCGAAAAATGCACCAATCGGGTCGTTTTTTTCAAATTCATGTTTTTAAATGCTCTTTAAGGAAAAAAATGCGACTTTTATTAGCTTGACCTGTATGTGTCTATGTAACGGAATCTTTCAACGCAATTTTCACCCACTTCAAGACGTCTAATTAATTTGAAAATTTGCACACGTATTAAAGACCGATGACAATACAAACATTTAACTGCCCCCCCTCCCTGCGTGTTTTTTAGTTTTTTTAAACTATAATTTTTTTTTATTAATAAAGTATAAAATTTACAAACAGCAAACATTAATATTGATACAAATAACAAAGCTTATTGCGTATAGTCTGTTATCTTCGTCTGACTTTTTTTGCTGCACCAGTATTTTAATTGCATTTTCTTATGTATTTTATTCATATCTTGGGATACTGTGGGATCAACTTGGTTATACAAAAAGTATTTTTCTAATAACTTTGCTGCATCGAGTGCTTGTTTAATCCTTGGTGGAGGCTCAGGATCATCCGTCTCATCTTCTTCATCCCATTGTTGTTGTTCCTCAGTTTTTCTCACCAAATCCATAATTTCTTAATCTGTAAGTAAAACTGTTGTAGCCAGGCTGTCGTATACTTCTATGTAGGTTTGTAGAATTTTAGTGAATTTTGTTCTTAAAACACCACGGATTTTTTGATTTGCCTATTACCACCAGAAAATTCCGGCTTCATCAGCATTAAAAATGTCACTTGGAGCGTACTTTCCTTTCAATGTTGGCCATATTCTATTAATCCAGTCGTCAGTAACATTCGTGTCAACACTTGGTGCTTCTCCATTAATTTTACCATAGTTGATATGGTGACGTTGCTTGAACTTTCCGAGCCATCTTTCTGATGCTTTGAAAGCCGTTTAGCCAAGTTCCTCAGCAAACTTCTCTGCCTTAGCTTTCACGATCGGCTCCGAGACAGGCATATTATTCTGGCGCTGTGTGTGAAACCATGATAGCACAGCTTGATCCAAATCTTCGTATTTAGGTTTCTTTAATTTCTTAGAAGATTTTCCACTCTCCTCTGCTTGTAGAATTTTTTCTTTGTTTTTCCATATTGTAGACACGGTAGAGCGACTGAATCCAAAGCGTCTTCCAACATCACTTATCTTTTCTCCCGCCTCTATTGCGCGTATTAATAAAACTTTTTCGTCAATACACAGATTTTTTCTTGCTCGCCATGTTCAGAGTTTGAAAGTTTGTAGTCCAGTCAAATAAGACATTGAAGGTTACAATAATTCGCATAGAGCTAAAAATTGGTAGGAATGTTAGGAATACTATTATGAATTAACTGTGAAAAGTCCCCATTGATCCTCCGTGTGCAAAAAATTTTATTCGTGGTGAAAGTTTGCAAAAATGGTTTTTTGCATTTTTCAACTAAACGGTGAGTTTACCAGCAAAAATAGTTCAGACAAAAATTGTAGATCATCCAATTCTCGACAAAAAATGTCTCTACACTTTTTTTCGTAAAAATAGCCATTTCCGTGATATAACGATTCAAAGAATTGAAAAAATTATTTTCTTCGCAATATGCACACTAGGGTGGAGTGAAAATGTATGGAGAATTATTTTTTTTGTTATTTCGTAATAGCATAGTGGTAAAAAGCTGCCTATGGATGAGCAAATGAAGTATGTTAAATATCATTTATGTATTATAATGTTTTGAGGTGCCCCAAAACAAAAGAATTTTGAAAAAAAGTATAATTTCATTCATTTTTGATAGCCTCATTTAGATGTATATAAACGTTAATAATGTATCGAAATAGTATTGTTCATGTTGTTTAAAACCTATATTTTTATATAATAATAAAAATATATATAAAAGTTTGGAATTTATGGTGCCCCAAAACCTCTTTAAACAAAAATATATCAAGAATTTTGCAATAAAACTGCGATTCATATTTATGAAACATTTATGAGAAAAATGTTACAAAATAGCCAATTAAGTAGAAAATTCGCGTTTAGTATTATAAAAAGGCATCATCTGACGTGATGACAGTCTGGCTCTGATAAAACCATCATTTTATGAAGTTTAGCATTTGGTTTTGCACTATTGAACATTGACAAGTTTCTGATTTTTTTTCAAAACTTTGTCCCAACGGGGGCACCTCTAAATATAAACCTAGACAAAAAATATTTTCGCTTTTGCTTATTGAGCCTATTACACAGCTTTTAGTCGGTATGCCATAGTAAATATATAAAAAAAGTAATTTCACTCCACCCTAATGCACACGTTTCCACACCACCTATGAGGTAGTGTGCTTGGCGCTTTTTTTTTTAACGTGGTTTCCCCTGTAGGACTATTCCACGATCTATTGTGATCCTATTGAATTAAAAAGTATTTCATGAAATAAAAAATGTTACTATTGGAAATTATGAAAGCGGTGTAAATTATGTAATTTATTAATTAAAAAATAATTAGGGAAAATTATTCGTCGGATTCATAATTATCCAATGGAGCTTTCAGTGTACTGTCTTCGTTTTCTTCACTTTCGTCTTCTTCTTGTTCTTCCTGTTCTAAAAGTGATGCATCATATGTCTCATCACTTATATCATAACAATCCTCATCTAATATTGATTCAACATTGGAGCACGATTGGCCTTGACAATTGGTACATGCTAATGAGCAAAACAGTCCAACCTTTTTACAGCCGCATTTAGCATTGCACCCTTTTTTGCAATTGCAAAAGATTGTATTAAGGAGTTTTTCTGGTGCAGGTGGGAGTAAAGTATGAATTGGTTCCAATGTATTGCCAACTAACTTCCAACCCCAGTCTTCTGGATCCAATTTATTACCAAGCCACACTTGAACTTGATAATATACCCGGAATAGATGTTGTTGAGCAGTAGAGTTACTATCTTTAAAAACTTCAGCACAATTAATTAAATGTTGTTTCTCGAACAATTTCAAAACCGTTGTTTTACCCTTCTTGAAAAATGCTGAGGTTGTATCGCAGCCACTTATTGCGTGTAGAAAAAGTATGTGATTTTGGCATTTTGGAAAAGCACATAAACTGTTGGATGAATATACTTCCGATTTTTTTTGAGTTTTTCCAGGTTTCAAAAAATAAATAATTTTTTCGGTTTGAGTTCGAGCAGTAAGTAATACCAGTAAATCAACATCTTCACCAACAACAATAGTTGTATTTGTTGAGTTAAATTGTTCTATTGCCGTTTCAATGATTAGAACATCAGCATCATTTTCAGCTTGTTTTACAAGAATATTTTCAATGGTAAATTTTTCTTTTAACATTGAAATGAACCGCGACTTGTGGGTATTTGCAAAAAATTTCTGTTTGCTTGTGGGAACTGTCATTACTTTTACGAAGGAATCCTTCAAACTAACATAATTTTGTTAATAAAATTAAATTAGGGACGGAGTTTTCGACGTTAATTTATTTTCTAAGAATTCTATAATTTGTATGTATAAGTCACACGGACTCATATTTTTACTTACCGTTATCTAACGGTTCTTACCGTTATCTAACGGTTCAATAATGTATATAAAAGTACATTAACGTGCATATTACGAAGAAAATAAGTTTTTCAATTCATTGAATCGCTATATAAAGGAAATGGCAATTCTTACGAAAAGTACATTAACGTGCATATTGCGAAGAAAATAATTTTTTCAATTCTTTGAATCGCTATATCACGGAAATGACAATTCTTACGAAAAAAGTGTAGAGACATTTTTTGTCGAGAATTGGATGATCTACAATTTTTGTCCGAACTATTTTTGCTGTTAAACTCACCGTTTCGTTGAAAAATGCAAAAAACCGTTTTTGCAAACTTTCACCACGAATAAAATTTTTTGCACACGGAGGATCAATGGGGACTTTTCACAGTTAATTCATAATAGTATTCCTAACATTCCTACAAATTTTTAGCTCTATGCGAATTATTGTAACCTTACCCCTCTTTTTAGGGCTAATTTGACTGGACTATTGTGAGCAAATAAGAATATGATAACGCATGACAACCTAACGGGCTATACGGGCTAGCAGGCGTGGCCAATCCGTGGCCCGTGGGCCGCATGCGGCCCGCCTTGAACATTTTTCCGGCCCACGAGATTCATTACACCTTTACAAAATATATTTATTTTATAATGGCCAAAGTAGTCTAAAGTCTAAACCAATGTATTAAAAAAATCATTATTTCTGCATCCATATATTCAAAAATTAACTGTCGAGATTATGACAAAAAAATTAACTTTGATTTTTCACTCCAAAAAAATGTCTATAGTGTATCTATATCTATTATGGGGATATATAATTTTATATGTGGCCCGCGGAGTTATGATGCATTTCCAAAATGGCCCGCAAGATCATTTAGGCTGGCCGCCCCCCGCTAGACAATAAAGCAACAAAATAATAAACAAAAGAACGTGCACAGCTGCAGTTCTTATTAATTTCGGCAACTTAGAAATTTCGACGTTTTAGGGAGTTTGTCGTTAAATCGAGTGGTGTTAAATGAAGTTTACACTGTATTTAGGAAACTAATTGCGACTGACAAAAATAGTTTGCATATTCGTCACGGCTAAGTTGGGGAAACCTTCCCCTAAAGTTTAATCAAAATCTGTAAGGAAACCTCAAATTTAATCTTTTCCAAAATTTGTTACATATTCGTAATTTTTAAATCTGAATAAAAATTTGTACAAAATTTTATTAAGCTCCGTGGGAAGACCTCCAAGTCAAACTGTTCTTAATAATAATTTAGCTAATTTTATTTTAATTGCAGTCCTGATACTTTGCCATGTTATCCGTACGTGGATACTGATCCTTTCATAATTGAAGATTGTCCCCATGTATATTTTGCGGGAAATAATATCGATTTGGAAACTTGTTTATATAAAGGTGAGTAATATTTGCATAAATTATATTTTCCATACATGTACACAAAAAATTTATTAAAAATTGGCCTTTTCGAAGTATATAGTC
Source organism: Eutolmus rufibarbis (assembly GCA_963920795.1). NCBI lineage: Eukaryota > Metazoa > Arthropoda > Insecta > Diptera > Asilidae > Eutolmus > Eutolmus rufibarbis. The sequence goes on from OY987207.1 coordinate 22,248,108, forward strand.
CTCCACCCTGAAATGTTTTCAATGTTTGCTTACAACATTGGATTCGCGAATTTCGGGTAGACAGCAATTTTTTTACAATGCGGGAGGGGAAGGAGGTTTAAAACTGAGTTTTAGATTTGTAAAAAAACAAGCCAGAATAGGGGTCGGAATCGACGTATCCGAAATTTACTAGGGCCCTGACATTCTGAGAGCGCACGTATCAGGTACTCGTACGTAATGATATTTTTGATAATGGCACGCAGTTGGCTGATAGCTCCGGCTCTAGTTTCAAATACTGAGGCCAGGTGTCAGTTTGGTTTAACTTGTACTTGACTTTGTAATTTCTTATCTGGAGCGTGTTAAAAAACTTAACTTTACTTAACCATAGTTAACTATGGTTAATATTTGTCGTTTAAAAACTCGGAAGTTAACTACATCATAACCACGAGCATAATTTTTTGCCATTCATAAACTATCGTAGTTAACTACGCCGTAGTTTAATTTTAACCATACTCCTTGAGTTATGGTCAGCCCATGGTTAACAAACACATTTAAAGGTAAAGAAGTAGAATCAGCTCTGTCAAGTTTTGAGTTTTCGTTTTATCGTATTAAAGATTTTGTTTAAGATAACGGATAATATCAGTTCCTTGTTCATATACCAAAAACCAAATATATTATTATGTACTTAAGACTTTTCCGCAAAAAATTGAAAATAAGTGCAAAGACATTTTCAAACTTTTTAAATATATGAGTCAAATTGTGAAGAGATATTGATGAAACAGTCAGATTTATGCAAAAGATCTACTGATGTATGATACTTAAAACCACTGCTAATATTCGGTGAGAATACAACATCCACTTTAAAGAAATGTTTGTTAACAAATATTACTCCAAGCAGAACTTGGTTTCACAGCCAGCGGATGGTTCTTCTTCTTCTGGGTAGATGGTGTAGTTAACAACCAGTCGTTCAAAAATACTTCGTGGTTGAGCATAACTCTGTAGTTAAGTGGCTTCGATGAGCATAACTATGGCTTACCACGTGGTTAACTATAGTTTAGTTTTTGAACACGCTTCAGGTAACACAAAGTATATGCAATAGTAGACTAAACTTGAACTATGTTTTGAGAGGTCAAAGCGGGAAAGTGCAAATGAAGCCAAACTGGCACTCGGCCTGAGTATCCTTTCGTAAAAACTTTACAATAACGACCTTTGGACTCCTACAAAAAAACATAAAAAAAAAAATAAATTAGTAAAAGAAGATTAAATAAGTTTTCTTTTTGAAAAAATCTTACTACACTATTATCTATCTCTTCAAAAAACAACGGGCAATTTTTTTGAAATTATCCATCGCAAGTTACAACACGTCAAAAATTACTCGAAAATCGCAACTTTTACACTTTTTACTCCTAAAACTTTAAAATTTTGTTTCTCAACAAGGAATATGAGTGAAGTTTCTCGGAAATTTGGCACCAATTTTGTAATTATTATACTAAACATTTGAATTTTCAAAGATCGCTTGACAACTTCTAAACAAATTCACAAAAGTTCCTTGGTGAAAATTAAAACTTTTAAATCCTATGTATTATATATAAGGATCTAACCTTTGCTTTGAATTCGAGAAAATAAATTGCTTTTGAACTTTGACAATTGTTTCCTCGAAATCAAATTACTCTAGGATCTAACTACTTACCTAACTTTGTATGACTTTAAAAGTTTTAATTTTCAATAAAGAATATTTGTGCCTTTTTTTAGAATTTTTCTTTCGGACGTATTAGCCGTATATTTATTTTAATCTTAATCTTTATCAGATATTAATGGCAAATTGTATGCTTAACTTTCGCTTTTTTTACAATCAGATTCGGATTGAATTTTATAGGCCTAAATACTCTCGGAAAAAAACGCGACACTTTTTTACAGACAAAATGATAATATTCGTATGCATGTAGCTTTGGTGCACAACAAGGCTCAATTGAAAGCTAAATGGGTGAACTTGAATATACCGCTGATCCAGTATCCTTTTAACCTGAAGTGTCGATGGGGCAACCGGAAATTCAGGGTCATTGGAAAAAAATAATAAAAAGTGCCGTGTTTGAAATTATGTACCGTTCGTGTTGAGTTTTTTATAATATTGCCATATTATAATACCGAAATTGTGATATTGATACCACATGTGTGTCATAAGTATAACTTCAATTTGGTTGATTTTTGTTTTCCAGTATACGTTTCTAAGCAATTCCTCCGAAAGAAATCACAAACCTCCTTCCTCTTTAACGATTACCTAAACGCTTTAATGACACTTAACACGCAATTTTTTATTTATATAGGAATTTACGAATGCATATAAAGATAATATTTTGTTTTCAGGGGAGGAAGACCAAACAGTCCGTTTGGTGTGTGTTCCCTCATTCAAGGAAACACACTGTGTAGCGCTTGTTAATTTACGTACACTAGATTGTCAACAAATGAGTTTTAAAGTTGGTTGTTTTGAGGATTAATTTGTTGATAAAAATGTAAAGCAATTTAATTTACTTATAAGATTTAGTAGACAATAGAACTCAAAAATATTTATATATTAGATACTTTGTATTTTTGGATGAAAATGTTAAAAGTACAAGAATAAAACGTTGAACAAATGGTTTTTTTTTATTTTTTTTTTGTTATTTTATGTTTTATTTTATTTTTTAACCAGGGTTTTAATGTGTGAACCGAACCCACAACCTCGAAAGTTACAAGCATATGCATGAGAATTACATTTACTTTGTTTCCATGCAAAGTTAACTCAGGGTTACCCTGATTTAAATTTTCATGGAAACCAGGGTTGAGTTAAGTCACGTTAAACCCAGCTAAACGCAACGAAAAAGGTTATGCAAACATATTAGTACATTGTTTACCTTTCTAAAATGAAGTCTCAGCGGGGCAGGGAAGGAACTGAATTATTCTTAAATATATTGGAAAATAACATTGGTCAACAAAATTTTGCCACATAACAAGTGATATATCATTTCTATAAGACTTTTTCCGTAGATTACGAATTCATGAACGAAAATGTCCTAACACGTCAAGTTTTGGAGAAAAATAAGTTTTAAGAGTATAAGATAACGTATTTTCGACATTTTTAAAAATTGGTTACAAAATAACGGATTCTTATAAGAGATTGAAATGTGGGTCAAACTAAAATTTGAACCTTTAGCTATTAATACTGAAGTCTTTCAGACTTTCCGGAATACTCTCTGAATTTCAATTTTTTCTGTTAACCGATTATTTCATACAATTGGTATAGTGCATGATAATCACAAATAGCGAATGCTCACGAAAAATTAATTTCCCAATATACTTAGCAAGAGCTATGGAAAAGGGTATTTCATAAATCGAGCTAAGGGTTTAAGCTTTCATTTGAGCCACGTTGCGAACTCTTTTCATGTTCCATTATTGTTTTTTTATATCTTCAAAAGTACTCTAAATACGAACTGTTTTAGGTTTTAACCCTATTTTTTTCAAACACGTCGCGTGATAGAAAATTGTAATTTTCGGTTTCGTAATCTACCGAAAAAATTTTATTGAAGTTACCTATTACTTGTTCTGTGGCATAAATAAATATAAAAAATGTTGCTCAGTGTAATTATACAAAGAAATGGATCATTCAATTTTCTGTCTCAAATAGTGCACCCTTTTGACAGTTCTCACCTAAGGAGAGTTCAGATGTACATAGAAAGAATATATGTATCTATTTCTTTCGCAATAGGTGAGATAGGCACCTTGAAAATGCGGTAAATTTATATTGTATATATTTTTAATTTTATCCTACACGCTTAAATCTAATTTCCCTAAATGCGGAATCAAATCTCAAATAATTTTGCAGTGAGAAGTTTCTGGAATAACGCATTCTTCATTGACAAATTCTCAGCAAAACGACGAAATGGTCGCTTCTGGAAATGCGGTTTACATAGCTAAAGAATTGTTTTAAGAATTCAAAAGTCATACTTAGAGCACTTTTGTGCTTTTGCTATAAGCCCCACTTAATTTTAGCTAGAGTAAAAAGACATAAATGTAATTAAATCCGAATTAATTCGCCGCATTACACCATCCAGGTTTTTGTGCCATTTTCATCTGTAAAACAGGCATCAAATAAGAAGAATTTGCAATATGGGATACTAAACGACTGATTTATCACTGCGGTAATTTCATGTTTGCATTTTCTTTAAGGGTCTTAAGATACAAAACTAATTACTTAATAATTTTTGGTGAAATTACTTGTTGGGTTCCTGTCATTAAAACTGAGTAATTCCCCAAAAATACATTTGATAATAATTCAAATCCACAGCTGACTGCCAGAATCCGTTAATGGTGTGAGCAAGAGGGAACGAAAAGTGCACCATTTTGATGTAGGCATTGTTTCCGATTTATTATGGAAAATATTTTTATATTTAAATTATATTTCACCTCAAGTTCTGAGATATTTTGTATTTCATATTTAGAGGTTACATCCGCATTTAGCATTTACATTCTCCAACTCTTCCTCTACCCTCTTCGCATACCGCACACGCACAAGTAAAAATCGCACCCGCACATGTAAAAATCGCACATGTACACGGACCTACAACCCAAGAGCCCTCTACGCTCAAATCTCTAAACTACCGGATTCTCTCGCACGCCTCTTCCATTGCGAGGGATAGGAGTTGGTTCACCTTTATATTTCACCCTGGTTCTATCTAACAATATTTCTGTAACGTTCGGTGTTCCTTAAGGGAGTGGGGCCATTCCATTATTATTTATCTTATTTATTAATGATATTAAGAATATAATTATTAACTCTGAACTCGTTATTTATGAAAACGATATTAAGATATTTAAAGAGATTTCCTGTTTTGATGACTCTTTTTTATTGCAGGATGATTTGAATCGTTTTGTAAATTGGTCTGACAGGAAACATCTCTGTTTAAATGTGAATAAATATTTTGTTATATCATTTTCACGTAAATCCCTATCAGTTGGCTTCGTCTAAGTGTTGGAAGGATCTCCTTTGTCGAAGGTAGACCATACTAAGGACCTGAGTGTAAACTACACTTTAGACAACCTATGGACTATGTCAGCAACAGATGTAATTCTTTGTTAGACTTTATATGGCGGTATACGAAGGAAATGAGGCACTGTATGTGGGGCTGGTTAGGCCGTTCATTGAATATGGTAGTGTTATATGGTCCCCATTTTACTCTATCCATATATCAAGAATTGAGTCCATTTAAAAAGAATTTGTCCGCTTTGCGTTGAGCAATTACCCTCAGCAGAATCGTTCGGAGTTGCCTTATTATAGAGACAGGTTGAAGCTGATTGATTTGCAGACATTGGAAAGTCGTCGTGAGATGTTTAAAGTTGTTTTGTCCACTTGTTGTTAACCGGCGAAATAAACTCTACTGAACTTTTGTCAATACACTGCACCCTCGGTAAACCGGCCCCTGTCTAATCCGGCACCCCCTGTAATCCGACATGTCTATTATTATTGAATATTTTAGTATGTACATTTGTTATTGTATTATTTCCTAATGTGAAGTTATTATTTTTTGTAAGTTCTATAGCATTAATGACGTTAATTTTATATTAAAACGTAAGCTCTCTATTGTGTTGTTTAATTTACTAAATTTGACATACATAATGAAGTATGATTTGTACTTCAGAGTATAACATATAGAATCTTATCATCGGATCTGTAATTTTTCGGATTACAAGGTACTCTTTTGTAAAAAATTCCGGACTATAGGGGGTCTTAGGCAGTACTCTATAATCCGACAAATTCGATAGTTCGACACTGCCCTGCAAAACGTTTGTCGGAATACCGGGGGTCCACTGTATTGAACATTTACCAACAATGAATCTTAGTAAACATAGTTTTTTAAGTGTAAATAGACATAGAACTTATTATGCAATCTCGATTCAGCAAAGATGATAGATGTCACTACTCGGTCAGAAAAATAGTACCCAAGCCCGAATCTGTTGTAGAGTACAATAAATATATGGAATATTGAGATATATGATCGAGCTGATCAATACCTATCAATATTCTCCGCAAACGTACGAAATGGACAAAAAAAGCTACATTATACTTCTTGAATTGTGCTCTTTTTAATTCATTTTTGATTTACAAGAAATTAAATAATAAGAAAATAAGATATAAAAAATGTTTACTCGATGCTGTAATACAACTTATAGAAGAAAGCGACACTCAATCAGGACATTATAGAAGAAGAATGTTCGAGATGTGGAAACAAAACAAAATCGTCGACAAGTGGGAAAAAAACAAAACCATCGCCAAGAAATCAACCACCAGACAGACTTTCGATGGACATGAAAAACCCAAACTTGTCCCAATTGTTACCGGAGGCGAGAAAAAATAACCTCATACCATAGACAATGTAAAGTCTGTTCTTCTAATAAAACAACTGGATATAATCGATATATGTATATGTGAAAGCTGTGGAGTACCATTGCACAAACTTATGTGTTTCCACCGATACCACACTTCAAAGAATTACTAAACATTATTGAATTAAATTTAATTATCTGATTATAGCATCATTATTTTGATTTTGCAAATGTTTATAAAACTTTATTGTTGCCTACATTTGGGAATTTCATTAGTTGTAGCTGTCAAATAAGTCCTTAATTTAAAAACAAATTTTTAAAAACAAGCTTTTATCGTTTTCTACTCGTTGAACCCTTTTATTTGATACCCATGTCAAAGGGGTTGTGAAGATAAAGGTAAGCCGCCATATTGGGGTCCGCCATTTTGGATTTAGAACGATATTAAATATACTATATTGCATTGTCTTCAGATTTATATAAGTGTAGGTATCAAATTTCATCTTTTTGCCATTACGAAATCTGGTTCAAAATTCAAATGAAGTTAAAATAAATATTACTCGTGAGTTTTCAGTGTCTCGCGATAACGTGTTCGGCACGTGCTTCCCAAATTTAATGGGGTTGCATACGGATATTATCTAGGACCAAAGTACTCATCAAGACGAATCAAACGAGCCCAAACTCGATGGGGTTGTGTCGTTTTATTGCGGAACTCCTATGGCCACCTTCCAGCTCCGGCACCCTGGTTACCATACAGGGTCAAAGTACTCGTCAATACGAATCAAACGAGCCCAAAGTCGATGGGGTTGTTTTGTTTTATTGCGGAGTTCCTATGACCACCTTCCTGCTCCAGCATCAGATCAGCTCCATATCATCATAATATTGCATTGTCACGCAATATACATATGCATGCAAAATTTCAGCTCAATCGGAAACCGGGAAGTGGGACAAATTTAACTTGCAAGATTTCATTACAGACACCGGGACAGGTGAAACTAAATAAAAGCTTGTAAAAATACCGCGGTGGCTAGCTTACACTCAGGCGCAATTCGTTCGGTCAGCAATATGTTAATAGAAAAATGTATGCGAACATTTTGTCGAATTTAAGGACAATGCTTCACCAACACGATGGAGCACTAGCACATACTGGTAACATTTTGAAGGCAATATGTATTAAATAAAAATTTTTCTGAGCGCTGGATTGGACGAGGTGAACCGATTCTTTGGTCTGCTAGATCTCTAGACGTAACTAACTAATTAATATAATTGGGACTGCAGCGATGAAAATACGGCAGAGGCTGACTCTAATACACCTTAAACAGGGAATTAGGAGGTTACTGGTATGCATCGAAACTGGCTGAGGACATTTTGAGCAGTTTTTGTGACATATTTATTAGCCTTAAATTAAATTGGTTTTTAATTAAACAAAAAGCATTTTGGGGTTAATTTTTGTTTAATTTCTGTAAAATTCGACCACAAAAAGTTTTCTACGAATAAATTTGCATCTGTTTTCTTTACTTGGACATGTTGTAGTTTGTTGCAAACGTAATAAGATTAGATAAATTAGATAAAATTAAAAAATACGTGTATTAATTGCATGAATTTCGGAGAAAATTCGGGGAATTTTAGAAAAGAAAAGTTTTTTTCCAGTTTTGAAAGTGAGTGCACCTGCAGTGGTAGGTCAACATTGTTGAAATTTTTTGAAAGGAAATTAGGATAGTAGATTTTTGACGTGGGTTGGATGTCGCTGCGTTGAGCGGATCAAAATATAAAAATAAAATAATTATGTGCATACCATGGAAAATTGGAATTTACGAATCACCCTGTGTCTCTCAAATGGTTGACATGGTCATCCCTCTATCCAACAAGTTTTTGTTTATCTAGGTCAGATCTTTCATCCCACTCATTCTGGCATACGCTATAAGAAATACCTTGTATGATATGATATATCACGAGGTACATACATATGAGCAATATAGATATAGTCACTCGCAGTCGCATGACGTGTTACATGTCACAAGTTAGACGTCACTTGACAAGTAGCATATAAATTCACACACATATGTCATGTCAAATCCATAACTTCATTTGTGATATATCACAAAAGACGTATTATTATACATTATTTTATGCCCACAGGGACATACATATGTATGATACGTATTTCTCATAACAAGTCACACATCAACAAATGTGCTTCGTCACATGTCTCATATCATTTTATGTGACATGTGATATTTACATCGAAATAAAACAAAAGTCTTCGGACAATGCGTATTTTCAAATTTGTAGCACATAAATTACCCAATACTTGGATAATAAAAATATTGTCACCGAGAATTATGAAAGAGTTGAGTATTTTAAAATTTGTGTCCTATGAACTATTGATTTTCTGAGTAATAAAAAAATTGTGGCTCAGAATTGCGAAATAGTTGAGCATTTTAAAATTTCTATACCATGAATTTTGGATTGTTTAGCCATAAAAAATTGTTGCTGAGAAATATGAAATAGTTGAGTATTTTAAAATTTTTATGCCATGAATTGCTGATTGCTTCAGTAATCAAAAAATTGTGGCTCAGAATTACAAACTAACAGAGTATTTTAATATTTATTACTAACGAATTACGAATTAGATAAATTATTTCGAGGGAGGTTTGCATCACTGACGGGGCATTTCAGAAGAAACTGTCTAGATTTCAATGAGTGTACAAAAGTGCAAAGATATATTATACAGAGGGAAGGGTCAATTTGATTCCTTGACATGGTAGCATGTTTGAAAATATAATGTTGTTACTTTTTGCGTTTTTAGGATAAAAATTATGGGTTTTAAATTAAAGAAACAAACTTGAGACCTTAGAATAATACTTTACTTTGACATTTTGATCGCTATTAATTTTCCTGTGGGTTGGCGAAAATTATCTTATCAAGCGTTCATAGAATTGTAATGGGATAAATAAATAATAAAAAAAAGTTTACTATTAGCCTTCATTCATTTCTAATACCTATCAATATTCAGGTTATTTTCCTTAGATAGACCAAACTTTAAAATTTGTCCAATCAGAACAAGGGTTGTCTACGAATAACAAAATATATTTTAGCTTATATACAAATATCACTTCATTTCCTTTTCAAGCTTTGCCATTTCACGTCTCCTGGTTATGTGCAATACAAGTGGAACATTAATTGTAGTTTAAATTTCTGAAAACAAGTTCGTAGTCCGCGTCGACTCGTACCTTACAATAAATGCAATTAAATTTCGTTTTCTACTGCATGTTTAGGATAAAACACTTTGGTGTAATTGATAGCTTATTTAATGCTTAAATCAAATTTTGAGTTTAACCTAAACAATTGACTTTTACTTACATACTACGTGCAATATTCTACATACAGAAAAATCTACCCTGCCGCGACACTACCCCTGTTTGTGTGCTCAGGATTGGCACAGTTTGGAATAGCATGGGACCATTTGCCATTTCGAAGGCATTTTAACATTTTAGCTCCCTTAAGTTCTAGGCCAGCATCACAAGTGAAAGTTATGCTCTCTCCGATGGCGTAATAAAACTTGACCAATGACATTCGTCCGCTAATGACCGTACCAGGATAGGAGCAGGCTTGTACGCATTTTGGTAGCCCTCCTGACCAACGCCCGTTGTCCTGGCAAGCTATGATGGGTTGACCTTGCATCATATATTCTGGGTTGCAATTAAATTGTACAACGTCCCCGGCTCTATAAGGAGCAGATCCTTGTGCGTAACCATTCTGAGGTGCACCAGGATTGTCACATTGGACCTCTACACATTTAGGAAATGGTGAGGCCCATTCACCAGATGGTAAACAAATTGACTCCGAAGGCCCACGTAATCCAAATCCCGAGGGACATGAAAAAGCTGCTCTTCCTCCGACTTCTCTTGAAAGCACAGCTACACGAGGTGAGCTTTCATTTCCCGGAAGGGGAATATCACCGCATTCTACGCTTTCACATACCGGCAAGGGAGCACTCCAGTTGCCACTGGGTAAACAGAAAAGTTCAGAAGCACCAATGAGCGAATTTCCATTCGCACAAGACAATAGTATACGTGAACTCATTTTGGTATCATTGCTACTAACAATAAGCCCCCTTCTGATCGGGATGTCTGGACAATTAATTGATTTCACGACAACTTCCACAGAATGTTCGTGCCGAGCCGGTGTTTGACACGTAAAGATACCAGAGTCATCCTCAACTGCATGAAATATGCTCAATCGGTACTCCAATTGCGGGTCCCTGCCATCTTCTGTAACCCAACCTTCTGGATAATTCCTAAACAATGATCTTTGGTTTTATATTGTTTTAAAGTACTTAAAAGTTTTACCTGTATTCGTGACTAACATTCCACTTAGGATTTCCAAATCGTCTCATCCACAAACATTCCATATGTACTGTAGTTCCTGGATATACTATTAATTTTCCATCATTACTTTGTGCAATAGGACCGTTTTGATGTCGAAACAATATCGTTGGAGCTTTCTCCACTATGAAATGGTAATTTGAACCTGGACGGAGATAACAATAGTAGGTACTTACTTGCATAGTCATTTTCTTGATTTAGGCCATAACAAGCGGGTTTCTGCCCACTCCATTCGGAGTGGATACAGATTCGTTCACTGCTTCCAACTAAGGCGTACTTTCCAATATCGACGCATCTGTGCAAAGAAGGACAATTTATTTGTAAGTTATCAGCAGCAACCACATGGTTTCTTTTAAGTAGCTTCAAATAGAATTTTCCGCTTCACCAACATAATTGTAAATCCCGGGGATGCTCACGCAATTGGAATACCCATTAAAGATATATAAAGGAGATTAGCAAGAGGACTGAGGTGATGAGCCTGTGATATGTTTTGTTTGGTGCTGAGATAAAATATATAACTTGAAGAAGGGTTAAGGTTTGAAAAATTATGGAAAAAAAATGTATTCTTGAATACTTTTTTTTATTTAACAACCCTGTAATTTACGTAACACTTTACATGTGAAAGAAGTAAAACTCCTTGGGGGATCTCTGTCTTTCTTCATAATAAATTATAGAAATGAGCGGGAAAACTCAGAAGTCAGGAGAATTTGAAAAACCGTAATTAAGTGGACGCGGAACATTTAATTTTTTTTATAATTTTCTAAAAAAAATGATTCTCTCCATCAAAATTAAAAATTTCTCCAGTAAAAAATGTTGTATGTAAGAATTATATATTTGCAAAAACAAAAAAGGACTTTCGGTGGCAGCCAGAAGGAAGAGGTAGATTTCTATGTGATAAAAATGATTTTTACATAAGGAAATGTAATACTGCATTCTCCAACTCCTTGACCGATTCACCCCATTTACGAACATTGTTGAGATTATGCTATGGAGAATATGTTAGCCAAGTTTGATCAAAATTTATTAAGAAATATATAAAATAAGAAAATCGTATTCAAGGAGAATTTTCAAAATTTAAAAACATTTACTTATTAATTGGGTTTTAGTTGTCGCTCTTCGAGTTTTCCTTCTATTTTTAAAAATTTGTCTTTTAACAATGTTTCTCTTTTCATGGGTATTTATTTTCGTTAGGAGATTTCTTCCGAAGACGATTTTCGCAAATAGTGTAGTATTTATAAATTCTAACAGAAAATCAGAATAATCTGTTTTTACGTCCTCACTTTTTTTTAGAAATGTTTTTATAAGTTCTTATACGCTTCTTTCCGCTTATCCATCTATTAGATTTGTGATAATGTGGACTATTAATAGTTTTTCAGTAGGTCTTATTGTTGACTTCAATAATTTCTAGCCATTTTGAGAAGCTGTCTAGAACGACTTTTCAAACCCAAAAATATGTGTCAATTTTTTTTGAAGTGGAAAAATCCGGTATTTTGTGTTTAATCATAGGTTCTTTGGTTTTGCCTGTTTAAAATATTTGGTATATTCTACAATTACTAATCATATTCTCTATTTCTGCATCTATGAACTTGTTTGAGATTTTCGGGACTTAGTGTAAGTAGGGACAACATATTTTGTCTCGAAAAAAAGTACATATGTTGTGTCGACTTAAAAATCATCTTTGATCCATCAACTGTCTTATTACCGGATCATCATGAACTGAACTCAATGTCGTATCTTAAAGCTTTAATTCGTTGCAGGCGTGTTGCCTGAATTGTACCTAAGTCTTTGTTCATTATTCCTACTAAGAGGGCGATGATCATTATGAACTTTTATTTTACGTTCATACATGTAGCATGCAAACAGGATAGACAGAAATTCCTTTCATATTTGCGCAAAGTTTTGTTCTGCCTTCCTCGGCTACCGATCTTGAAATGTAAGTAATTACTCTTCCTTCTTCTATCAAACAGCACCCTAAGCCAATATGCTTTAATTAGGATGTCTATCTTCTGATCAAAGGTTCCTGCATGGGAGCTTCGGTAATATATGTATGTATCTTTTTTCAAGTAATTCGCGCAGGGGAATAACTAATGTAGTCGTTGGAGGAGCTGTTTCTAAAATTGTTTCGTTCTTTCAGGGTCCAACGTTATACACTTTTTGCTAAAATTATGGCCTACATATATAGATAAGTACCAAACTTTCGTTTTACAGAATTGAAGATTTTCTTCGTTGAATTTGATGTTATTTTTTTGCGATTTTAGGAACCTCCATAAGTATTTGATCCTGTTCTTCCCTTGATTTATCTGCAATTAACAGGCCGTCCATATACACTATTATCCCTTTTATGTGAACAAAAAGCTTAACATTTTCTCTCTAATAATTGGTGACCCTGTTTTTTAGGGCAAGTGTACAAATTTGTATAATCCGAAAGGCATTGAAAATCAACGGAGATCGCTAGATGAGTCCTCTAACTCTATTTGCCGGAATCCCGAAATATGTAGGTCCAGGACAGTATAGTACTGTGCGTTATATAGAGCTTGTTCTAAATCACCGAGAAAAAGTAATAAACTAAATGTGTACACAATGGAAGTATTTAAATCTTTCGGATTCACACATAACCTCAATTTTCCTTTACCCTTTTCAATTATCGCCAGTGGATGTAGGTACCCCATTCCTTTGCTGCTCCAACTCTTTGTATATTTCCATATTTTTCCATTTCGTTAAGTTTTTCTAAAACTTTATTTTTTTTTAAGCTATAGGTATCCTCGTAGAAGTTTTTACAAGTGCGTCTGGCTTTAGGAGGAGTATACTCATTTGGAATTTTGTAGATAAAAATCGATAGTTTCTTTCATTTTATTGTTATATAAACCTTTTTTAATAATTTTCCGAAAGAAATATCCAAATCTTGAAAATTGGAAAATCATGCGGGTTTATAGGCAAACTTATGCCGAGCAAACCATGGCATGGCGTACTGAAACGCATTTAAGGAAATATTGATCTTTTAGCACTAGATTTACGGGACGCGTTTGGAATTTTGAAGGAAAATATAAATACCGTTTACCTACATTTTCCTCCTAAAACTTACGCTGACTTTTATATATTTAACTAGACGAATATTTGTCAAATTTATTATATTTTTGTATATGCCTTATTTTTTCGAAGTATACTATGTGTACACCTATCTCTACAGATACGCGTCATATTAACGCGGTCATAATTCAGTAGACATACTTTGAAGTCTCAAATCTGTGGTGGTTCTAGCATTGCAAAATTTAACTCCAAAAAGCATAGGAAAAAGAACGAAATTTTATACTTCAGCTGCATTCGTAATGGGAAGTGGGAAGTTTTAAAAGTTCTACTTATTTTTAGTTTATGCATTCAAGAGAAAAGTACTACCTTATTGTAAGTATATACATACATACATATATCTACATGTATCTGCAAAAATTTTAGTTTGAATTTAGTTTTACAATATCTTGATGAAATATAGAAATTGCGATTGATGGAACAATTTGGAAGAAATTGGAAGTAGATGGATCTAGTGGTAAAACGAAAACCCCATCTATATAATATTCAGAGTAATCTCTGGTTCTACTGGCCGCCCAAAAAGAAATGTCTTGATAGATAATATAGTTTTAGTTATTGTGCCTTCGCTTCGGCCTTGAAAATTGATTGGTCAATTTCAAACACCAAGTTTCCTCCTTTTATTGGACTTTTGTATCCTCGGGATACATACATTAGCGCCTTATTGCGAATATATTACCATTTCTGCGACTAAGAGACGATCTTACGAATAAAAAGAGTTAACGAAACCCCTATTTGGGAAAAGTTTCCTTAATAAAGTTCCTAAAATTCTCATAAATTCATTTCAGTAACCTTTGACTTCAATTAATTTGTCCGTTCAAAGTGGTTAAAATAAGTCGATTGATTGGCTTATTTTAACCACTTTGAACAAAAAAATTAGTCAAAGTTTATACTACTGACTCACTGTTGTTGATGTTCATACTATTTTCTTAATTTCGAACGAAATTGGGCAGTGAAAACTCCATTTCCAAACTGAGTTGAAATGTGGGTCGAAATTGAAAACAGAGCCGAAATTCTAAATTTTGCCGCAGTGTGTCAGGGGCATTACTGAAATGAGTTTATGAGAATTTTATGAAGGAATTTTTAACCAAAAAGTGCTTTCAATCCGTCAAAAAACAAACGAGAGAGGCCGCGTTAAACTTCAAAAATGGCAATTTCAATGCCCAAAATTTGACTTTGGTTCTTCATCCTGCCGATTTTTTGTATAGGAAATTTGAAATTTTTTCTGAGGAAAAGCTTCCCTGTCGTGTGGCCTTCTCAAAACAAAAGCGCACTCGAATCCGACTTCGCGTTCTGAAGTTATTCATGCTAGAGTGTTTCAGTACCTTGGACCAGGTGTAGACAAAAAATGCCTAATTAATACGAAATCTCTTAAACCAATCTCGCACATCGTATTTCCCAAAATAAAAATAAGAAATTCGTGTTAATTATGTGTCTAGTCAACCCAACGTGGCTAGGTGGCTTATCCATGATGCTGAATCACTCTAACACGAATAACTTCAGAACGCGACACTGTTTCTGAAAGAACCTATAAAGCATTTTCTGGGTACACTTTCTCCAAACTTTCAATTGTGAGACGTAGATTTTGAATATCTATGTCAAAACTGCGCGGAGTATATTGTTTTTTTTTTGGTTTTTTTGAGCACATGGCTCTTCTGCAGGAGGCGATTGCTTATGTCACAATTGACTGTACGCGGATGGTAAGGTTCAACCGGGGTTGTATCCCTCGGGCTGGCTGGATCCTCGGCAGACAGCCGACTGTGTCAAGAGAAACTTTGAGCACATTCGTGCCAATAGCTCTTTTGACATCGCCGTAGTTGAGGAGGGTAACTTTCCTAGGCCGTATGTGTTCCGGGGTTGCTTTCCTCAAAGCCTTCTCCCCCCCCCAAATGAGAAGGTGTTGGCTACAATTGGAGCGCAAAATGCCTTTTCAACAGCGCATTGAAAAATGGTGAAAAGGCTGGTATATGGGGACCTGCTACATCTCATCTTTGCTATTGACGACAGGTCAATGGCGGTACTTGCGGAGATAAACGGCAGGATAGCCTACCCACTTTAAGTTGATCTTCAAAGGATCTCCAAGGATCAAAACGCACCACAGGGGAGCCTTCAACTCGAAGATAATGGGGCAGAGTCAGTTCACCAACGTTTTTCCAGGGTGGAGGCAGACGGCAGCAGCGCTGCCGTAATTCCAGTGCCAGTGGATGCTACACCCACAGCAGGTCCCTCAAGTAATCGCGCCATTGGGCAGACTAGCACGCCTCCCAAGGAGACTCTGGCTCCAAAAGCATTGGCCACTGGGACATTATCACGGAAGTTTGCAAAGGCAGCCGGACAGCGGAAGCCGCCACCAATGCGACAGCGGCCCGCTCCAAGGGGCAGAAAGGGATCCCGACAAGCTAAGGGTACCCGCATAGTGAGGCGGCAGAGGTACAGGTACAGGCAGAGGTGAAGGTGGAGGTAGAAATCGCGGTACCTCGAGGTAACACAAATACTACATTGTGTGTTATGGGCGAGCGCATAGTGAGTAGGTCGAGGTAGACGTGTATCTCGCGGGTTACCACGAGTTAGCGCGCCACCGCTTTTGAAGATAAAAATATTTGTCTTTTCGAGCGGTCTCTCGCGCGGTGCTTCTCCGTGATTGGTCTACGGTTGCGTATTTTACACACATTATGGGCGGGAAGGGTATTAATACCTTTTCCACAGACTGGCGCCGATCGGCGGGTCGGGTATTAATACCTTTTATGCAGAGCGTACGCTAAGTGCTAGTAAAGCACTTACCAATGCTTGTTTTTTTTCATTTAATGAATATTTTGTTTTGCACAACTCTTTCTAAGTAGTCCCTGTCTTGTTCTTCGTCCTAAAAAAAACAATTCAGATACGCGTATGCATTTCCTGGTGCAATAAATGAATTTTAAAAGAGAAAAGAACCCAGATATTTTATTTCTTTATTAGAAATTTGTTCGAGGTCCTTATCTTTAAGGTGTTTTCTTTACGTTTTAGAACAGGCAGAATTTTGAACGGAATTTTTTTGTGGTAAAGCAGCGCGCTAAACCACCTCACTATGCGATACTCCCTCTATATCTACCTTTACGTCCACCTTCACCCCTACATCTACCTGTACCTCTATCGCCTCACTATGCGAGTACCCTAAGGCAGCGAAGCTTCTTATGACGTCTTTTGCGAAGGAGGGGCACAAATGAGCACCACAAAGTGAACCTGCATCATCGGCTGCACTCTACAGGACCATCACCGAAGAACGAATAACCCTTGCGCTCACTTAGGAGCCCTGGGTTATTAGTGCCCAAGTTCGAAGACTCAACATCAACTCATGTAAGTTGATCTACATATAGTAGAGGAGAAGAGGCGCCAAGAGTGGCACTCCTGATTGACAAAAGTGTTAATCACTTATCTATGAATAATTTCATTTCCATGGACCTTTTAGCTACTTTAGTAGAGACCCCCACTCTAGGCGGCATGCGGGAAATTGATACCGCCATCCGAGGTCTAGGAACTTGTCGCATACTGTCGACGTGCTAACCGACAGTTAATAATAGGTTGCGACGCCAATGCAAACCACTTAGTGTGAGGTAGTAGCGGCATAAATGGAAGAGATGAGTCCCTTCTGAATTATCTTCCTAGGTGTAGTATAAAATTTAAAATAAAATAAATTTATTTGTGTTACAAAATGTGTGTTTTTGTGCACACGTCAAATTGTTGTTGTTCGTAGAGATAGGAATACTAGAAACATAGAAATATAAACTAAACACGGAAAGGCTGTCGTGTAAAAACCCTGTATGGAGCGCGTATATTCTAAAGTAGCTTGTTAGCGTACAGCAATAGTGTGTAAGAGAGACGCAACATAAAGCAAATTACCGAACATCAAATGAAATCTATGCTTGTTTGATGTTAATGTTGCTTATTCTCGTCGTTATACCTTCCTTTATGGCCGAAACTAGGATTATTTAAAAGTATTCGTTTTTTCAATTTTTTTCCCTTAATGTTATTTTGTACTTCCCTGAAAACTTCCCAAGCCCTCCAAAGACATTCGTACACGCGGCAAAGATCGAATTTTTAGTATTTTATTTTTATTGATACATTAGCTGTGTTCTTTTCATCGAGTTCTCGCTCGAGTTCAGGCACTTTACATGAAAATACAACAACAACTCCTAACCCAGATATTTATCCGGGTTTTGATCAAAGAACCACATAAAAAGTTCCAAAAATTTCTAATAGAGGCGGTGGTGTCGAACTTTGTTTCGCAAATGTTGTCGGCTTGACGTTCGAACGTCATTTTAAATTGTCTGAATTGACAGATCTGTTTGTCATTTGATTTACGCAGTATTTTGATGATTTTAATTGCAGTAAAGTTCTGAATAGTGTTATTTAGACTTAAGTTCATTATTTCTGGTGAAACTTTATAAGAATGTTGTGATAAACAGAAAGAATTCGCGTTGAAAAAAACAACAACAACGAATAACTTGGAGAGAATGGATGTGTTAAATCAGGCAGGTATACCAACTTCTAAATCACAAAGGAATCGTTAACCCGGATCGTTCTTTTCACATAACCCAGATCCAGAACTGGAACCCGATGAAAAGAACACAGCTAGTGATAGCATCTGCCTCGTGCCGCAATTGCTGATGTATTTGCGCTGTTACGTTGAACTGTTGCCTTGTATTGTGTTCGGATCGCTTGGACTTCAACCGTACCTTCTCGAATGGCTTTTGTTTCTCTTGCTGTCTCTGCATTTCGATATATTTTAATAACTTTATCGAGTTTGTGGGTATGTAGTCATCGTCTGCTAAAAGCCAATAGCTTTTGCGGTGTTTTACTGTGGTGGAGCCCTATTGCAATGACTCTTAACATGTCGTCTTTCTTTTGAAATTCGCATCTTACTGAAAGGGTGCTCAGCTCTTGCAGAAATTCCTCGAATGCGGTTTCTCCTTCGGTCCGCTATCTTCGAAAACATAATGCCCGGCTAAGCTTTTTCTTGGGTTATAATAATTTTCAAAAGCTGTGATATTTCCCAGGGACTCCTTTTGCTCTTTCAATAAATCTAGTGTATTATGTACGAGTAGTCCCAGGACCTCTTCGCCAACTAAGTTCAAGATACTTGTCACTTTCACTTTTTACCACGTTTTTATTAGCTCGCTTTCGTTTCTGTTTGTCTGTTCGGTACAAATTTTGCAATCGATTTTAAACTAACTTCCCAATGAGATAAAGACTGGAACTTTTAAACATAGCTTAGAATTGGATGACAATTCAATATTATTAAGTTGGTAATAAAGAAAATTTTTTTTTAATTATTTTTTAACAAAGAATCGTGTGCAATCATACTTTATTGCACGTATTCTCCTCGATCATATACAGTAAAGACTGTTATTTGCAGAAATATAATAATATAAAGTTATTACGATTATCATGAAATCGATTGGGAAATTCGCACACACAAGACTAAAAAGCTGAAAATAATAATTTAAATAAAATTTTTTTTAATATACCACGTTTTTAAAGCGGACTAAAAAGAATAAAATAATTTCTCTGAACTTCATACGGATTTATTACCCTATACAAATTGTCCTGAATATTTCTGATTGCAAATTTTTAATAGCTATGAATATTCTTGTAAGATTTAATACGAAAAACGTGGGGCCCATGCATCAGATAATAACAAGGAGTGCGAAGAGTAGCTGTCGTTGAAAAAACTCACACAACAGTTCATATCACTTGCAGTGGAACAAAATTGTAGGTGACTTAGGCGAGCTATTCATGCATCTATTGCAGAAGCCCCACGTTTTTGTATTAAATCTTACAAGAATTTTCATAGCTATTAAAAATTTACAATCAGAAATATTCAGGACAATCTGTATGGCGTAATAAATCTGTATGAAGTTAAAATTATTATTTTATTCTTTTTAGTCCGCTTTAAAAACGTGGTATATTAAAATTTTTTTTTTTTATTTAAATTTTGTTCTTTATCCCCTAGAGCTGAAGCTGTACATACATAGAAAATTATTGCTGACAGGTTTTCCACTTTTCTGGCAGATTTCCTGGTTTAAACGAGTGGTTTTGGAATGTTTAGTCTATTATAATTTCCATTTTGTCTCGCCATTTCACTTTTATGTTTTTATCTTCCTTTGCATCTGCGTGATTTCTTGCTTTTTTGTCTTTTTAAGTATCCGTGTCACTATTTTCACTTTGCTTTGATTAGAATTCTGTTTGATCCCGTTTTTTGCATCCGTTTTTCAGGCTTTTGATGTTCTCGTGGCCTTAATTTTGGCATTATTTTATCGGCTGCGCCACGTAGTGAAACACAGGAGTCGCTTGAAGTCTTTATTCTTACGAAGTTAACTCTGGACCGACTTTTACAAAATTACTTACATACATCCTAGTTCCACTTCATATTTTTCATGCAATACGTAACAGGTGCACATGTTCTCATATTTTGGATTCTTTGGGCTCTGTCAGCGTAACTATTTGTCGTAGCAATGCGAAATAAAAATTTTCTTATTCCTTGTAATCTATGCAATGGCACTCACAACTTTTTTCGTAAATATTATTACTGTTTTGCAATTCTCAACGAGTTTTGTCTATGTAGATCATGTGAACAGTTTTGTATGCCACTTGAAAAAGGGAAAAAACATAATATTATAATATTAGTATTTAATCCATAAACCTTTATTTTTTTTAAGTTCACTTATCCTATTTGGCATACTGTCGTATAGATTATGTATAATAGATTGCGGATTTATCATCCACTCTTCCTGAATCCGGGTCTATAGCTCATTAAGGCCTTTTGGAGGCCCAGAGTACTGCGCCAGCTGACGTTTTATGTAAGCCCATAAATTTTCAATTGGGCTAACGTCAGGACTCTGTGCAGGCCATTTTATCACATTGAACCTCTAGTTTTTCAGCCATTCCGTGACTATTTTAGCTGTGTGTTTCGGGTCCCCGTCCTATTGGAATATTACTTTTTCTTCCGGTAGCCCACTTTTTTCAATTGTAAACGGTAAATTTGTTCGCAAAATATGCAAATAATCCTCCTTTTTCATTGTTCCTTCAATTCTGAAGATAGGGCCAACACCATTCCTTGTTATGCATCCCCAGATAAGCACGGAGCCACCTCCATACTTCATAGTCTGCTTAACTGCTCCAGGCTGGATTTGGTTTGGATTGTTGGTCCAGTACCAGGAGCGACCATCGGACTCATACCGATTGACCTTTGTTTCATCAGACCATATAACCTGTTTCCAGTCCTCTGCTGTCCATCCTGTGTATCTGTTAGCAAACTCCTTTGGGGCTAATATGTTTTTTACAGAAAGAGCAGGTTTCTTTTTCCTTTCTACTGCTTTCAATCCTATATTTTGGAGTGCCCGACACGCAGTCCATTCACTGGCAGTGCTACCAATAGCTACAGCTGCTTTTTTTTGGAGTTTTAACAGTACCTGATGTTAACAAACGTACCATTTCCAGACTTGGTCTTGTTGAAATTTTCCGGGGCCCGCCTTTCGATGCACTCACACTTTTACTGTTAATTTCATTATTTTTTATTACCATTGCTGCGCTAATTTTACACTTCTGCGCACTTGCGCGCGTTGAAAAGCCTTTTTCTAGCAGTAAGAGAACTTCTTTTCTTGTTTCCAAATTTATTGCACGCATTATTATTAATTTTACGCTATGTGTACCACAGAAAGGTGAAATAAGCAATTACTCCCGAGTTAATCAGAATTCTGTCAAAAATAAACAGGCGGTTTAAACTAACGGTATATTTTTGAAAAAAATTCAGGTGTTAGTGCTGTTCGCGCGTGGCGTGCAAAACTGTTCACGTGCGCCATATAGACAGAACTCACTGAGAATTGCAAAACAGTAATAATATTTACGAAAAAAGTTGTGAGTGCCATTGCATAGATTACAAGGAATAAGAAAAATTTTATTTCACAATGCTACGACAAATAGTTACGCTGACAGAGCCTAAAGAATCCAAAATATAAAAACATGTGAACAGTTTTGCTGGCCACTTAAGTATACATATATGTAGATATATACATACATACATACATACATACATACATACATACATACATACATACATGCATACATACATACATACATACATACATACATACATATATTTCCCGACTTTGAAAACCAGGATTGGGACTGCAGCGACGAAAATACGGGAGAGACTGGCTACCATAGACCTCAAACGCGGAATCAGACGAAGGCTACTTGCATGCATCGAGACTGGCGGAGAACATTTCGAACAGCTTTTGTAGCACATAAATTTTAATTGTAATTAGTTTTTAAGTGAATAAAATGTATTTTTTAGTTAATTTAAGTATAATTTCTTAAAAATTCGAATTGTCCTAATATTTTATAAAAGGATTTTTGTAAATAAATGTTTGTATCCTTTTTCTACCTATGCATGTTGCACCTTTTTCGAAAGGTAATTAGATAGGAAACTTAAAAACAATAAAAAGTAGGTATGTTAATAACGTGAATTTCGGAGAAAAGTGGGGCGAAAGGTGAAAAATCGTGAAATAAAATTTAATTTTTCAACTTCCAGAGGTGATTGTGGCCAAGGGGTTGGGGGTAGGGGGGCGGTGTTGACCTTTTTGGAAAGGGTTTCAAAATAGTGATTTTTTAGACCGGTTTGGGGTCGCTGCGATGCGTAGAAAAAAAGATAAAAATACAATAGCGGTTCCCATATAAGGCAACATCCTGATTTACGAATCACCCTGTAACTGCCGAACGGTGCGAGATAACCCCCCCTCCCAGTCATACGATTTTTTGCTTGCCTCGGCCTGACCTTTCACCTCCTGCAATATTTCCCTCCTACCTCTGAACACCCTGTATATATAGGGATTGTTCAAAACTGTTCTCGCTTTTCTCACTTTATATTACGGAAAGATCGATTCGTGCTAGGAATATGCTTTTACACCTCACCATCACACTAATTATGGCGGACTTATCATATTACGATTGCTTCAAACTGCTTTAACAGTTCCTGTGATGTTACCGATTTTTCGGTTCTAAAATTCTATATAAAAAATAATTATCTGCCTTTTTTCCAATTCTGCTTGATTTTATTATTATTGTATTAAAGTCTTATATTTTGTTTTAATTTTTTTTGGTTAGTAGTGTGTTGTGGTTTTTTATCTGTAGGTGGGAATAAAAAAATAAATAAATAAAAACAAATCGAGCTCGTTTTGAAATACTCGTGGCAACATCTGAGTAGCAGGAACATTATTGATTGCGGCGCCTTTTGGTGAGTAATAGAAACATAAGGGCTTTATTTCATTCCATAAGCTCTTCCTTAGATATACTAGTCTTTGAACTATACCAAGGGAACTTTTTTTTTTTGCTGAGAAACATTTTTTTTTAAATTTCTGTTTTGGCTTAATAATGTTCACGCGTTTATAATTTAAAAACCATATTTCATGTATAAATATGACCCCTTGCAGTTTTATTATAAGTACTAGCTTAGTAACCCGGTTTCAGCCGGTTTATCAAAAATACTACTTAGTTATATACTTCTAAAATATTGGTATTTCAGCCAGATTAGGAAGTTTAGAAGTCTTACTAAAATCTGTGGATGTGGTATAGAACCATCCAAAACTCATTTTGCTACCACCTCCATAACAGAAGGGCTCATAATCTTTTCTATACTTATACGTTTCCATTTTTAAATGTTAAATAAATAAATAAGGGTATTATTTTTTTTACTATTTCATCGTTACCTTAAACATTAAAGCTGCAAACCTAATGTTTATTGCCTATTCGTTATAGAAATTATCTCTGCTTAAACATTTCGTTACACATGTACCATAAATGTTCAATATTAAATTATTGGGTATTGAATCAACCATTCTAATTTATTTTCTCATGATATTAATTTGAAAAATGTGGTCGCTATATTACTATCTTGATTTCTAAATTATGTAAGCGGATTCGCAATCAGCATCTCCTAAAACTCCAAATACCAATATTCATGACAATCCATTCAAAGTTACAATTACTGGGCGCCATCTTAAGTTCGCCATTTTGAAACTCTTAATTTTATGTCCATAGAAATAGTTTATATATTAAGTTGAAGGATGTAATACCTTCAGACAAAAAATGGAAAATATCAAACCAGTCGTTTCGGCGTCAGTGAGCAACAAACATCCAATTAAACAAATAAACTTTCGAGTTAATATATACGGGATTCGAAATAGATACCACTAATACAAAATTTAATTTAAATTCGTAGAATTTCAAAAAATTGTGGTCGCCATATTGGGTACGCCATTTCGAATTTACAAATTATGGTTGCAGGTTCGAAATTAGTGTTACCGATTTTCCTTTGCATTAATATACATGAAAATCATTTTAATTTCCAAAATATCTGTTGCCATATTGGATCCACCATTTTGAATTTCCAAATTTTGATAATAGATTCGAACTTAGTAGCCTCAAAGTACCATTCCTTCTAATTATCAGTTAAATTCGTTGAATTTCGGAAATTATTGGTCGCCATATTTGATCCGCCATCTTAAATTTTTAAATTTCGAAAGAAGATGCGTAATCAGGATATTCACAAATCCCTAAATACCAATTTTCATGCTAATCCCTTGAAATTTACAATTTTTGACCGCCATTTTTAAGCCCGCGAATAAAAATTAGCCTATATGTTAAGTCGGAATATGTAGTGCCTTCACTCAAAAAATGAGAATGGTTGGACCAAGCGTTAAGGCGTGATTAAGCAACAACCAAACAAACATATTGGGTCCGCCATTTTGAATTTCCAAATTTTGATAGTAGATTCGAAATTAGTGGGCTCAAAATACCCATAGTTCTAATTTTCGATTGAATTCGTTGAAGTTCGAGAAATCTTGGTCGCCATATTGGATCCGCGATCTTAAATTTCCAAATTTCGAGTATAGATTCTCAATCAGGACCTCCAAAAACCCCCAAATACCAATTTTCATGGCAATCTCTTGAAATTTACAATTTTTGGCTGCCATCCTGATTCCGCCATTTTGAAATCCGCGATTAAAAAGTATCCTATATGTTAAGTCGGGATATGTAGTGCCTTCACTCAAAAAATGAAAATGCTTGGACGCAGCGTTTAGGCCTGATTGAGCAACAAACAAACAAACAAATAAACTTACGATTTTATATACATATATATAGGGATATATGTATATATATTCATATGTATAGACTAGATACATATTTTAATTGTATTTAAAATAATATGTATTTCGTGAAAAGTTACCCTGCTTTGTTATAATGAAGACAAATACGTTTTGTCTAATAAAAATTTACGATCTTTTCAAATTTCGTAAGTTTCGTAAGTTGAAATCTTTCACAAATCTGTGGTGGTTTTGTGCACAACTGTACATACATATAAGGTTGATGACTATACGATATTCTGAAAATTTAAGACTTGAAGTTATCGACTGAAATTTCGAGGATTATAAAACTTTAAGCTAACTTGGTGAGGGATTTTTCCTTGTTAAGACGTCTTTTGATGCAAGGTGCACTTCGTTTTCCAGTCGAACCAGACGTACCTAGTACATGGGGAAAGGTCGTTCTTTTACAGATTGTTCCTTAGTAGATCTATAGATTTTATGCTTTCAAACTATCTTTCGGCATTAGCACAGTAGGTATATAGATATGTACATATTTTGCATTATATGCTTGGTACTTTGGTTCAATTGGCTTCCTCTTATTACGAAAAGGGAAGATTGTGTTTTCTCTTTATTATCTGCGCGGTAAAATATGCACACCTGCAATTTCTTGCTCTCTCTTAATATCTACTCTAACTAGCTTTTTGAAGGACCACCGCTGTTTTAGATTCCTTATAAAGATTTTTGGGATCTACTTAATTAATTGATGTCATACTTATTTAATGAAAACTACATATATCTTAGTTTTCTTAACATATGTAATTCTAAAAAGTTAATCGCTTCCTAAATTAAATGCTTCCAAGGAATCAGCTGTTGATGAAACAAATTCGTATTTAACAAATTGAGCTTATATGTATTCAATTCTTTCTGCGCATATTCATTTTTGTGCTTTTAAAATGAAATTCACTGCAGCATTTTTACCATTTGTATGTGATACGTTGACGTATTAAGAAGTTCGAAATAAAATCATGGAGTCTACTACTGCTTGTTTGCTTCAGTTTTTGTCAAAGTGCGAAAAAGCAAAAATAAATCCAAAAGAATTAGAATCTGTTAAAAAGTGTTTAAAACAAAACAGGAAAATAAATTTTCACTTATGGCAACTTATAACTACTGTGGCAGTTTTTGTCTGGATTTTTTGGCACTACGCTAATAAAAGAGAAGTTCCGATAATTTTCCATTCTTTATTTAATCAGTTTGATATAATCACTTAATTTTATAGTGTTTATTTGAAATGCCTGATGAATTTTCTAAAGCTTTTCGATCTCCTGAATCTTGTGGTTTTTGTTCATCAGTTGATAAAATTAGAAAAGTTCGCGATATTTCCCACCAACAATTCGAGCAGAAATTTGCCTACACAGGGACTCCGGTAATCGTTGTTGATGCTACTGAGAACTGGACCGCCCCAAAAGTTATTTTGTTTGAAAAGAATAAATAAAAATTTGAATGAATTTCTTCCCAGGTTTTTGACTTCTGGTACTTTAAGAATGTTTACAAAGACGCTAACAGAAAACGGAAAACATTGAGTTGTCAGTTCTTTCCGTACCAAAGTGGATTTAAAACCTTCTTTGAGGCTTTAGATATTCCTCGTCAAAGAATTAATTTTGAACCGGGAACTGAACCGTGGTATTTTGGATGGAGCAATTGCAATAAAGAAGTATCTGACATACTTAGGAAGCACTACTCTCGTCCGTATTTTTTACCTGCGGTATCAGAAAACAATCCTACTGACTGGATATTTATGGGTGGACCTGGTCACGGCGCACATCTTCATGTAAGTGAACAGTAATTTAAAACAGATAATTTCTTAAATATGAAATTTTTGAGATTGATAATGTGGGTCTGCCATCATGGCAAGCACAATTGCGTGGATCAAAAGAGTGGACGTTGGCACCTCCGCCTGAATGCTATTTTGAATGCAGTTTTTTCACTGTTATTATCAAAGAAGGAGAAATAAGTATAAAGGCCATTATTGAAATGAATGTATTAAAACCAAAATTTTTTAAGTCGTCTTGGATACCAATAAGTGGTATCATAAAACAAATGTTTTACCTGGAGAATTGAGCATTACCATTGGAGCTGAATATGATTGAATCAATAAAATTAAATTAAGTCAGAAACTACATGTTATTCTTCGTAATGCCATACATTATATAAAAAAAAAAAATGAAGAAACCATTTTACGTCAAGTGAAAAAGTAATTCTAGATATATTTAATTAATCAAAATTATATAAATAACTCATTTATAATTACATTTCGTGAGAGAAATAGAAAATAAACGGTATTTACCTTGAGATTATTGTAGCTCCTGGAGGGAATTCAACCACGTCCTCTCTTATTTCCAAGTCGTTGTAGAAACTTACTACGTTAGGCTCATTATTCTTAAATAAGCAAGTACCATTTGCTGGAACAATTTTATGATTTTATTTGCAATTGTTTTTAAAGTATTAAATCTTCAATTTGTAATAAATTATAGCGGGGAAACCAACAGTTTTAATCCAGATATCCAAAATTCTTACCGCAACTGTAAGATCGTCCAATCCAATTTCCGTCTTCACATACTATTTTCCAAGTATTTCGTTCTCCAGCTACACTAGCGATGCAATTAAATAAGATTTCTGTTCCACTTGGATAACCTTCTTCGTCTTCATCCAAGTCACCGTTTCTAAAGGTCTGAATTTTGTGGGAAATTCATATAAATACTTATGTCATACTTGTATACAAGAGATCCTTCTATTCTGTTAGGGGGTCCGCAATCTCTTCCTCCAGTGAATAGCCTCAAATTTTCTGTTGCATTTGTAACTTGAATGTTGAAGCCATTCTCGGATACATCAAAATTTCCACTTCCGTTGATTAAAATACCTAAGGGGTTTTCCCCTGGAACAAACTCAGCTTCATCCAAGTATTCTTCTCTCGATTTTCTTGCACCAGTTTCACAATGAATTTTCGAAGGCGACATCGACCCGCGATTGCAAACCATTTGGATAGGTAAACTATTTGCAGGATTATCACAATGTACTAAAACTGAGCTCCCGTGGGCAATTGTTAATCCAGTTCTGTATCCACCCTAAAAATGCGATTGAGTTTAATAACAAAAATCATGTAGTTGCTGTTTTACTTCGTATATTATGTTAGGTATTGATGGAAGAACACAAGGTAAAGGGACGCATTCTGGATAGACTGTAACAGACCAATTTCCATGGACACATCGAAGTTGTGCTGATCCCTGAAAAAATTTAGCATTCATTTTTACAGTCATAATTAAATCATATTTTTCATTCACTCTAGTCATACATATACACATCAAAACATAAAGGAAGAATTCACAAAATTCAAAAATGTTTACACTTATAATAGTTATAACTCCGCGAAAAATAATTCAAAGCTGAAGAATAGAATAAAAAAAAGTTGTTTTATTCCCCTTAGTGTTTTCTGATAAATGTTAGAAGAGTTACATAGAAAAATGGTGTCTTAATTTCTGGACTGGTAAAAAAGTGAGTATGATTGTGTCGAGATGCACAATCAAGGAATCCACGTGAATACATTCCCAATAGCCTTCCCCGCTGTCCGTGGCGCATTTACGTGAGGTGAACTTACAGCCAACACTTACATATATACAGAATTGAAGCCGTTCAACGTACATAGGTTCCTCCGCTTCGCGTCACGTGGCCTTCCTTGGGTCGATAACCTTAATTTCCCCTATGAGAATCGTTTAAAATTGATTGACCTCCAGCCTCTATCCAACCGCCGCGATGTCGCTGACATAATCTTTATCCATCAAATTCGTCCCGTTCCATCGACTGTCCTGAACTTTTACATAGCATCTCTCTCTACACCAATCCACGCAATGTAACATCCTACTCGCTCTTTCAAATAGACACTCACCGCACCAATTACGGTCACTTTGAACCCATTACCCGAATGCTACGTAAAGTTTACAATTCTGCCTCCTTCGACTTTCACCTAGATAAAGTCTCTCTTAGACTTGCCGTCATCAACCCTGATCTTCCTTCTTAGTCTTCGCCTCCTCTTTGTTATTTATTAATGTAGTTAGTTAAGTAGTTTTAAGCCAAATTATTTTGTTATCATTGTAGCTTGTATTAAGAGAATTTGAAATAAATAACCATAGTCAGGCTTATTTTGTACTTATACAAATGGAACGCAGCGATTGGAAGCCGTTGTTACTTTAAAGTCATAATATGTATTTGTTATTATAAAATTGTTGAAACTGTTGAATTCATTGTTTATCTGTTTTTTTTTTATAGATTCATATTGCTTAATTTTATTTTACATTGATTGTTTTCTATATGTCAAGAAAAATATTCGACCCATATAAGATAAAAAATGAAGTCATTTTGTGAAAAATAAAATAAAATAAAATAAAATCGGCTACGTACAACCATATATGAGGCTATCAGCGCAGAAGTGGTGTAACCCACAATTTTTGTTGGGTAGGGTTTTTGTGTAAAATAAATTCGTTAAATTATGATCTTTCAATACAATAGTGGCGTAAACCACCTTTTAGAATTATCAATAGATGGCAAAACAATTGAAATAATGTTCACAAAATAAAAGCAATTCAAAAACAATTTAACCACATTTTAATTCCTCATTATCTCCTAAGAAGTAGTCTGGGGTTACACCACTTCTGCGCTGATAGCCTCATATGTATATATACAATACATATATTGAATAATTTTTATTTCCTGATAACCTTCACCAAAATTTCAATGGGACAATGAGAGGGATCTTTTTCTCACCATCACTTAGTGGCTATGAGCCATTTTGCAAAATTTTAAATATTTTACAATTAAAATTAATTTTTAAACAAGTTGAATAGATGAATGAATGAAAATAGTCTTCAGTCAATCCTAAAATAATTAAGATTGATATTGTTTTGACCCTTCAAAGTAACGTTTTCCATTAACTCTGATATCGAAGGAGCACTTATAAGCAGGGGTCGTAACGGCTATAAGTTTTAATTTAAAACTTATTCTTGAATTGCTTAATTTATGAACTATATTTTTCAATTCCGAATGTAACGATTAAATTTAACATTTAATAGTTTCAGTTGCTTTTAAATACTCATTAAAGATTTTTATTTTTTACAATCATCCATAACAGTTATGAAATGATATATATTTTTTTTGTTATGAATAAAAATCAAGTGATTTTTATTTTTCTAATCAACTGTTAAAGCATAAATTAATGGCTAATGGTCCGTAAAAATGATGCAGTGCTGAGCCTCTACGAAATAACGAAATTTCTGAGCTATGTCATATACGGTGAGTAGTTAAACTTTCGACAGTTTATTTCAAACGAACGCTATGGGCTCTTGATAAACTTTTACAAGCGACGGCTGAATGGTTTGAAGTATCAGTAAAAAAGCCAATTGGAATGCTCGAAATCACATGGTGACGAAGTGCGGCCTTATGCACAACCTTTTTACAAGCGGGCAGAAAATGGCGATACAAATTCCTAACCAAGGAATGTTTGTATTATACATACTGGATACAGGTATGTCGGAGTCAAGTGAAAGGCGATTTGAGCTCTTAGTCTAGTTCGGCTAAAGAGATCGGCTAGAAACTGAGGCTTCAAGAGTTAGGTAGGCGAAGCCTAGCAGTTGTACGATAACAGTTTAGGCATACATGTACATGCGATCTTATATTATAGTTTAGGATATAACTGTTGCCATTTCCTACATACTATAATACAATGTTGCATTGATGATCGAGCACACTTTTGAAGAAGTTTGTATACAAACCACAGTCAGCCAGTCGTAGTAAAAGTCTGTGCAAGTATTCCCTGTGCTTAACTTCTGATCTTAATAAAATCAAAATCTATACGTACTTCTAGAGGCAAGATTAAGGTAGTCGTTTAAGTTGACGACTTGATGGTCATGGTACCGGGTCTACTCCTCTCCGTGCTTAATTACATATATCATGCAGGGGGCTCTTGTGGGGATTGATGCGTGGGCCAAAAGCTGCGGCCTGGGGTCAACCCGAGCAAAACGGAGTTTCATGTTGTTCACCACAAGGTCTAAGATTTCTAATTTGAGGTTGTCTGTATGTAACAGACTAACTCTGGCTCTATTACCGCAAGCTAGGTATCTTGGAATAATAATTGATACTAAGCTTAGTTGGAGACTAATGAGCGATGAGCGCATCAGGAAAGCCTGCATAGCTTTCTATGCTTGTAAAAATGCTTTTGGTAGAAGGTGGGGTTGCCAGCCTAGGATAGTCTGGTGGATGTACACAGCCGTTGTACGTCCTATCCTTACCTATGTGGCACTTGTCTGGTGGTCCTGTCTGCGCAAGTGATATATTCTTACCAAGATGGGCAGAATGCAAAGAACTGCGTGCGTGGATTTTACATCGAGCCCATCGAGCTTCACACCAAGTACCTGGCGAGCTGTATTGCTGTCAGCCTCAAAGAGTCAGGATGCTGGAAGGCGAAGCCTTATGGTCATAGCATCATCCTGGACCAGCTGCCGAAGAAGCTAACAGACTGTTGCACGGATTATATCGTCCCTAGGTAACCAGACGGGAATAACTACAGCATAAGGCTTCCCACTAGAGAGGAGTGGAGGGAGAGCGACGGAGCGCAAACTTTCGACCATGTGATCTTCATGGACGAGTCCAAATCCGCAAAAGAAGTTGGTGCCGGTATCTTTTCCGACGTACTTACTGTTGAGGAGTCGTATCGCCTTCCTACGCATGCCAGTATCTTCCAGGCGAAAGTTTTCACTATCTTGGCTAATCTTACATCTACTAAACGTAGCAATCTTTACAGACTCCCAGGCTGCGATCAAGACTCTGGATTCGGCTTACGCTTCATCCGAGCTGGTGGCTCGCTGTAGTGAGCGCTTTGCTTTCGCAGGGCAACGCCATAGCATCACTCAAGAACATAGAGGATAACAAGCGAGCGGACGAACTGGCTAGGGCGGGTGATTCTCTCGACGCGCTAGAGGAAAATGTTCATTCTCCTTTGGGATGCGTCAAGAGGGGAATCCGGTTATACTTTTTATCTATCGGTTTCTAGAGCGATCTGGTCTGCATATATCAGAGCAGAACGCTTGAGCTTCTCAAGCGCAGTCGTGCGGACATTGTCGGAGTGGTGGCAGTGCTCACGGGCCATTGGCCCATAGGGTAACATGCAACCAAGCAGGGGATCCCTTCAACAACCGTTGCCGCAGCTGCAAGGATCCGGTTGAGAAAGGGACCCTTTCTCACTTTGTGTGCAACTGCCCGGCGCTAGCAAGTTTTTGGTTTACTGAGAAATTGTTATAGAATTAAGTTAATATCTTAAAAACGCAACAAGCAGAAGCTCTCTTATGATATAGCCGCAAAAGTGGATGTTTGTCAACTGTGTCCATAATGAACAAGAAATTGTTGCTATTGTTGCTGGAAAAGATTTTTTGTCTACAAGGCGGAAAAATTGTTAAAGTGTTCGCAAAATGTCAGTTCGGGATGACATTGTCCGAATTGCAGAGAAGCTGGCTTATGTTGCATGAGAACAACAAAAAAGTCTCGACTGACTCCACGTGTGAAACTAAAACTTTTACTGTAACGCATGCATAGTAGTTATACTACAACTAACTGGAATAAGGTTTGAGTGAAAAAGTTGGACCAATGAACTATTTTATCCAAAGAATCCAAAAAATTACCATACGTAAGCAGGAAAAAACAAAAATTTTAAAATCTAATTTAAGTTATTTATTATGTTACAAATTTACTTTTCTGGCTTGCCTAAATCAAGTTTTTTGCAAACTCATACTCATTGTCAAGGTCGTAATCAAGGTCATTCTTGAACGCCAAATTCCGTGCTTTTTCCAAATTCACAAAAAAAATAGGGGTTCCCGTTGAAAAAACTGAAAAAAACAATTTTGACCTCGGAATGACCTTGAAGGTCGTGGTGAGGGACATGGGAAAGGACATATTTGGACGTAAAATATCCTGCTCTTCCGAAATCCGCAATAAAAAATAGGGGTTCCCTTTTGAAAAAAAACAACTTTGACCTTGAAATGAACTTGAAGGTCAAGGTGAAGGCCAAATCCAAGGTCGCCATCGAATAGCTAGGAAAAAATCCTGAAACTTTTTTATTTAACATTTTTCCAAAACATGTATCCCTGACGAGTTATTCAGGGGTTTCCATACTTTTGGAACACCCGGTATATAAAATCAAAAGTTTATTTGTTTGTTGCTCATGATTTTACGAGTTCACTTTTCATAACAAACTTCTAGGTGACAACTTAACGTCAAACTATACTACAAAGGCATGTGTGTCAAGGGGCCGTACACGACGTAGAATAACTCTTTTAATAGTAACAATACCTGGTATCGATATGTGTCCATAGCATAAGACTCAAATTCAAAATGTGGGTACTTTTCCACATAAAAGATCAAATTATTTTAATCGTATATGTACAGATATTTATGCCGTATTTTTGTTTACAGATTATTTTAGGCGCTATCACCATCAAGTGCACGTTTACATGTATACAAACTCGTGTTTTAATTTTGTATAGGCACTAAATTTAGACTTAATTTAAGTGCCTTAAAATTTAAAAAAGAAAGCTTTGTTAATGCGCCCTTGGCAGCCGCCTCTGCGGCCAGCCCCTAACGACAACGCTGCATAATATTACTGATATTTGGTAAAATGACGAACCATTTTCGACGCAGCGCGACGACGTCTTGAGTACTCAATTATCCCAACATTGAGACATCAATGGCTCCCAATTGCCCCCAGTTGACCGTACGGAAGCCGCAGAGACGTTTTCTGCATATTATTTATAATGCCTGCTCCAACCTCGCGCCGTGAATTATATCCACCAAAAGATTTCCGAAAATTTGTTTCCTAATTTATTGCAAAATTGAATGTTTTCGGATTTTTACGTTTTTTAAATTTCTTTTTGAAATATCTCGAAAACTGATATTTGAAAAGAAAAAAAAATCAACAAAACTGCATTAAAAAGTCGTTAACAATTCTTTATTATCAAATACTATTATCAGACTTTTTTATTTAAAATTGTTCAAATATTTTTTTATTATTGCAATATAGTTATGAATGAAATCGTGAACTGGACCGTATACCTTCAGACCCCTATTGCAATAGTAGGTACAGAGTTGGGTAAATATTTCCTGCGAGAACCTGGAAAGTGTGACACAAATGACAATTCTATTACTTTAAATCATACGAAGTCCAATAATATGATCAGTAATATTAAATTTAAAGTAGGGATATTGGACTTACATTTTGCCATTGATTTGAAGCATTAAGAGGCCTAACGAACGAGAGTTATAGAGATTTAGCAATGTAGGGATTAAAGAACTCCTTAGACCAATGCTTCACAAAGCGAAGTGTGGAGTTGGCTCTAGCAACCACGCTGTCAGTGATCACGAAAATTTAGTTCACTATCACAAATGATATCGATATCACGAAGAGAGGAGACACTCGGGATAGGTTCATTAGACAACAGATAAACTCTGGGGGATGAAGAAGGGCGTTTGCGAGAGTAAGTAATGGATTGGCTTTTGGAGATATTAAGTTCAAGAAAGTTTTTTTGGTACCATATACTATAATTATCAAGATTGTCAATCTTAAACGATGCTTTCAAAGAGTTTGGGTACACAGGAGAGTTTGGCTATATGACGGTAGTTGGAAATGTCACTCTTACAGCCCTTTCTATGAATGGGGATGATGAAAGAATCTTTCCACCTAGCAGGGAAGATTGCTTGGGTGATTGAAAGATGAAAAATAGAGGTAAGGGGTCCAATCAAGTGTTGAGCGCACGTTTTCAGAACAATGGCGGGAATCCCGTCGGGACCTGAATTGAAATCATCAGCATTGAGGAAGCAAACACAGGGTCGATATTAATGGAAACAAGGGAAGCCTGAGGACAGGAGCGCATGAAATGGAAATATCTTGTACCGGGCTTGGAAGAATGCTCACTAAAATATTGGCTGAAGTAATGAGCGAAGAGATTAGCTATTTCACGAGGGTCGGAAGAAGAAGTGTTGTCAAGTTTAAGTGTTGAGGGTTAGCATCTGGATTTTCTTTTGATGTTGATGAATTGGTAAAAGCGTTTAGGATCAGAAATAAGAATAGATTGCATGCGTTCGAGATATTCGATATAAGAGGATTCACTGCGTTCGGAGAGCAGAGAAGCCACAGTGAGGTAATTGGAGATATCGGGATTGGAACGACATAAGAGATACGCCTGCCACAGTTTTTTTATGCCTGTTCCGAAGGGATCAAAGTTCTTTATTATACCATAGAGGGGAAAAGAGGCATGTTCTCTCCAAGGTTGGTAGGGAATAGATTGGGCCAGGCAGGCAAATAGTACGGTATAGAAAACGTTTAGGGCATCCACAACAGAAAGCTGTGAGTCAGTTGTGAAGGAATGAAAGGACGATTGGCCAAGTAGGTGATTTAATTTGCCAAAGTCACCCTCTCGGAAGTTGAAATAGTAAGACGTTTCAGAATTAGTATGGAGAAGGGGGGGTTCAAGAGAAGTTGTTAGGAAAAGTTGAGGGTGATACTGGTTGAGAGTAGAGAGAAGATGAGTACTCAAAGTGACAACAGTGACAGCAGTGACAAAAAAATTGAGATCTAGCCTTCTCCCGAGGTTGTTCGTTATACTACTGATTTTACAGCGACCAGAGTCGGAGAGACGGTCAATGAATAAAGTCTCTTTATCGGCATTAGAATGGACATAATTGAGTTCGTCATCAGACCGAATCCATTGAAGGGGAAGGAGATTAAAGTCGCCAAGAACGATGACTTCATTACTAGGCCCAAGAATATTGAAGAGGGAATCTATCACATATGTGGCAAGTTTGTAGGCCTCAACCGGTTGGGAGGGAACAATGTAGAATTTTATTTCGGGGCTGGCGCCAAAACGATTATGTACAGCAAAAAGGACGCCACGGCCTATAGGGGTTAAATCATTATCGCAGGCATCAGCACGAAAAACAGAGAAGTCC
Source organism: Eutolmus rufibarbis (assembly GCA_963920795.1). NCBI lineage: Eukaryota > Metazoa > Arthropoda > Insecta > Diptera > Asilidae > Eutolmus > Eutolmus rufibarbis. The sequence goes on from OY987207.1 coordinate 22,284,070, forward strand.
GTAGAAAATAATTCATTGCTATTTACGCTGGCAATTAAGTTGCTTCCAGTAAGAGCAAAGATGTCATACAGAAAAATAAGGGAATTCTGGAAAACTCAAAACAGTGCAAGTTTTGGTGCGCAAACCTCTGACACTTTGGTAGTACAGGGAGAGACAGCTGGGGGAATGGACAGGGTCAAAAGAGGGGATGGAACGGGATAAGGGAGCAAAAGTAGATGAAATGATGATAGGGTTAGGAATTAAAATAATTTCTGTGATCGTTGCGGACTTTTTGAAGGTGGGAGACGCATCGAAAGTTGACGTAGGAAGCGAAGGTAGCTAGATCGATTGATACTTTGTTGGGAGTAAAGTCGAATTCATTATGATACTTGAAAAAGAATTCACGTAGGGTAGCAAGGTCAGTAACGAAGCCGTCCTGGTGGATTGAAACTAGCACGTTAGGCTTGGTTTTACCATCAATACAGACAGAGTCTGGTTTATCGTGGAGGTAGGCAAGAAGACGGATGTTTGTTCGATAAATGAAGGTTTAGGCGTACTGGCGGGAGCGGAGGGAGCAAATGGACTCAAGTTGGAAGGTGGTTGGACCCAATAGGGAGAAGAAGGAAGAATGGAAGAGGTGGAAGGATTATAACGTGCAGATTGAGGTAAGTATTAATAGAAGGATTCAATGTGTGAGATTTCACAAAGTTAGGGTATTTAATTGAGGTACAGAGATTTAAATCTATGAAAACATCTGCCTTAAGCTCCCAATTGGAGTTGGAAGTAAAAACTGGAGCATTAACGGAATTAGGAGGATTGGAGGCAATATTAATATAAAAAAAGCAAATTCCGAATTATTGAATAAGGGATTAACATTTTACTAGGTCTGTTAGAGAGAAATTTCATTTTAAGAGAGGGAGAATTAACATTCTTACTAGGCCGGGTGGAGGGAGGTTTGAAAGAAGAATGAGGAGAAGAACTACTAGAAGTATGAGTGTTCTTAGTTAAGTTATGAGTATTTTTAATATTTGATATATTAATAATTAGAGGGCTAGGATTAGACTTAAAGCTTACGGACTTGGAAACCCATTTCGATTTCCTGATGTTTCTATGGGATGATGACAGCTGGCGGGGTAAGAGAATAGCCACGCATATTTCAGCTGAATTGTCAGTTTGAATTTAGGTGGGCTATTAAGTCTAAAGGAGCGAAGCTTCACACAGGCGATGGGTGTGATGGAGAAATACTTGGAGAAAAATTCATGGATCCAGAACGCATCAGCCGAGGAAGAGGGGCACCTACCACTAGGAGTGCTGAGGCCGTTTCAGGTGGAAGATTAGCAACAGAAAACGCTGAGTATAAATCGTTAAGAGTGCGTGCCGCAGTTGATAAATTCGAAAAGAGAACTCAGCAACGGACTGACAGCAGGAACAATTAGATATAAATGACTAAAACTTAGCAGCAAGAAGAGACTGTTCGTTGACAATGGAGTCAAAACTAGTAGCCAAAGCACAAAGTACATTGACGGCTTAATATCCGAGCACTCGTTACATATTAAGAAGGCAGCAGGAGGACCGGGCGCCGCGCTTTAGGCAAGCTACATGGAAAAATTTACCAACAACGGAATCACACTCAGTCAGATCGCCAGCGAGAGTTCCATTGCATAACTTTCAGGTGCTCATCGTGGAGAGTGGGCAGTAATACGCAATCGACAGCAGATAGCGAGAACCACAACAAAGTGACGACACAGAATGCGGTGGATGGAGTGGTGCCAAAACAGCAAACTTCGCGAGCACAGCCAGGCAAGTGACGACACAGGTGAGATTTAATGCAACCAATTCAGCTTAAATTCGCGAACATAGCCAGCAGTAATGAGAACAATTGAAGATCAGCGAGCTGATTGCACAATAAGTTACAGTACGTATTACAAAGGGCAGCAACATTTGTGTTGAAATAAGTACCCCCTACTTAATGGTCACAACAGAAGTAATAACGAAGCTAAAAAAAATATAAAATAAAATGCGGGAGGTTAAAAAGACACGACTGCACCGTTCGACAGTTAAATTGGATTGGGATCTTGAAATATCTGTGCAAAATAATATTTAATGCCGCTTGCAGGGCTGCGAGGGCAAGAGGATGTCTATAAATGTCGTGTACGGGTAAAAGCAAAACTCCGCCGTATTGTCATGAGAACTTTATTATTTCACACCAAACTTGTACAGGATCCACACGTGTGGGCGAATGCCGCGATCCCTGCGAGAGCTGCGTCCAAGTTGACTGCTCTACTCGAACCGCACGCAGGAGAAAACCTCGCGTGACACGAGGGCCTGCTTGCGCCGAGAGCGCTGCGCGGAGAAAAGGGCTGGCGGAGGCGCCACATATCTTGCACACTAGTTTAAAAAATGTAGTTTCGAGAAAAATGCAAAAGCAAAAAATGTTAAATGGGAAATCCAGGGCATATTCGCTGCCGCGCTAATTTCAATTTGCTATAAATATTTTAAAAGTATTATTAATAAATCTAGGAAAAAAATGTTTGAACTGAAAAATAGCTAATTAATTACATATTATATCCCTGCCTGTATTCCAAAGTTTTGCTGCGGATACAAGAAATGAATGTTTAGATTTAGAATACATATATAAATTTGGTACTCAAACATTGCCTGTTCTCGTCGATTGCAACGGATTAAAGCAGACACCAAGGGAGGTAGGAGCACTGTCATGGAGGATTTTAAATAAATATGTACATTTACGTAAATTCAGATGTTTTTTCTAAAGCTATACCCGGTATTCTATTGGTAAAAGAAGAGACAGGGTTATATTCAAATAGTCTATAAACAAAACGAATGCACACGCTGAATGAATCATCCATGCCAGCGTCAATAAGGCATGACAACACTGACCACAAGGTGCTTTCTTATAGCTGTGGACAGATACCTGCAGGAAAACCAGCATTGTTATAGAATGCCAAAAATCTCAATCCATGACATAAATGTATTTATCACAACCCCAAAGTTCTTTACTTTTATTGATAACGGGATGGAATTCATTACTACTAATGTTAACATTAGAGCACCCAGCAAGGTAAACTATACTTCTTACTCACAACAATCGCTTGCATTTTTAGGTTTTTCAGGGTTAAATTATTGTATAAGTCCAACTGACGCACATTTTCATGTCAACATTCATATCAGAGATCGTATCAAAGACATCCTCATTAGACGTGGAGGCACACAACCGGATATCATCGGCATACAAAACAATATTGCACTTCAAATTAAGATCGTCAATATGTATGTATATAAATAAGGTAAATAGCAGCGAGCCTAATATAAACCCTGGCGAAACTCCCAAGTTGAGCTGCTCACCGAATCAAAGGGCTTAAGACAAGCAAGACAATCAGTTTGCCATCTTGAGGATATAAGAAGGGCCACTGACTCGGACATGGCAAACTGATTGTCTTTTTGTATCCTCAGGATTCCTCAGTTAATTTTAATAACGTAGTGAAAGTGCTGTAATTTTTACGGAATAATATATACAATTATTATTTGAGTGGTAAAAAATTAATGATTGGGCAGTTAGATAAGTACGTAGTTCGCCAATTTTTGGCATTCGTTATCCTAGGTACATGCATTTTTTCATTCAAGTACTTTTTGAATCAACTCAATCGCGTGGTGGTCTTCACGTAGTATATTTTAGAAGTACGTGTACTAGTAAATATTTTAATCCTATATTTCTGCGGACTGAATTCTGATTTACTGCTCATGCGTTACAGTCCAATTAAATTTTCACGCATCCAAGCATTTGAATTACTTGAACTACTCATATCAAAATATGTACAGTACAAATTTAACTCTTCGTTTCATTTACCGTTCGAGCTCTCAAAGAGGTTATTGTTTAAAATATCTGAATTACCTTGAATAGTGAAAGAATATTGCAATAAATTCTGACATACTTGAACACTATATCCATCTTCGCACTGAAATTTCATGATTTGTCCATTGCCAATTTCTTCGTAAGGTGTAAGCAACCGGAGGTTGGGCTTTGGATTCATTAGTGAGTCTGGCGATACCTCATAATACTTTCCATGTTCCGTCGATGGTACAGAACAAGGAGCTACAAAGAGAGTATAAGTTTAAAACCGAACATTTTTAAAATATATCTTTACCTGATATACAAGTTGGTCTCTGTGGTTTCCAAATACCTCGAACACATCTTGCAGTTGCGTTTGGATTCCTTGTATTGAGCTTGTAACCTGGGTTGCAAACTATATTTAAAACGACACCCGCGCTGTTTTGCCCAGGGCTTTTTCCTTGTCGAATAATTGTGACATTTGCAACAGCGTCCATGTTGAGTTCCTCGCAATTACTCCGCGGTTTTCCTCTTTTTTCTTCAATGCTATCATGTTCTGGAATAGTTTTAGCATTTAGTTGTCGCTTTAAACGGCCACTGGTTGATTCAAATTTATTCGAAACATTTCTTTTGCGACGTACTATTTGTGATTTTAGGTATTCTGCTAATTTCGTGAGATTCTTTTGATTATGTTCATTTATATCTGATGAAGTTATGAAATCCCGTACGTCAAAAGTGTGCTTAGTGTATTTAGAATTTAATTTTTCAGTAAACAAATTGTCTGACGGTGGTGGTTTCTTTTCCTCACTTGATCCATTAAAAAGAAATTCAAAGGAATCTTTCTGATATCCCGGATACTCATTTGGTTTTTCATCATAAGTAATTAAACGAACTTTATGGGTTGCACGATACCTCGAAGGGAAATTCGCGTTTTTATGGGGTGTATACCAGCGGCCATCTTGTACTTGAACTTTTTTCGCAGGGTGATGAATTTCATCGAAATAATGTTTTGACACAACACCTTCCTGTTGACTAAATCCTAGGAGATGCTTTACGTAATTCTGATATTTTTCTTTAATTTTTTGGTAGTACTTAGAGTAAGCTCTTTCAATTTCACTAAGCTGTCCTCGAGCACGATATATATTTCTTTTCTGTCTATTATTCGCGTCACTGTTTGCATGAGGATAATTTTGTTGAATCCATTTTTGTAGTTGCCTCTTTTCATCTAACAAAAATCTAGAGCGATAGTATCTTGTAATAATGGACCTTCTTTTACGATTCCAGCGTAATCTTGGATGCTGACCAGGAAGACAACTTGGAAGTTGACTTGGCCGCCAATTACCTCCAACACAGGTGGCTCCTTGTGGCCCTTCCTCTAGTACGTAACCTTTATCACAATCGTACATTATTTGTTTGTTATTGGCAATCTGAAAAGAGCAAAAAATAAATAAAAGATTTATTATTTCAATTTCAAACCAATGTTATTTTGATAACATTCCTTAAAGTGGATATTTGTACTTCTTGCATTGAGCAATATGTAGCTACATATCACAGAAATTTTTGTTTTATTCATTTTTATTCATACCAATAAACACTTCAAGGTCATTACGCTCTCTTTATAATACTTACCTTTCGTACATACGGTCTGTAATCATATAATCCCATGTTTCCAACTAACAAAACTTTACCATTAGCTATTGCTCCAGGAAAACCGCAATAAACTTCTTTGCAATGAGGCAATTCACCAGTCCAATTTCCAAAAGAGCAGGTTAATATATAGTCTGTGCTGTTACCCACTGGCTTTCCATTTTGTCCTGTTAGAATATATCCATCTTTACATTTAAATCTAGCTTTCATTCCGTGATCAATTTTTGGTGCAAGAACCATGCTATTCTTTGGAGCTCTTGGCAATTGTTTGCACCTTGCTGGTATACATCGTGGTATGATGCTCCATGTCCCATTATTACAGGTGGGTAAGCCAAGGGATGAAGAAGGAAATTCGTAATGCTCATTACAGACAACCTCCAGAGACGTGCCATGTCTTACTTTTCCCCCTGTAATAACAGGTGGGGTCATAACCGTAGTTGAATTGACATCTAATTCAGGCTCTATTGGGACTACTTGTCCTTGAGAAATTGTAGGAACAATGCATGGAGCAAGGCACTCTGGTTTTAGATAATTCCAACGCCCTTCTCCAAGACAAATCGCGGATGATGGACCCACCATAAGCATTTCTGGTTGACAGCGAAAGATTATACTCGCTCCAAGACCAGTCCCAGCTTCAATGTTTTCTATCCATCCATTATACAATATTCCAGGATGACCACAATTTATTTCTAAAGAAATTAACATGTAACTCAGAAATAAACAAAATACAATCTACCTTTACAACTGGGCAACACTCCACTCCATTTTTTATCAGCTCCACAGCGTCTGGAACTTTCTCCTATTAGGATAAAACCATAGCGACATTCATAGCTGACAACAGAATTATATGAAAAAGTGGTAAACACAACTTTCCCGTTTTGTGGTGCTTCTGGTACAGGACATATCACTGAGGTAACCACTGGATGGAATAATAAAAATTAATTAGGATTGTATTAAGTAAACTTTTTTAAGCTATAATAATGGATTTTGATAAATATCTTGTGAAAACGTATTAATACCTCCAGAATATAGAATATATTAATAAAAAAGAATTAATTTTTATAAAATCGCTGTATTGTCATAAGAATTATAAAGTTTTTGGATAAGTTTTATGGGACCAAGTTGAAATCATTCGGTGCTACGTAGTGAATGACAATGCAAAAAGACATGAACAAATTAAACAATGTGTTAAATCGATTCGAGCATCGACTCAAATGTAATAGAACTAGCGCCTTGAGGGTTTCGTAACGTTATTTGCAAACTTTTTGCAGTGCTAAATTTTTGAAAACAAAAGATTATTATTGTTTTTAAATTCATTTGTTTGTATTTCTTTTATAACTTTGTTTTATTTTAGTACTATAAATAAAACTTAAGTACTCCGATAAGCGAGTTGCAATAGTTGGAAATAATGCTTGTCCCAAAAATGTTTTGCATCTCAGGAGCCATTTTAACGCCGAAGAGAAGTACATTGCACTCGTTCGCTTAAAAGCTGTGCCAAAAACAATCAACTCGCAGGATGACCGACTGCCTAGTTACTAGAAACCCTCTATCTAGGTCGAGTACTGAAAAGTATCTCATTCCATGCATAGCTTTGCAAAAATCCTCGACCGTTGTGATTAAAAAACTACGTAGGGACTTACACTTTCCTTCAACACTAGCTTACATTCGCCAAGGAAATCGTTTTTGCTGGTAAATACATGAATGTTTCCTTCAATATAGATACTTTATTTAATTGGCTCAGCGCAGGATTAACAAATAATTTACGTTTCTTTAACTATAACGAACTCAACATTTAGGCACCGTGTTCTGAATGTCGATAGTAGGTTTCTCGGATTTAAATTCACTTACGAATTTTTCCGGTAAATATTTATCTCGCTTTCCGTTTTCGTCTTGCACGCCACCGAATATATGTACATATGTATGTACATATGTCATGTTCCACATGTTGCTAAATTTGATCCAAATGTCCTTTACGTTTCGTCTAATATTAGAAGACCCGTCTCGGAAAGAAATCTGCCAGGATTATGTCAGTGTGTTTCAGTGCTAAGGGATCAGAGAACTCCTTGGACCAGCGCTTCACAAAGCCCAGAGCAGAGTTGGCTTTAGCTTTAGCACCAGATATTAAAACTATCATTCCTTACTACTGCCGTCTTGAAGGAAATTAGGAAATTAGATAAAAGTAATAGCACAAAAACCAAATTAAAATAAGCAATTACAATTGTTTAACGATGACCAACAGATAGTTACGGCAATTTGTGCCACATAGAGGCAGCGAATCGACCCCTCACCTCTGTCCCTTCGCCGGTTTCTACTGTTAGAATTTCCTACAACAAACTTTTACCGAATTCCGAGACGATACCGGTGCGCTGCACACGAGCGCCCGACCAGAAGCATGTCCGACTCTCACAATTCACAATGCCGGAGAGGTGCACACGAACGAGCAGCCGAAGCGTGTTCGGGCTCTGCCGATGCCGGAGAGGCGCAAACGAGCGCCCGAAGCGTGTTCGGTTCGGGCTCTGCCCAATTCCGACTGACGCACACGAGCACTCTTCCCTCACGCCTCTGTCACGTTACACCCGTATTCATGAATACGTTTCGTGGGCCCGCTTTTTCGCCACTTTTCCAATCGCAAACTTTTTCCCACGCATTCCTGCGCACCGTGCTCAGCCAATTCTTAACCGATTTGCACGGGGTGAATTTTGTAAGATAGCTCCGCATAAGCTTAATCTTTGGATCCTTTCCTCCTTTCCCCGCAAACAAATTTCAAAAAAGACCCGATCTCAGAAATTATTTTTCCAAATTCCGGATAAACCACCCAACAGAATTTCTTAAACTTTTTTTATGTGCAAGATAACTCGAGGCCTTTCAACAATCCCAGCATGAACTCCCTTCGCCTCCATTTTCATACAACATTTAACAAAAATATGTTTTCAGCGATTTTTCAAGCCCGCAAGGCAATACTTTCCTTTGCACAGCTGATATTGCGTCTCTTTCGTTTGTTTGAGCGTTACCATTCAGTTCATTCACTCTTTTCACAACAACGGGATCAAGTGCATTGTTTTTGATGTGTAACATCTTTCCGCTCGCTTTCTTGCAATCTGTGGGAGTGATGTCGTGAAATGGGACGGACGTGTGCAATAGGAAGCCAGGGAAGCGCGCGCTATTTGATTTGACTAATGAGCGCGAGCGATGGTAAAGTAAGGTTCCTGGCCCAAAAAATCTGTCGGAATTTACGAATTCAAGATGGCGGACTGTCAAATTTTGAAATTTAAGCGATTTCCACCAAAATTGGTATTTGGGGGTTTTCGGGGTCGCTGATTTCAACCCGACTGTCAGAAGTTACGAACGAATTCAAGATGGTGGACTGTCAAATTTTGAAGTTTATGCGTTTTCAACCAAAATTGGTACTGGGGGGTTTTCTGGGTCACTGATTTCAACCTGACTGTCAGAATTTACGAATTCAAGATGGCGGACTGTCAAATTTTGAAGTTTTTGCGATTTATAATATTAACTGTGTTTAGTATAATATTAATTTATCGTATTACAACTGAGCCGCAGCAAAGCGTGGCCGGGTACAGCTAGTTATTCGAATAAATATTTCATTATTTAGCTTTTTTAAATTTTGAGGTTGATTTCTGTCGCTGCTTATTGGAGAAGTTTCCGTATTTTTTTCAGGATATAATGTTAATGTTGCTTATTACCGAGGTGAGATGTCAGATGTTACACATCATATGCGACTACTGTAAGGCTCGCTCGTTTTTTTTTCCTATTTTATGACGTAACACAGGGCAGAATGTGCATTTGACAAGTAATGCACAAGGTAAGAAAAGAATTAAGCGCATGGTTTTTTACCTACAAACATTTTCTCAGAATTCATTGCGCTCTGGTTAAAAATCGGCACAGATTCAATCGCTCGGCATAGCTAACATCCACTGCTCAGCCAATCCTTAACAGATTTTCATCGTGTATATTTTGTACGATAGCCCTGCATGAGCTTAATCTTTGAATCCTTTCCCCAATATTTTCCGTTGCCTTCTATCCCCGCAAACAAATTCCAAATTAGATCCTACCCCAGATCACTAGCTCACACTACCATGGCATCACATTTGTTTTCTCTTTTCGTTCGCGACCGCCTACTTCAACTCATCCGTTTCCATAGAAAATCTCAGCGGATTTTCACCATTCGAATGTTGTACGGTTCCCCAACATGTCTTCAATTTTTGGATATTTTTCCCCAACATTGAAACCCCACTCAAAACCAGATAATCTTCTAGAAATCCCCGATAATCCACCTCCACGCAAGCGAACGTGTCGCGGCACAAAGTTTATGCTAGGAACTTTAGAATTAATAAGTGCATATATGTATGTATATGTATGCTTAAATTGTCTATGATTTTTTTTCATTTGCTGTCGTTATTTTAGAATTATCTTGCAAAAATTATATTATTATTAGTTTTTGAAATACCCCTCTTATAATATCTATTGATTTATGCCTACACTGTGGACCACTACTAACCCAGCGATTTGGAACACATCGGGAAATGCGGTTCGCTCAATCTGGCTTACAGCCATTGCGTGTTTAGTTTATATTTCTATGAGGCAGCCCCATTGCACATTAGTTTTCTGTGTTACGTTACAAAACAGAAAAAAAAGAAAAAAGACAATGCACCAGACCCCGCACTGTGGGGAAGAGAAGATGCTCTGACTAGCTAAGGGAAACGTTGAAGCAAACGAAAGGGATGCAATATCGGCTGTGCAGAGAAAAATATTGCCTTGCTATGGGGTTGAAAAATCCCTGAAAACATATTTTTGTTAAATGTTGTATGAAAATGGGGGGCGAAGGGGGTTCATGCTGGGGCTAATGCAAGGTCTTCAGGTTGTTTTGCGTATAAAAGAAAATTGAGGAATAATGCAAATACCATGGACTCATTGTTTCAGCCTACAAGCCCCCTTGTGGGATTTTGCAAGGGTCAGAAACGCCACTTTAACTCCTCGCACGGCGAAAGTCTTTACTTAGGTCAATGAGTAGGTATTATAGTTTTTACGGGCTCAAGTTTGGTTGACATTGCGAAGAAAACATAATCAAATATACAAGAGTATTTCCCACTCATTTGACGTATGTTCCAATTTTCAAATATATCAAGATTTCGACTCAATGAATGTATACGAAAAATTTGATCGAAATAAATTAACAAATGTTGGAGATATCGTGCCGAAAGAACGACAAGACTCTTAATCTTTGCATTTCTGCAAAAGATTTACTATCGTGTGGTTTATTCAGTAACTTATTTGGTTCTAAGTCGCACAAAACTAAACCCTCAAAATTGTTAACTCGGTTAAGAGCGACATACACTTGACCCTCAGCAAAAACGTTTTTTCTTAGATGGTCAATGAGAATCCGGTAGTACTTTCTATCACCGCTTAGAGGCGTTGATGTTCCAGGTACCCGCGCGTTTTGAAATCAGTGTACACCACAACTCTGCCAAAACTCGTAGAATTTCTGGTAATAACTCCTCAAACTTTTTGCTTACAAATTCAGTTATTTCGTAATAAGTGTCATTCGGTGCATGATCCCAAAAAATTTTATTTAGTCATATTTAGAGGTTACATTTTTACGAAGGAATACACGTGCGACTCATAATGATCCGCATTTAGCAGTTACATTCTCCAATTCTTCCTCTACCCTCTTCGCATACCGCACCCTCACATGTAAAAATCGCACCAGCCCATGTAAAATTCGCACATGTACAAGGACCCAGAACCCAAGAGCCCTCTACGCTTAAATCTCTGAACCACCGGATTCTCTCGCACGCCTCATCCATTGTGACGGGATAGGAGTTGGTTCACCTTCTTATTTCACCCTGAGTCAATCCAAGGAATCTGTGGTTGTCCTGGAAGTGTGTTATCATCGGTTTTTTTTTGTTTTTTGGGATACTGAATTCTTATCCATTGCCTTATGATTGTTTTGTTTCTTTCATGATAACCACCTGCCTAATGTTTCAAAGAAACCCGTTAAGGACAGCTTAAGTTTCGCGGAAGAAAGTGGTGTTACGGAGATCAGGTTTATATTAAGGAGATCAGCCTTACTTCAGCAACGAACATTCTGAACGCAACCCACCGGAGGGAATTTCCCTCTCCGTACCAGTCATCTACTACAATTTGTTTTGACCAATTTCTTAGATTAGTCCCTGCTGCCGGCGCTTGGCGGCCATTATTTTCTTTCGTCCGTGTGTCGACTGAGCAAGTGTAAAGACCATGGGAAAAAATAAACATCGGATAAACCTGAACTCGTGTCGTGCCTTTTGGTAAGGGGGCCCACCCGCATAAATTATGCGTGCCTCTGAGGAGTACGGCGCAACACCTCTGCAACCCCGAGAATCCGCAACACTATTAATATAAGATTATTTCAGTCTATGAACTTTTACGGACAATAAAATAGAATCACTTGGTATTTTTTAGAACTATCATTTCTTCTGTTAATTTTTCTTAAGTTATTTGCGAGACGTCTTACGGAAAATATTTGCAACTATGCCTTCTATGAAATGTATTCATGTGGCAACAATAGCTTGTTTACTTTTCTTGATATTCCCGTTATTTTTAAAGCTGTCAAAATAAATAGGGACAAAAAAATAGAATCAGGGAACAAAATATTTGAATTTTTAAATTCTGTGATTTAAATTGATTTGGTAAGTACTCAATTTTACAGTACTGGGAGGTATCAACCTGTTTTTAATGAAACATAAAAATTCAAAAATAGGAAGAACAGGAAAATGGGCCGCACAAAACATTGTTCCGACGAAGAACGCTTCATCATAAAAAAACTAAGTAGTGAGGGCCGCAGTCAACGGGAAATTGCTAAACTAATAGGACGATCCCAAAAATGCGTTTTTAATGCCTTGTCACCACCAAAGCCACAGTTGTTAAGAGGTAGGCCACGCAAAACCACTGCAAAGGAGGATAACCATATGCAACTAATTTCAAAAAAGGATCCTTTTAAGTCAGCTGCAGCTATCCAGCAAGAGCTAGGTGCCCAAATTTCAACGCGGACTGTAAGGCGTCGATTAGTAGAAAAAAACTTATTTGGTAGATTATCACGTAAAGTACCTGTACTTACAAAAAAGCACAGACAAAATCGAATTCAGTTCGCAAAGATGCACAAAAATTGGATCGGTAACCAAAATGAAAAAAGATGGCGAAATGTGTTATGGTTTGACGAATCAAAACTTAATATGATTGGGAATGATGGGAGAACTTGGGTTCGACGTCCAAAAAACACAGAATTAAGTGAACGGTATACCACAAAAACCTTCAAACACGGTGGAGGAAATATAATGGTGTGGGGCTGCTTTTCGTGGTACGGTGTCGGGCCTATATTTTGGATCAAAGAAAATATGGATAAAAATTTGTATGTCCAAATATTGGATGAGATTATGCTGCCTTATGCCGAATGGAATATGCCACTTATTTGGCAATTCCAACAAGATAATGACCCGAAGCACACTTCGGGTCTAGCAAAAAAAGGGATTCAGGATCACGGAGTGAATGTTATGAAGTGGCCAGCACAATCTCCGGACCTGAATCCAATAGAGAATTTGTGGAAAATAGTTAAGGAGAAAATTGGACCAGTCAAACCAAAAAATAAGGACGAGTTGTGGGTAAAAGTCCAGGAGGCCTGGTATGCTATACCAAAGAGCACATGTGAGGTTTTGGTAGAGTCTATGCCAAAAAGATGTCGAAATGTGTTAGCCAATAAAGGTTACGCAACTAAATATTGAAAGTATTTAGAATAACTTATTTAAAATAGGTTTTATTTGGTTTTTAAATTCATGATTCTATTTTATTGTCCACTGATTACTTAGAGCCTGAAAGAATTGTTTACTTATTTTTAATATGAAATTAATGATTTTGTATTTTGTTTACTTTGTAGTTTTAAGATACATATTAGCAGTAAAATAGTTTCTGTTTTTAAATTGATTTCGAATTCCTTCTTAGTTTTTTTATATATAAAGCAAATCCATATAAGGTGATTCTATTTTATTGTCCGTAACTGTATATAGAGATTCGATCTCATGAGACTGATTCACTCTGCCTCCTTTTTTTGCTTACGGGCGCAATAACATATATTTTTCTGTCTGTTGCTCCTGAGGAAGACAAAAAGAAAAAGCGTGAATCGGCCATATAATGTCTGTTCTAATGATCCGAATAAAACACCTCACTGTATAATTAATGCAGTTTATTTAGTAGAACGTTAACATACTCTTATTTGTCGACTGATCTACGGCCTCGTCTACGTCTGCTCTGCGACTGACTGACTTAATTTTACAGTGACATTAGCTTCTCTTTCTCATTCACAATATGTATGTTCATTCACAATAGCAAATCACAATATCTCTCCCCCCTCCGGCAAATGCTTTTCTAGAGCTTACAGTAACAGATTGATATAAAATAATACAAAAATTCAAGTTCTATACAAGAAATTGATAATTTTAAGTATGAATTAATCTCTCCGGAGGTAAGGGAGAGCAATCTGCCCAAAGATGCCCAGTAAACAGATCAGGCGCCTACAGGTGAATCTCCAAAATGCATAGATGTAGTAATTTAATCTTCAGGAGGAAGTATGAAGTTCCCAGAACACTCTTGTTTAGCTCGGGGATTACTTTTATCACAGGTCTTCGTCTTATTTTCCGTGACCAAGTTGCTGCGATCATCAACGTTTCGAAAAGCGCGGGATGAAGCGAAATCGTCATTGCCTCGGCCTGCTTCCCGGGGGAGACGGAGCAACTACGATCACCGGAGATCCAGCATCTTCTGGAGTTTTGCAACCGGAGGATTCTAAGCTGCGACGCGAATGCACACCGTACCATCTGGGGTAGCAGCAACATCAACAGAAGGGATGAATACCTAATGGACTTTCTAATGACTAACAATTTGGAAATGGCCAACGTGAGTACAGAACCAACCTTCTAGAAAGCTATACAGAGAGAGGTGCAGGACTTGACCTTATCCTCCCTATCCCTAACTAATTGTTGAGCTAACTAGCGTGTCCCGTAAGAAGCCTGGCTATCAGACCATCGACATATAAGGTTTGACATAGAGGCTAGCGGCACATGTCGGCAAGAAAGAAGAATTCCTCGTATGACAGACTGGGCCTAATACCCCAGATCAGAGAGGGCTTAAATGAGCTCTCAAACTCGCATAGATTATTTTACCTCCCAACTTATCCAAATTATCACATCCTCCTATGAAACTAACTGTCCGATAAAACAAAGGAAGACTACTCGTGGAACAGGGAATTGAAAGGGCTAAGAACCAAAACACGAAGCCTCAATAATAATACTAAACGTGGCGGAAGTCTATAAAGAAGCCCTCACCACATACAACAAAAACTTAAGAAAGTCCAAGACGAAAACATGGAGAAGCTTCTGGGAAAGTGTTGACTATCTAACGACCGCAACCAGACTTCAGACATTTTTCGCAAAGGACTAGTTTAATGGAATCGGACTACTTGTTAGAGAAGACGGTACCTATACGGAGGACGAGAGGTGCACTCTGAAACTACTTATTCAGACCCACTTTCCCGAATTGATCCTCGTGGACGGAGCAGACTCTAAGAAATGAAATGTCCATTAGTCGCCCCAACAAACGTACTAGAAGTATTTCTGGAAGCATAATATCTCAAGGAACGGTAGAATGGGCATTAGACTCCTTCAAAGTCTTTAAATCTCCTAGAGAGGATGGTATATTCCCGGCCAAAGGGACACAAGGAATTATTGTGTCCGGTCATAGTTAAGCCCTACGAGATAGCTACAACTTGAGTTATATCCCGCAAGCATGGAGGGATGTCAGGGTGGTTTTTATCCTCAAAGGCAGTGGACGTAATCCGTCTAACATCTTTCCCATTCAAGATAATAACTTATAACTCTAACCTAACGGTCATCAGCCCTGACTCTATAGTTCAGTAAAACATTTAAAAAACTTGGAAAAGTAAGGCCTGGAGAAGGTTTTCTTCCTCTCAGAGCGATCGTGATTTTGAGGTGTACTCCGAATTGCTTCCACCGACATCTCTTCATACCAAACATCTTTTCTTTAACGATGCTATTATTCATAACCATATACATATATTAATCACCGCTCTAAACTCACTTTTTTTTCCATTAATCAAGGCGACCAAAGGAAAAATGTACTTAACTGCATTTTTTGAGTATTTCATGTGCGAATATCTCGAATTACAAGGGCCGAAGTGCAAGCAACGCGCAAACTAGGCAAAAAGTCCTGGGAACAGGTGTCTGGCGAATAATCGAACGGATTTTCTGATTGATCGGCGAGGTGACCTTAAGTCATCAAGCCGGAATTAATAGCAGTTGAATCCAGATCGCGAAACAGTAGAGTCAAAGTCGAGACCGTGAAAAGTAAATTTCCCGATATCCACAAGCCAGAAAGTAGTTCGAGTCGGGACCGCATATAAATAGTTCAAAGAAAAGGAAAAGTTGAGTGTCGGCACGCCTAATCAGTATTTTTAAAGAACCTTAAAATAAATCAGCAAAACGTAATACTTGGAGTATAGTTTCGGATACGTTCTCTAGAACCAGTGTCTTGAGAATGTCGTGCTGCATTTTATTGAGTGGTTTTCTTGAACCGAGTGTCTTAAAAACCCATCCATAACAAGCATTGGACAGAGTGAAACTCACAGCCACACCCTGCTCTCCCGGCATCTCTCTCCAGAACAGAGTTATCCAGAGGAGTAACCCCCGTTGCGTATTCCTCGCTATCGGAATACACAACACCTTCATATCTGTCTGAGCGCTACCAAAGTGTCTGTTTCCGTGGGATGCTCTCTGATCCTATCATTATTGGCCCACTGATATTTATAATTTACATCAATGACCTATCTTTTACTAGGTATGACCTAATCAAGAGTCCTTTGTTATGCTGACGACGCGAAAATTTGCCGTGTTAATTCTGACTATAGGGACTGTGGTAATCTTAGCTCTGGTGTTCTGTTAATTAATTTCCGCTGAATGTTAGTAAATGTATAATACATGCATGAGTTTCTCACGAAAAATGAATGCGTTGGTCTTCGATTATACTATTGATGGGCAATGCCTCATTACCATTGACAAGGTGAGAGACAGCTATTGTTCTCAAATCCAGGTTCTCTTTCGAGGATCATATCGACTCAATTATCAACAAGGCTAACGCTACATTGGTCGATGTAAAAAGATGGTCTAATGAGTTTCATGCCCATTAAGTTTCTTAACTGCTGTATTGTACTTTCGTCAGACACATCTTAAAATATGTTAGTCCGATCTGGTGTCTATTCTATTAATGTCATAACGGTCAAATCGGATCTGTTCAGGGTAGATTTTTGCGGTTTGCTCTCCGTGGTCTTCCATGGGACTATAGCATTCGTCTACCTTCATACTCTGATCGGCTTAAGCTTATTTATCTTGACATCTTGGAGAATATGCGTAGTACCAGGACTTGCATTCAGAGCGCTTTTAACTCCTCTGAGTTATTATGTAAGCTTTACATGCTCAATCCCATCGCCCTCTTTGAGTAACCACGATTTTTTCCATATTCAATATCACCACACTAATTACGGTTTTAATGAAGCTATGTCTTCAATGTGTGCTGCTCTTTTATTGATTTCAATAATTAGAAGCCAATTAAAAGGTCGGCTTCCTTAGGGTCTACCCGAAATTTGTTTTTGTAATTAATTAGTTATTTGATGAAGTTGTTAAATAACTGAAATAAATAAGAAGATGGAAGAGGTTCTGGACTATCACATCCGCCGCACCACACTGGATTGAGCACCGCTGCACACACATTAATATGCTTACTAGGAGGAGCAAGTCAACTACAAATATCCGCCCTGCACAATTTGATAAGATTTATAGAATATACACTAGAGAGGAAAGAAATAGCCCTATGTATTTTCCTAGATATAGAAGGAGCTTTCGATAACACGTCCTTTGTTTCAATTGATTAGGCGGCTGCCGAAAGAGGTAACCCTAACGGTTGCTTGGATAAAAAATGCTGAGCTGCCGGAAGATCTCGGCTAACCTAAGCGAGGTTGCCGTAATGGCATGGCCCACGAGAAGCTCCTGGTTCTGTCCGCGCTTCTCTGATCCCTTGTCGTGGATGGCCTTCTTCAGAACATAAACGGCGCCGGATTTGAATACCAGGGATAAGCTGACGACATTGTAATAATCATCACGGGGAACGGATGATCGCTCGGAAAGCTCAAACTGCCCTCGATTTACTATCCAACTGTTGCCAGGAAGTGAACTTGAAGGTTAATCCTGAGGAGACAGTAATTGTCCCATTCACGAGGAAGAGGAAGTTTCACATCACCTCATTCACTCTGGGGCTCACACATCGAGATGTTCAAAGAGACGGAATACCTAAGTAATACTAGATCAACTCCTGACGTGGAACTCGCATCTAACCAAAACAGTTGAATAGGCCACACGGGCCTTGTGGACGTGCCGCCGAATTTTCGGGAACAAATGGGGATTAAAGCCCAAAATGATATTCTGGTTGAACGAGGAAATCTTAAGAACCATCGTGACATATGCATATGGTGGGAAAAGACAGAGCACGCCAAAACGAGGACCATGCTAAGCAAAATGCAAAGACTCGCCTACCTTGGAGCTAGGGGGGCGATGAGAGCCTGCCCCACTGCAGCTCTAGAAGGACTGCAAGGAATAAGTCTGCTGCACCTGCATATTCAGAAGAATGCAACCCGCAATGCTTTATAATTAAAGATATGTATCTTTCAATGGTAAGGGGCTGACAGTGGTGGAAGGAATTTGGCCTCAACGCCCGACCGTTGATCTTTGGACTGCTACACTGATGGCTCTAGGAAGGACGGGCTTTCTGGCGTCGTGATTTACGATCCCAACTGCGAAATTTCAACAGCCCTGGGAAACACCTCAACGGTCTTCCAGGCCGAAATTCTAGCCATCCAAATTTGCGGCAGAACCATTGTGGAAAAAGAATTCTAGGGGGCTAGACTTCGCTTAATAACGGATAGTCGAACGGAGCTAAAAGTGCTCACAGGCGCTTCAGTTACATCCGAACTGGTATGGAGCTGCCTGAACGTATTGAGATCACTTTCCGTACTCAACAAGGTACCTCCAGCCTGGGTACCAAGCCACAAAAGAACAGACGGCAATGAGAAAGCGGATAAGCTCGCGAGACAGGGAGCGGAAATCCCATTGGAACCCCTCTGTGGTCTGACTAGGAGTTAGCGTGGGTCAGCCGAGTTCGCCTGGACAAAAATCCTTGCATGAATGGTTATAACGAAGTATCAGTTATTTTGCCAATTTAAATAATTTGTAAAAGACTAGTTAAAAACAGTCAATAAAAACGTCGACATTACTTACAATTACTATTGTACTCAATATGAAGGGAAAGATCGGTTTAAATAATGACCAAAAACTTTAAATTCGATAAACATAAATAATAGCTACCGCAACAACTGTTCAGAAAGAAAAACATTTTATATATAGGATTGAAAAATAAATTTAATAGGAAGTAAATAAAACAGCAAAATTTTGCGGTAACTATTATTTATTTGTATATAGCGAACAATATTTTAATAAATCAGCTAATAGTAAATCTGAAAGTATAGCTTCGGAATTAATTGTAATAGTCTTTTACTTCTGCTAAGCAGGATTGTGTTATTAAGCTGAAAAAAAATTGCGATATGTTGAATGCAGAAAATGAATATCACAATATTCTGTCACAAGAGAGGAGAGAGAATGCAATGCAATGATATCCTTCTAAGCCACTTCAGTGGTATTCACTTGTATAGTTGCTTTACAAATGGAAACCTAATTATTATGAAATTTTCACAAGTAAAGAGTGTACTCACAAACACAAGTTGGCAGTTCTTTTGGAGTCCAGGAACCGTCAGCCTGACAAAAACGTTCTTGCTTTCCAACTAATTCGTATCCTTCTCCGCAGTGGTAAATTACCTTGCAGCCAAACGTATAGCACTCACCAGCGTGCCACCCATTGGAAGGATCTGGCGGTTGTCCACATGACCTTGCTAAAAAATTTGCTTCTTATAAATTTAGACTTTGAATAAACAGGGTCAACTTACGTTCGCATTGTATATCTGGGCCATACCAACTAGCTTGTCCTTCGATTGCCAAACACTTTGCACGTGGAAATCCGTTTGTTACATATCCTGTATGACAATGATATTGCACGGTCGAGTCCAAGTCAAAGGTTGCCTGTTCTGGAAGCGCCGAGTGTCGTGCATGCTCAATAACAGGAGGTATAAGGCAATATACTGTATAGAAAATCATGCTTAAAAATGCACAAAAAATAATTAAATAACAACGGACTATTTTGTTTGCAAGCTGGTTCAGTTCCCGCCCACTGACCATCAGCTTGGCAAAGTCGACTTTGTAGTCCCACAACATGATATCCATGAGGACATGTATACGAAGCTCGTGCACCAAAATGCCGCCCTGATAGGGTCACTGTTCCTAATGATGGTTGAGATAATTCAGGACATTCACGATCTAAAAACAAAACTTTTATAACGTGTCACAAACTAATGGGGCAACTCAACCTGGCTTAATGCAAGACATGCCGCAGGCTCCATCGCATAGGCATTTTTTTTTCTTACTCTTACAGTCTTCATCAGACGAACATTTTCGTAAACATTTTTGTCCAAGAAGAGTGGCTTGCTCCTCATCTCGGGGACACTCCGTTGAAGGAGAATTACGGGGATTCTTATAAATTCTTCCATCGTCATCTACCTCTGAAGAATCGTCATCGTCTTCCCAATCCTCCTCATCCTCGTCAGGAGCTTCTGTGATTGTTGGAAGACCAAAGCCTAAAACAATTAATAAGATATTCTTTTGAAAAAGTAAATACTTTCAAAATATATCCATTTATAAAATAGGAAAGTTTACATTCCCTCATTTCTTTTATTTTGAAGTAAATTTTGCAATGATTTTTAATAAGAAATTATACACACGTGGAACAAAACCACGTGCTGTTGAACAATTCACTGTAAGTAAAAGCTTAAGAAGGCTTTGCGTATGAGATCCAGATGCTGGCGCATTGACATTGACCTACATTCCTGTACAAACGAGGAAAAATATGTCTTGCAAATATGTTTTCTGCAGAACAATGACATGCGTATAATTTAATATTTCCGGCAAAAATTAAAGTACTTCAAGGCTAATTAAATGAGCGCTACTTGAGTATAGGGAGTCAATTCCGCTTTCAATAAACTCTGAAATTTGTCATCTACAATCATATTTGTTTATCAACATAAAACCGCGTGGCGTTCTCATTTAAACATCTTTCGGTATTCGACAGTTACACTTCCCCGCCATATAGCAAAGCTTAAGCGCAACAAAAGCTTCTTTCTCGAAATTGGTGTCAGAGTCATGACATTTGCTCATTCATTGCTGGATATATATGAATGCCATATACAAGCAATCGCTCGACAAAATGCCTCTGTGATAAAAGCTGTTTAAGATTCACTAGGAAAAAAGGAAAAGAAACACATTTTGTAAAGAAAAAAATTGCTAAGTAAAACATAAAATACCGAATGAAAATTTAATGAAATGTAAAAACTCAGCTACTCACCTTTTTGAATCAAAATGGCTGCAAGAATAGTCCACAAAAGAAATCGGTTCATGCTTTTAATTTATTCCTCACGTTAAAGCCTTTTTCGAGGCGTAAACTTTTATTCCAACTAAAAATAATTCCAAGTTTCTCGAATTTTACGGTAGGCGAACTTTTATGCAACAATACTATGAATTTCGTAATTCTGCTTCATTTTTAAATAAAGTAACTAAAGAAATAATCGAAGTTAAAGCCCAGCAAATGTGTCTAGATATTCTGCACGAACTACGTTCTGTCCAAAAAATGTCTGCAAGCACTGATTATATACGAATGCAATTCACCGGATGAAAGGAGATATAAAGAAACTGGGTGAGAACGGTGGTATATGGGTCGAAAGGTGGAGAAATGAAAGCTATTACCTCCAACAACATCACTGTATCCTAGATGGTCATGCAGATATGTAAGTAAAGAATCGTTACCCCTATTCCTCTTTAAAAGCTTCAATGCCTACTTCCTCAATACAAACAGAGTCCTGTAACGATTAGCAAATACATTTTAAATAAAATGTAAAATATTTTAATTGTAAACACAAATGTTGTAATTGCAGTTAATTAAAATGTGTAATAAAAAGTATTGAAATTACTGTAAAAATGAAAATTTTGCTTATGCTAAACATTTAATAATTTTCTGATATACGTTAGCAAACAGCGATTTAAAATTTATTTCGTACTTGTTTCTTTTTTTACTATAAATGGCAATGAATTGCATTTACTTTAAGAGCGTCCTCTGAATTAGATGATTAAAAAATCAATTTTTTGTTTTTTCTCAATAGATTCTATTTAATACATTTTAACCCCTTAAGCGTTTTGTTTTATTTTTAGAATTTGCACTGGTGAACTTAATGTTTTCTTTGCGATGAAGAGTATACTCAGCCATTTTTCCTACTCCGATATAAAATAGTTCGTAAAGAGTACCTACTTATGTACTTGAAAAAAAAAAAAACAATAAATTATTGTCTTTTTTAAATAATGGAGAACAAAATATTATGCTCAGATTTAAGCTTAATGGTATTGAATGATAATTGCACAATCTTTGATTTTTATCTGCAACAACTTCCAAAAGTATTTACATTGATTTTTCAGTTTAGAACTAATAGCGGCTATCAAAAATATTACTGGTAAATAAGGAGGCTTGTATAATAATGTGTATATGCCATCTTGTGGAAAATCATTGAATTATTTAATAAAATATCGGTTTATTAAAATGTAACTTGTAAAGTTACACGCGCCCATAGAAATTTAAAATATACAAATATATGTTATAAGTGCTCTTCGCCACACAATTAATTGTTGTTTTGTTT
Source organism: Eutolmus rufibarbis (assembly GCA_963920795.1). Taxonomy (NCBI): domain Eukaryota; kingdom Metazoa; phylum Arthropoda; class Insecta; order Diptera; family Asilidae; genus Eutolmus; species Eutolmus rufibarbis. The sequence goes on from OY987207.1 coordinate 22,306,500, forward strand.
TGTTTTTAAAGTATTATAATTGATTGATTGGTTTAATTAAGTTCATTCTATTGCGTGTGCATACTGTAATCTAAAATGTGCTAAAATTACAAATTTATATACGTTGTATATATATCGTTTACCTTAATTTTACAATATATTGTAACATACAAATAGCAAAAATTAGTTTCTTTCTCTTATGTACATGCCGAAACATTAAACAAAAAAAAGTGCCATCTTTTTATGACGAGTACACTCCACATATATGCTGGGCCTAAGAATATTTTCCGAAATTTTTAGAGAGTAGTTCTTTTTGTATTCTCAAGATATAGCTCCAAAAGTACGATAAGGGCGACCTTTTTGATATCTGCTCAAAATTTACACGCGTTTTTCTCAAAACTTCACTTTCGAAGTTGCAAAGACGATAACTCGAGTTTTATTAGTTCAATTAACTTATGGCAAATTTTATTAGGTATGTATATGTATATTTTTTATCGACGTTGAACTAAAAAACTTCAGTGCAAATTGACTGCAAATACTTTAAAAAAAACAAGAGCTGAACTGAAAATTTCATAAAAATTGTAGTTTCTTCATAACATGGCGTAAACTTAAGGAGCCTGCCTGATGAAAAGATTTCGGAAAATGAATGACGCCAAAATTTATTTGGCAGGACTTCAAAAATATAATATGCTTGAGAAGTTTTTATCACGGTTTCGCATAACACCGTATTTTCTAAAAATCCAACCATATGTACATATACTAGCTGAGTAACCCGGTTTCACCCGGTGTATCAAAAATGCTAATTAGTTAAATACTTCTGAAATGTTGGTACTATAGCCAGATTAGGAATTTTAGAAGTATTATTAAAATCTGTAAATGTGGTATAGAACCGTCCAAAACTCATTTTGCTACCACCGTCTATATCAGAAGGGCTAATAATCTATTCTGTACTTATATGCTTTCATTCTTAGGTGTTAAATAAATAAATAAAGGTATTATTATTTTTTTACTATTTCATCGTTACCTGACTTAAATTCGTAGAGTTCCAAAAATTGCTGTCGTCATATTGGTTCCGCTATTTTGAATTTCCAAATTTTGATAGCAGATTCGAAATTAGTGGCTTCAAAATGCCTATAATACTAATTTTCAATTAAATTCGTTCAAGTTCGAAAATTTTTGGTCGCCATATTGGATCCGCCTTCTTGAATTTCTAAATTTCGAGCGTAGATTCGCAATTAGGACCTCCAAAAACCAATTTTCACGGCAATCCCTTGAAATTGACAATTTTTGGCCGCCATCTTGGGTCCGCCATTTTGAAACCTATGAATAAAATGTAGCCTATATGTTAAGCCGAAATTTGTAGAGCCTTCGCTCAAAAAATGAAAATGATCGGACCAAGCGTTAAAGCGTGAGTAAGCAAAAAACAAACAGCCATATTGGGTCGGTCGTTTTGAATTTCCAAATCTTGATAGTAAATTCGAAATTAGTAGCCTCGAAACGTCCATAGTACTAATTTTCAATTGAATTTATTGAAGTTCAAAAATATTTGGTCGCCATATTGGATCCGCCATCTTGAATTTCCAAATTTCGAACGGAGATTCGCAATCAGGACCTCCAAAAAACCCCAAATACCAATTTTCATGGCAATCCCTTAAAATTTACAATTTTTGGCCGCCATCTTGGGTTCGCCATTTTGAAATCCGTGAATAAAAAGTAGCCTATATGTTAAGTCCAGATGTGTAGTGCCTTCATTCAAAAAGTGAAAATGATCGAACCAAGTATTAAGGTGTGATTAAGCAACAAACATATAGGGTCCGCTATTTTGAATTTCCAAATTTTGATAGCAGATTCAAAATTAGTGGACTCAAAATAGGCATAATACTAATTTTCAATTAAATTCATTGAAGTTCGAAAATTTTTTGGTCGCCATATTGGATCCGCCATCTTGAATTTCTAAATTTCGAGCATAGATTCGCAATCAGGACCTCCAAAAACCCTCAGATACCAATTTTCACGGCAATCTCTTAAAATTTACAATCTTTGACAGCCATCTTGGGTTCGCCATTTTGAAACCCGTGAATAACAATTAGCCTGTATGTTCAGGATATGTAGTGTCTTCACTCAAAAAATGAAAATAATCGGACGCAGCGTTTAGGCGTGATGGAGCAATATATATTGGGTCCGCCATTTTGTATTTTCAAATTTTGATAGTAGATTCAAAATTAGTGGCCTCAAAATACCCGTAGTACTAATTTTGAATGGAATTCTTTGAAGTTCGAAAATGTTTGGACGCTCTAATGGTTCCGCCATTTTGAATTTCCAAATTTCGGACGTATGTAGATTCGCAATCAGGACCTCCAAAAACCCCCAAATACTAATTTTCATGGTAATCCCTTGAAATTTACAATTTTTGGCCGCCATCTTGGGTCCGCCATTTTGAAATCCGTGAAAAGAAAGTAGCCTATGTGTTAAGTCGGGATACGCAGTGCCTTTACCCAAGAAATGAAAATGATTGGACCAAGTGTTAAGGCGTGATTAAGGAACAAACAAACAAACAAACAAACTTTCGATTTTATATATACATATATAGGGATTTATTCACTTAGCGTAATTCTTAACGTCATGTAACTTGGCCAATAAATGGGTAGTTAAGTTAGTAATCTTTTTCATCGCAAATTAAAAGTTGAAGTATCGACTTCAAGATGTACTTGGCCCGAAGATGGTCCTACCAGAAATGTTTTTGCTGCAATTGAAAGTTCAGCTACATGCGAAAAAAAACACCAACTTCGCAAACGCTGGCCTAACGCGAGCGAAAGTACAATAAAGAATCTTGGTTGTGTATGTATGGGTCGTCAGCCATGAGCTACACAGGAGACTCTATGTGTGCATAGATGAATTCACTTGAAATTACAATTACATTGGAGTACGTGCCATAACTGTGTACACATGTGCACTGTGCTCTGTTGATAGTGCGATTATAACCTCCCCGTGGAGGCGGCTGGAAATAGACTCCCAGTACGATCATGTATCTGTTGGGAGTGCTGCCTAATAATAATAATAATAATGTAGTCAGGCGGGGAGACGGATAATCTCTAAAATAAGATACCCTAAGCCAAGGTGGTACAGTATAAGTCGAGGAAGGCATGACCAAGAGGGAGCTTGTCCGTGAGTATGCATCCTGAATAACTTTTGACCTCCAGTTTCAATTTAGACTCCAGCATAACGGACTCAGTGCGGGCGACTTCTGGACCTAAATATGTTGTGAGAACAACTTATGGATTTGAAACAAACCCTCAAAACCCATGCAGCTCAAACTGCATCAGCCAATGCACGAACAGCGTCGTCGACAGAAAGCTTTTCATCCAGTGGGCAAAAAGCTTCATCCAGCTTCTGTAGTGAGGCTAGGGCTTTTCTTATCGGTTGACGTGATCAATCATCTTTTGAAGGCTCTTCTGCAGGAGGCGATTGTCGATGTCACGAGTGACCATGCGGATGAGAAGGTTCAGCAGGAGTTCGAGGGTTGGATCCCTCGAGTCGGCTGGATCCTCCTTACTTACACTAATGCTCTGACAGCCGATTGGGTCAAGAGAAACTTTGAACACATCCGTGCTAATAGCTCTCTTGACATCGCCCTAGTTCAGGAGGGTAACTTCTCTCGGACGCATGGGGTTTGGGGTTACTTTCCTGAAAGTCTTTCCCTCACAAATGAGAAGGTGTCAACTGTAATTGGTGCCCAAATTGCCTTTTCAATATCGCAGTGGAAGGTGGTGAAGACGGTGGTACATGTTCACTTCACCATTGACATTGATGACAGATCAATGGCGGTGCTTGTAGAGATGAAAGGCAGGGTAGCCTACCGCTTCATCAACATTAAGTCATTCCTCCAGGGCCCTAGCAAGGATCAAACGATACCACAGACGAGCCTTTAGAGAGGGTTGCTATACAAAAAAAAACTAGGTGAAAGCAGAAAACAGGAATAGACGACTCTCATTCTCGCTATCCCATGCTTGTTCAATTTACTATTTATTTATTTATTTAGCCAATAGACAACCGCCCTGACTGTACAATAGTATATATATACATACATACATTAAAAAATAAATAAGCAGAAGTAAATATTAATTATTTTTAAATCTATTTTTAATTTGTAATTTGTTTACATTAAAGTTTAGCACACAGTAATTTTTATTGTATAGAGTTATTAGTGAGGTAATCGGACCCGACCTACCTAGTTGGTTCCATGAGTCCTCTTTTGTAAAATGTCAGTTCTTCGGAGATTATATGGTTTAGTGCTAATGTTAATCGAAGAAAGCAACTCAGGACAATCAATTTCACCAATCAACAATTGGTGCATAAATAGAGTGTTGAAGAACTCACGTCGGTGCTCCAATGTCTGCATATTCAACAATTTGAGCCTATTCAAGTAAGGTGGCAATTCCTGGGAATTGCACCACGGCAAACTTCGCAAGGCGAAACGAAGGAAACGTTTTTGTACTGTTTAAATTCGAGAAATGTGGCACGCATAATAGGGAGACCATACCACACTAGCATATTCAAGAATAAGTCTCACTAATCCAACGTATAATGACTTTAAAACACAAGAGTCGCAAAGTTCCCTAGACCAACGCTTAATGAAGCCTAAAACGGAATTACTTTTATTTATTAAAGAAACAATATGTAGTCCGAAATCGAGCTTATCATCAAGAAAAACACCAAGATCAGAAACATGGTCAGTATAATCTTATCTAAAAGCGAGTTACTCAGACGATAGTCAAAACTAAAATCCACAACCTTACGAGAAAACGACATGACAGAACACTTATCAACATTTAAGAATAAATAATTACGATCACACCAATAAACGAAACGATCCAAATCGTTTTGAAGCAAGCTACAATCGTCAGGACAGGTTATTTTTCTAAAAAATGTTAACGTCATCAGCATAAATAAGGATTGCCGAACTCAATATAACATCTTGCAGGTCATTTATGAATAAAATGAATAATAAAAGGCCAAGATGACTACACTGAGGTACACCACAGGTAATGTTTCGGCGCAAACATTGAAAAGCCACGAACCACGCATTAGAAATGTAAACAAATCAAACTGTCAGAATGAAAAGTAGGGTTAAGCTGCAACTTCACGCAGGATTGTGTAGCAACACAATTTTAACTTTGCACATGCGTGTTACGGGAGAAGAAGAAGATCATTGCCGTGTGAACAACCAACACATGCGTAATTCAGGCGAAGCACAAGGGGGAGACGTTACAGCATGGAAAGGACACTCCAGTGTGTGATGAACCAACACATGCGTATTCCAGTCGGAACGGAAGTGGCAGTTGCAGAAGAAGAAAAAAAAACCAAGAAAAAATAAAAAAAAGGAGATTTAACGGTTTTTCGGCCTATAAAAGGGCGCGCTGAACGCAGAACGAGCATTAGTTCTTGGGCGATCACCGAAACTAGTCAAGCAGCTCTTGGGTAATTACCAAAAGCATTTTTTTTGAACCTCTGGGCAACTGCCGAGGTTTTTTCTTAAGCATTTTATTAGCTATACTTGGAATAGTTTCAATTTGGGATTATAACCAATTGAGATTCTTCTGAGTCTTCTCTCCTCGCGTTATACTTGGAATAGTTTCAATTTGGGATTATAACCAATTGAGATTCTTCTGAGTCTTCTCTCCTCGCATTAGCTATACTTGGAATAGTTTCAATTTGGGATTATAACCAATTGGAATTCTTCTAAATCTTTTCTCTTCACTCTTAGCTATACTTGGAATAGTTTCAATTTGGGATTATAACCAATTGAGATTCTTCTGAGTTTTCTCTTCTCGCGCTATTTAAACGTAAATCGTTTTATCTACTAAACCTGGAATAGTTTCAATTTGGGATTATAACCAATTGAGATTCTTCTAGGTCTTCTATCCTCGCGATTGTTTGAGCGTAGGATATTTTCTACACTTAGAGTGGTTTCGGTTTGGGATTATAACCAACCGAAGCTTAACTGAGCTCTTCTACGCGCGTTTATTTGAACTTTTATGACGTTGAATTTTAATCAATTACTATTAAACTGGGCTATTGCAATGACATATTTAGCTGCAATAACATTTTTTATTGTTTAACTTACGGCGACTGTATTAAGAACTTTGTGATTAAGGATTGTGTTCAATTTTAGTTTATTTTATTTTAATAAAGTTCACGTTTTAGAATAATTAAATTTTTATTTCACACTTTCCCTTTCTTATTTTCATTATTTGTTCGGTTCGACTATAAGAGGTCGAAATTACAGGTTTGCTGTTTTTTGGGCAATTGAACCAGATGCCCTTTTGGATAAAAAATTGTATGTTCGTTTAAAGCAGAACGAAACATTGGTCCTTCGAGCCGGATTTACGGTCAAATATATTGTCTAGTTATTGCAGCTGGGTTCTTATTGCATAAAGTTTAATACGGTTCAGATTTAACGCGTCCTACTGGCAATTGTTTGTCATAATTTCGAATAGAGAATTCAAAATGAAGTCGACAATTCGAAATCAATCAACGTTAAAGGGTTTACTCGATCAAGCGCGAATAAACTACGGGAAAATTGATAGCGAAAAAATAACAAAGGGTTATTTAGAGGCAAGAATTCATCGGACTGAAAAATTGTGGACACAATTTGATGAAAATCATTTGGAGATTTGTGCGGGAGAAGATAAGAACCAAAAGATAGTGTCTGAATACATAAGTGATTCAATTTGCGAGAGCTTTGAAGGCACATACTTCGAGTTCCTTGGTGAATTGCAAGACAGGTTGAGTAACATGGAAAAAACAGAACCAGTTCCTCAGGTTGCACAATCTATACAACGGGCCGAAGTCAAACTTCCCCGTATAGATCTACCAAAATTTGATGGCGAATACTCTAACTGGAGAGCATTTCACGATATTTTCGTTTCGCTCATACATTCAGACCAGCGTATTCCTCAAATTCAAAAACTACACTACTTAAAGTCTTGCCTTACAGGCGAGGCAGAAAGATTTCTCAAACAGTTTGATATGGTAGGAACGAATTACCAATCAGCATGGGAAACACTAGTGAAAAGATACAGCAACCAACGGGTACAAGTCTTTTCACATCTAAAGCAACTGGTTAATCAACCAGGGATAAAAAACGAGACCGAAAGGTCAATCAAGGGTATTTTAGATACTACACGGGAACAACTTCACGAGCTGGAGGCCCTTAAAATAGATACTACGCAATGGAATGCGATAGTTATCTTCATAATTATACAAAAGTTGCCCGAAGAGACACGAAAACTTTGGGAACAGAGGATATCAGAAACTACTGATATACCGACGCTAGATGAATTCTACAAATTTTTGGAAGCTAGATATCGCACTCTAGAAGCAATGTCTGAAGCAAAAGCAACTAAACCTGTTCAGACAAAAAATACTACAAACTATCACATAAGCCACTCAAACGAATGCTTTCTTTGCAAAGGGGATCATTCAGTGCATCAATGTAGCAAATTTCTTCAGATGAAGATCAACGATAAGCGACAGGCACTAACAAGGAGCAATATTTGCTTTCAATGCCTCCAACGTCATGGAAACAAAACATGCAAAGCTTTACAAACATGCTACATGTGCAATGGAACACATCCATTGTACAAATGTGATCAGTTTAAAAAGAAAAGTGTCGGTGAAAAACGAAGTTATGTACAGAGAAAGAATCTCTGTCTTAACTGTCTAAGCCCACACCACAAACAAGTCTGCGTAAGCAGAAACAATTGCTACAAATGCAATCAACGTCATCATACTTTATTACATGATGAACAAACTAAAACCAGAAACACAAATCTGGACACAGCAGCATCTAGCTCAACAACGTCTGAAGCACAGTCTCAGAAACAGACAGGAACAGTTAGCTGTCATTATAACAAAAATACAACGAAATCTCTGCTGGCAACTGCCATAATAAACGTAGAGAATGAACACGGAATCTCAACACCTCTTCGCGCCCTTATTGATTTAGGGTCACAAAGTTCCTTTGTTTCAGAAGAAGTCTGTCAAACTTTGAAACTAAAGGGAAAAACCACTTCACTGCAAGTAACAGGGTTAGGCTCCACCAAAGTAGCTTCCACTACAAAAGAAGTAGCATTGTGCCTAAGATCCAATGTTGACCACACAGTTACTTTTCCTATAAGCGCATACGTTCTCAGGAAAATCACAAGCGTGTTCCCTCCTAAGCAAACAAGCCAAATAGATTGGTCCTATATCAAAGACCTGCAATTAGCCGATCCAAATTTTATGCAATCAGGAAAAATAGATATGCTGCTGGGAGTAAATGTTTATTCAAAAATTCTGCGTGATGGTCTCCGAAAAGGTAGGGAGAACTCTCCAATCGCACAGAACACCCACCTAGGATGGATATTATTTGGCGAGATACCAAGTGATATAAGCAAAAATCCTAAAAATACATTTTCAGCATTGGCTTTAGACGACCAATGTAGCATACAAACCCTCAATGAACAAATTCGGGAATTTTGGGAAACAGAAGAGATCCCAAATGCACGAAAATTAACAAAAGAGGAAGAAAGATGTGAAAGGCATTACAAGGCAACGCACAATCGCCTACCTGGTGGCAAATATCAGGTCAGAATACCCTTTCACAATGAGACCCCAAGCCTTGCAGCTTCTAAACGGCAAGCATCAATGCGATTTTTTCAGTTAAAGAATAAATTCTCGAAACATCTGGACATGCTTAGTCTGGACATCTCTCCACGATATCCACAGGAGTCCCAACTGGAGAGACCAACAGCAACTTCTCCAGGAAGTCACATGGAGCCTTCAACAACTGCAACACCTCCAGCGGCTACAACAACAAGGTCACCAACAGCAACTTCTCCAGGAAGTCACACGGAGCCTCCAACAACTCCAACACCTCCAGCGGCTACAACAACAAGGTCCAGTGGGCTGGCGGAAAAGGTGTATGAGCTGCGCACAGTGGAAGGCAGGCTTTTCACCATCACGTACGCCCAGCTGCAACAGATCCCCTTCTGCCAGATTAGAGCTGGCAAAAGAAAGCGGTATTCTGTTTTTTTGGGCCCTGGACGTAGGGTGCGCGTATTGCTGCGGCACAATAAGGTGATCTGGCAGGGCTACAAAGAAGCAGCCAACCTTAGTACATAAGACTTACATTTAGGAAAATACTTTATTTATTTCATATTGAAATATTTATTTTTCGGTCAACATTTGAATACATTCTATTGGCATTAGAATTATTTATAGCTATCCATTTATCTTGAGGCTATATGCATCAACGGGGGCGGAGGATGTTTCGGCGCAAACATTGAAAAGCCACGAACCACGCATTAGAAATGTAAACAAATCAAACTGTCAGAATGAAAAGTAGGATTAAGCTGCAACTTCACGCAGGATTGTGTAGCAACACAATTTTAACTTTGCACATGCGTGTTACGGGAGAAGAAGAAGATCATTGCCGTGTGAACAACCAACACATGCGTAATTCAGGCGAAGCACAAGGGGGAGACGTTACAGCATGGAAAGGACACTCCAGTGTGTGATGAACCAACACATGCGTATTCCAGTCGGAACGGAAGTGGCAGTTGCAGAAGAAGAAAAAAAAACCAAGAAAAAATAAAAAAAAGGAGTTTTAACGGTTTTTCGGCCTATAAAACGGCGCGCTGAACGCAGAACGAGCATTAGTTCTTGGGCGATCACCGAAACTAGTCAAGCAGCTCTTGGGTAATTACCAAAAGCATTTTTTTTGAACCTCTGGGCAACTGCCGAGGTTTTTTCTTAAGCATTTTATTAGCTATACTTGGAATAGTTTCAATTTGGGATTATAACCAATTGAGATTCTTCTGAGTCTTCTCTCCTCGCGTTATACTTGGAATAGTTTCAATTTGGGATTATAACCAATTGAGATTCTTCTGAGTCTTCTCTCCTCGCATTAGCTATACTTGGAATAGTTTCAATTTGGGATTATAACCAATTGGAATTCTTCTAAATCTTTTCTCTTCACTCTTAGCTATACTTGGAATAGTTTCAATTTGGGATTATAACCAATTGAGATTCTTCTGAGTTTTCTCTTCTCGCGCTATTTAAACGTAAATCGTTTTATCTACTAAACCTGGAATAGTTTCAATTTGGGATTATAACCAATTGAGATTCTTCTAGGTCTTCTATCCTCGCGATTGTTTGAGCGTAGGATATTTTCTACACTTAGAGTGGTTTCGGTTTGGGATTATAACCAACCGAAGCTTAACTGAGCTCTTCTACGCGCGTTTATTTGAACTTTTATGACGTTGAATTTTAATCAATTACTATTAAACTGGGCTATTGCAATGACATATTTAGCTGCAATAACATTTTTTATTGTTTAACTTACGGCGACTGTATTAAGAACTTTGTGATTAAGGATTGTGTTCAATTTTAGTTTATTTTATTTTAATAAAGTTCACGTTTTAGAATAATTAAATTTTTATTTCACACTTTCCCTTTCTTATTTTCATTATTTGTTCGGTTCGACTATAAGAGGTCGAAATTACAGGTTTGCTGTTTTTTGGGCAATTGAACCAGATGCCCTTTTGGATAAAAAATTGTATGTTCGTTTAAAGCAGAACGAAACAGGTAACATGAATTGTTTTAGATAGAGTCGTCTTAAAAAGTACGTTCTCTGAACAATCAACGTGATAAGACTCCAACCATAATAGGAGCCTCGGTAACAATTAATCGTGTGCTGTCGACGGTGCGGACGTGCTTTTTAACCTCCCCAATCTTAATTTTTATTTTTATTTTCACCTCCGTTATTAGTCTTGTTGTGACCGTGAACACCCCCAACTCATTTCAACCCCAACTTAGTTTTTCTGCAATCAGCTCTTCGCCTGCTCGTTACTTCTGGCTGTTTTTGTGAATTTTTGCTGAATTGGGTGCTCCAAATCTCATCTGTGTCGTCACCTGCCTGACTGTGCTCGCGAAGCTTGCTGTTTTGTCACCACTCCATCGGCCGCTTGGTGTTTCACCTGTGTTGTCACTTTGTTTTTGTCACGCTACTACTTACTGCTGGCATTCTCAACGATGAGCGCCTGCAAGGTATGCAATGGATCTCTTGCCGGCGATCTGACCGAGTGTGATGGCGTTTGTGGTCAATTTTTTCATATGGCTTGCCTAAAACGCGGCGCCCGGTCACTCTCTTTTTCTGCCATCTCAACTCGCAACAAGTGCGCCGATATTAAGCTATGCCATGTACTTCGTGCCCTGGCTACTGTTTCTGACACCATTGTTAACGAGCAGTCTCTCCTTGCTGCTAAGTCGCAGTCATTCAAGTCCAGTTGTTCCTGTTTTCAGTCCGTTGCAGAGGACATCTCATTGATAAACAAAAAATTGGACAAAATGCTAAACACTGCCTCAGCTGCGGGGTCTAAAACTGAAGCACTCCTTACGAAGTCTCACCAGCTCTCTTCAAATTTATCTACTGCGGCGCGCACTCTGGACGACTTATATTCTGCTTTTTCCGTTGCCGATCTTCCTGCATCCGTTATGCCGGCAGTTGATGATGTCCGTCGTAGTATGAAGCAGATTAGAAACGACCTCGGCTGTTGCTCGGCGGCTGTGACTGCTAATGCTGCACTTTTGGGCTCCATCTCTGCCGATCTACGTCTTCCCTTTGGACCTGCTGGCTTGCTCTCTCCACTGTCGCCTGCTGCTGTGCCACCCTCGCGCCTTAGGCCGTAACTACCCCGGATGCCAGTCCCGCCATCGTCGATATCACCCTGGGACTTGGTAGCTCGACCGCTCCACCGTCTCTATTGGACCAGATTCCTGCACCAACATCTTCACCGCCCTCTACTCGCTCAATTCACGTCAAGACCTGCTCCGCTGATTTTGAGACTCCCTGTACTCCCTCACCAAAGATAAAGATGTTCGGCACTATGTGAACTGCAGCTGACTGCAACCAAAGGCTCTCAAAACTAAACAGAGGTAGCCTTGCTACAACTCACAGTGAACCTCCCCAATTTCTTATTACTGGCGCTCCTCGCCACTCCGATGCAGCTTGGGTGCAGAACTTCTTCAAACGTAATTTTGCCATCAATTTAACATCCTGCTCAAAAATGTCATCCCCCGGAAAATTTGTGATAGGCATTCCTACTAAATACGTTTGGCTCTTCACAAGTACTTCGAATCAAGTTATAAGTTTTGGTCAGATTCACATCTCTAAATTTAAAGCTAAGTCCATTAAATTTAATAATAGCGCACTTACAACTAACACTAACATCTCTAACCGTAAGCTTAGCCACAACAATCCCCCTAATGTTACCCCAAGTTCCAACCCAACCCCTAAACGTACACATAGTTCTAACGCCATCTCTCCCCGGCCAGTGAAAAAGTTTGCTTCGTCTAAGGCTTCCGTGAAACAGATCACTCCTAAAAGCCAAAGCAATAGCCAGCGTTCTACCCCTAATCCTAGTTCTTCGAATTGGCAACTAAAAACCAGTTGGCCAAAAAGTTGGTCACTCCCATAAAATACCCCAACTTCATTTACTCTCGCACATTAAACCCTACTCTCACTACATCTCGATCTGCTCCCTCCACACCTGAACTCTCTAATAAACAAACTCCTACCTTAATCACTCCGCCGTCCCTTAACACCACTTCAACTCTCCTGGGTCGTTGCTCCTCCGACCCAGCTTCTACATCTCCTACGATCACTCCCGCCCTGCCCTTCTCTCCCACAAGATATAATAATCCCTCCTTTATTGATCCTCTCCTTCCTCCGGTTGTCAAACTTACTATGCAGTCAGCCGAATCTCCCAACGGACGTTACCTGCTATACCGTTTGCGTGAGCACAGAATTTACGAAAACGTGTGTCTCTATCTTTCCTACCTTCACAACAAGGCTGGTTTTATTTGCATTTATGGTAAAACTAAAACCAATGTGATGATCTCCTTGCATCAAGAACGTCTCCCGACTGACCCCACTGTCCTGCGGCAGTTATTTTTCAAATACCACGCAGCCTTCAACATTCCTCCCCAAAAAGTTTCTGAGGACCTTTCCACCTACGCTCTCTCTCTCATTATATTACCAAAATGTCAGAGGGCTTCGATCTAAAACCCAACACATTTTCCATTTTCCACATTTGCCCTTTCCGAAACTAATCTAATTCCCAGTATAAACGATAATGAGTTATTTTCGACCGACTTCAGTATTTTTCGCGCCGACGGTAGTTCTCATGACTCTGTTCCTTCCGGTCTGGGCGTTCTTCTTGCTGTTCACAACAGGTCTAACTCCACCCTGATTAACTCCTCAAATTCATCTTCTTTTGAATGGATCTCTGTCAAAATTTCCCTTCATCGTCGTTCTCTATTCATCTTGTGCTGCTATATTCCTCCAGCACAGCCTCTCGAGGCCTACAGGCACGCAATCGACGCAATTGACGCCCTGTCTGCTGTTCTTATTCTGTAAGTAGATTATTAATTTATTATAAAATAGCCAATGAAGGTAAAATACAGCATTCCCATCCCAACCATCATTCAAGACTTTTCTTGATTACCCTAAACCACTTCCCTCGAGGAACTAATTTCTCGACTAGCGTTTCCTAGACTGAGTTCAGTTAGCTTACTTCCCTTCTGACCGTGCGCTGATGAACTAGCTCTACTATTGAGTTAATGTCACACACAAAGTCTATTCACAATAGACTCTCGCGATCAGGCGCTATGCTTTGTATAATATAGGGTGTTTATTTTTTAGAGGTTTGGTTTTTAAATTGTCAACACTGTTTCTAGTGACTGTCAATTTTACAGTTGACTGTTGATTTGTGGTCAGTACGTTTCGTTTTGCCATTTCACCGCGTGACCATTATGCGCGCCGTACGTTCGATGAATGGGCCGAAAACAATATTTAGCTTGATCCTCTTTTTCAACGTAAAATTTTATTTAGCGATGAGGCTCATTTTTGGTTGAACGGCTACGACAATAAGCAGAATTACCGAATTTAGAGTGGAGAAAACCCAGAAGTCTTTGTTGAGACGACCTTATATCGATTAAATGTCACTGTTTGGTGTACTTTATGGGCATCTTTAAAGATGATGTCGGCCAGAATGTTACCATCAATAGAGAACGCTATAGAGCCATGAGCAAAATTTATGCCAGGGACTTTAGAATTTATTTTTATAAGTATGTACTTAAATTTTCTAAGATATTGTTTCATTTGCTGTTGTTATTTTAGAATTATCTTACAAAACTTATTATTATTATTAGTTTTTCAAATACCCGTCTTATAATTTCTATATATTTACGCCTGCATTGCGGACCACTACTAACACATCAGGAAATGTGGTACACTCAATCTGGCTTACAACCAGTCCGTGTGTAGTTTATATTTCTATGGTTGAGAGCTTTTCACCAACGGAATAAATAAAACATTAATTAAAACTTTAGTATGCGTACGCACTGCCGTCTGCCCTGCAGAACCCGATCAACGCACACTGACTGAACTAATGATTCAAGTTGGGAATAATATGCAATCGCTACAGCAGTTTAGCTTATTTTTTTTATCGTGTAGCTCTCCTTTTGGAGAATTGTAGCCTTATATAGCGTGGCTCGGAAATTTTAGGGTGTAGCACTTTAATTATTTCATCCCCTACTGGTGGCAGCTGGCAGATCGATTTACCAGAATAACCGCCTTCAGTCAAGTTATGTAAACTTTTGCTAACCTATTACATTGTTGTACGCCAGTCTCAGTTTGAGGAATTGACTTCCATAGCATTATGCTCTGTCAGACTATAACCTGCCCTCAGGCGCAGGTGTTGCACAGTTTACGAGGACGAGACCGAGGTAGTTAAAGCTCAATTAATCTTCCTTTTTGTTTGTAATTATTTCCTAGATTTTCCAGTCAATGCTATACCTTGAATTCTTGAAGTAATTGGTGTTAGAATCATGTTAAATTCAAGTTATTGAACTCAATTTGAAATACGTTCTAAATGGCACCCAGGACCAAATTCTTTTGTACCGTAATATTACTACCTTCCCTCTCTGGATTTCTTGTCTCCTCGCGCGTAATTTAAAAAGATGTGAGACTTGGTAGCTCAAGAATCCCATCCCAACCGGCGAGCTATTCAGCTAGAAGCGCCCCGGAGCCTCCACCCAGCTTGCCCAGCGTTAAGTATTTATTTTGCTGGATGCTAATGTACATCTTTTTCTTCGAGAATCCCCATGACATACATTTTTTTAGGTTGCAGGGTTCTGCGGGATCGAATCGGCGCATAAGGCTTACAGAAATGTAGTCAACTTTTTTTTCTCTCCTCTTGCATTCATATTTTAGTACCATCGCCCGCCAGGCTCGAGATTTTCGAGTAGTCCGCGTACTTCACCTTACACATCTAAAATTCCATCTTTAAATATCTGACAAAATAAAATGGCAAGTCCCTAAACATATTTTTCAAAAATCTAATGTTTTTAGTGCCTTCAATTGTGGACAAAAGTAGAAAATATTACCATATAAAAAAACTCGACAGGACGAATGGCCCAAATCAAATTTCCTGCATTGAAATTGCCATTGTGGAAGTTTAACGCTGTCTTTCTCGCTTGAACAAACGTTGATCAGGAGACCACGTAGAATCGATTGGCATACTCCAGTTCAGACCTAAAACAAACATCGTAAGTGAATAACAAGTTTCTCTTTTCATTTAATTCCAACTCATCAAATCGGAGAGGAGACCTCCAAATTTGTTCCGACAATTTTCTTTTGTCATAGGTTTCATATGTATCTTAATATTTGACCCTGACATGAAAAGCCGTTTTGAAATTAGCAATCCCGAAAACCCCCAAGTACCAGTTTGGGTGCAAATCGCATAAACTTTTAAATTTAACACTCTTCAATCTTGAATTCTCAAATTCTGACAGTCAGTTTGAAACCAGCAACACCGTATCACTTTAGGTGAAACTCGTATGAAAATTAGAACTGGCAGGAAGGAAACGGCATTTACGAATTGGTGAGAAAAAAATAATAAATTGCTGGATAATGGTTAAATGATAACCAAAACATAACATTGAGAACTCTTATTATTGATAAAAATTATAAGAGTAGACGATAACTCTTCTCCGATAACCAATAAAAACAAATTGTGAAATAATAATGAAACAAATTCATTAGTAAACGGAGAATAATAAGTAAGCATTTTGTCTATGAATCGCGTTGTGTATGAATCGCGTTACATAAAAAAAGTCATCCCAATATTTTTGGGACGTGCGTGCGTGTTGTGCGAATTCGCGTTGTAGGTGCTCACGTTATACGAGAGTCACTGCAAACACAATTATGTATAGAGTGCACATTAGGCATATGTGTAATTTGATTTTGTATTATATGAGGGATTTTCCAATTTCATTACCGTGTTAGAATGAGACTATGTTGTAGGTTGATGAGGGTAACAACGAAACAGTGCTTCCCTGGGGCCTGTTATAAGGAAAATTTAGGCGCACTTTCTAACAATCGTTAATAAGGTGGGTGGATTTTAAAACGTGCAGAGTTTCTAGATTGACCTGACCTGAGTATAATCTAGAAAGAACACATGAGTTTTTCAAGCGTAGCCGTGTGGACATTGCCAGAGTAGAGGCGATACACATCGGCCATTTGCCCATAGGGGGCCTTACAGTAAAACTAGAAATCCCTCTTAATAATCGGTGCTGCAGTTGCCACGATCCATCTGAGAAGAGTAGGTAAGCTATGCCGGTTCGAGCGCAAAATCCCATAAGGTTTATACAGGGGGTCAAAATTCACATGAAACGGTCCCAAAAGCTCATCGTCTACGTTTAGGAGCAGTTTTTAGGTGGGTGACGTCACGAAAGCTCTCTTGTGCGTGCGTGTGTGTGCTTGGGCATGGGTGTGTGTGTGTGTGTGCGTGCGTGTGTGTGTGTGTGTGTGTGTGTGTGTGTGTGTGTGTGTGTGTGTGTGTGTGTGTGCTTGGGCATGGATGTGTGTGCTTGGGCATGGATGTGTGTCAGGGTCACCCCCTCTCCGCCCGCTCAAAGCTTTACCCTTCTCCCATGCTATTAGGACGCGATCTTTGCGAAATGCGTAGGGGGCTTTGTTTATGCTATGTGGAGCTTATCAGTAGTTTATGCTGACGAGGCTCTTATCTCTATCAGCCAACATTTTAACTCTAACATGTTTCAACATGTTGCGAAATGTGCAGGTGGCTTTGTTTATGTTATGTAGGGCTTTTGGTTACATGATCGTATTTCTACGTGGGTGGTCTTATTTCCTAGAATTGATGACTCATCGCTTTAAGCTGGGAATACTCAAACGCTAGAATAAATTTTCATTCGAAATACTTCACACTTGAGATTCTCAAGATGAGTATAAATAGTGGAGATTACGCAAATTTCCTCATTCAGTGCTTACCCAGTGTCAAGTTCAGTTCAGTTCAGATCCATAAATTTTAGCTAAAGTATTTGTGCGGTGTAAAGTCAAAGGACGAAAAGGACATAGTGAAAAATTATCAGTTTGTAAAGGTCGAAAAGGACATTGTGAAAAAAATTATCCAGTGTCAAGTTCAGTTCAGTTCAGATCCATAAATTTTAGCTAAAGTATTTGTGAGGTGTAAAGTCAAAGGACGAAAAGGACATAGTGAAAAAATTATCAGTTTTGTAAAGGACGAAAAGGACATTGCCAAAATGGTGCAAGTGAATCAATTAGTGCAAAGTGCTAAGCTAGCATTTGTGAGTGCGCAAAGGAATCATGTGATAATAGACCAAGCTGTTAAAGAGTGCTCGAACCATTTAAGAGCTCTCCGAAAAGCTCTGAAAAGAGCAAAGACTGTTGGTGAAAAGCAAAATTTCATCAACGGTATTAATCATGTTCAAGGCTATCGAGCTCAACTTAAAAAATTAAGGTTAGTGGCAGGTGCGGGCCTCTCAAGACGAGCTAACTGGACTTCGACCCGTGTTAAATGGGAAGACGTACAATCAGCTTTTTGTGATCGGTGAGTAATACTTTAAAATATGTTTAAGTCTAATAACGTCACGGCATTATTTGGTTATTTTTCATTTATATTATAGGATGAGAACAGGGGTTATAATAAACTTGACCCATAGGGAACCGCAGGAGTTCCTGAACGACTGCACTGGGCTTTTCCGTCGTCGCACCAATAACGCCCTCAAAAAGGAAGCCGCGCTCAAGGTTAACGCTGTGTTTTGCGGGGAATTTAAAATTATAAGAGGGGATGAAGAAGTGTTCGAATTTAAATATATGAACACAAAGAGCGCTCCAATATATAGAGATATTGTTATTAATGTTTGGTTTAAAGAAAACATCCAAGATAAAATCTTGAAAAAGTTGGAGGAATTTCAAGAGAAAGATAGTGGTTGGGCGCTGTCGGCCATCGTTAACTTGGTGATAAATATAAACAAATTCACGCCACAGCTGGGATCTTCATATATCGAGCTGCCAAAACAAATTAAACTTAAGGAGGCCTGCATCAACGTTCGAAATGAAGATGATGCTTGTTTTGGTTGGGCAGTGGTATCAGCTCTACACCCAGCTGATAAAGATCCCCAGCGTGTAACAAAATACCCCCACTATTCCACAGACTTGAACCTGGATGGCATAACATTCCCAATGACGATAAAACAGATCCCCAGCTTTGAGAGGCAGAATTGCCTCTCCATCAACGTTTATATCTTGCAGAAGGTGGGCAAAAACATCCGAGAACATTTTAATGTTCTACCCACCTATTTGACCAAAGAAAAGAAGGATAGGCACATCAATCTGCTAATGATACAGAATATTTACTACGATGAGGATAGCGAGGAGGAGGAAAACGACGACGATGAGCCCATCAGATACCATTACGTTTGGATCAAGAACCTCTCCAGGCTCCTTTCATCGCAGCTGTCGAGAAACGCCCATCAAAAATTCTTCTGTGACCGTTGTCTTCACTATTTTTATTCACCAGCTGCGCTAGAGAGACACATAGAGGACTGCCGAAAGCTCAACGAGTGTAAAATCCGGCTACCAACAGAGGACCAGAAAGAGCTTAGATTTAAGAATTATAAGAATAAGGTAGAAGCTCCGTTTGTTATTTACGCGGATTTAGAATGTTTGTTAGTAGAATGTAGGGATAGAAATAAGTATCAAACACATGTTCCGTGTAGTATAGCTTACTATGTTAAATGTTCGTATGACCCCACGTTTATCAATTTTCAAATCCTATCGTGGTGAGGATTGCATCGAGTGGTTCGTGCGCGAGTTGAATCAGTTTGCCGAGAACTTAGAATCAGTTTTTCTATGCCCTCTACCCATGGATCAGATGAATTCTGAGCAAATGGAGTTTTTCGAGGCCGCCACACTCTGTCATATATGTGAGAAGCCGTTCGCATCAGATGATAAAAAGGTGCGCGATCACTGCCATCTAACAGGTAAGTACAGAGGCCCAGCACATGAGGGATGTAATATCAATTTTCAGGATAGTCACACCGTTCCCATAATTTTCCACAACCTTAGCGGTTACGATTCCCATTTTATTATTAAAAATATAGCTTCCGATCTCCAAGGCCGCATTGATCTCCTCTCGATCAATAAAGAGCGGTATATATCCTTCACTAAACATTTGGATGAATATCCAATTAAATTCCGTTTCATTGATTCCTTTAAATTCATGGCAAGTAGCCTCGATACTCTTGCCTCCAATCTTACATATTTCCCTATTCTAAAGTCCCAATTCCCAAATGTAACAGGATGCCAGTTTAATCTGCTCACACGTAAGGGTGAATATCCCTATGATTATTTTAACGATGCATCAAAGTTCCTAGATACCGAACTGCCCGATATCTCCCAATTTTACAATAAACTAAACGATACTAACATTAGCCAAGAAGATTATATGCATGCCTGCAACGTTTGGAAAGAATTCAACGTTCAAAATCTGGGTGAATACTCAGATTTATATTTGAAGACAGATGTCTTACTCTTGGCGGATGTCTTCGAACAATTCCGTGCAAGCTCTCACAAAACCGATGAATTAGATCCAGCTCACTACTATACGCTTCCAGGGTATACTTGGGATGCAATGCTCAAGCATACTGGCGTTACCCTGGAGCTATTGACTGATGTGAATATGCTCTTATTTATAGAGCTAGGTATTCGAGGAGGTCTTAGCCAGTGCTCTAAACGATATTCAAAGGCTAACAATAAGTACATGCCTGATTATGATCCATCTCGCCCATCAAAATTTCTCATGTATAATGATATTCATAATCAATACGGCTGGGCAATGTCTCAACTTCTTACCTCACAGTGGCTTCAAGTGGGTGGAAAATGTTGATAGTTTTAGAGTCGAAAATGTAGCCGATGATTCCCCCATCGGTTATATTCTGGAAGTCGATTTAGAGTATCCTCAAGAAATTCACGACCTCCATAAAGACCTTCCATTTTGTCCAGAACATAGAGCACCTTCTGGATCTAAGCAGCGTAAACTTTTGGCCACGCTTTACAACAAAACCACGTACATTTTGCATTACCGCAGCCTGAAACAAGCTCTCCTTCACGGATTAAGATTAAAGAAAATTCATCGGGGTCTCCAATTTAATCAGTCTGCATGGCTAAAGCCCTACATTGATCTCAATACCAGACTTCGAACAGCGGCTAAAAATGATTTCGAGAAAAACCTCTTCAAGCTCCGGAATAATGCTGTTTTTGGCAAAACTATGGAGAACGTTCGGAAACATAGTATTGTTAAGCTGGTAACCAAGTGGTTGGGGCGATACGGGGCTGAAGCGCTCATTTCCAAGCCCGAGTTCAAGGCCTCAACAATTTTTAATGAGAACTTGGTGGCCATCGAGCTTAATAAAACTGAAATTCTTTTCAATAAGCCAATATATGTAGGTATGTGTATTCTCGACTTGGCGAAGACAACAATTTACGATTTCCATTATAACTATATGATCCCACAATTCAAGTCCAACTGTACAGTATGTTATACTGAAACAGTTTCCCTTATTTATGAAATTACCCACCCTGATTTATATGACATGATTAAACGTGATTGTCATTCACATTTTGATACCAGTGACTACCTTGCCAATAACATCTGGAACATCCCTTTAGTTAATAAAAAAGTGCTCGGCCTCATGAAGGATGAAAACAACGGCCGCATAATGACAGAGTTTGTTGGCCTAAGGTCAAAAATGTATGCGGTCCGGGTAGAGGGCCAAGATAAAATAAAAAAATCTAAAGGCGTTAAGAGAAATATAGTTAAAAATAGAATAACTTTTGATGACTATGTTGAATGTCTAAACAATAATATTGAAAAAGTAGTTTCACAAAATTTGATTCAAAGTCAAAAACACGATGTATGTACCATTACTCAAGCAAAACTCGCGCTTAGTCCTCACGACGATAAGAGGTATTTAGTACCAAATACAAACGAATCGGTACCGTGGGGTCATTATAGTACAAATGCTGTTGATTAGTATAAATAGTATTATAAGAAAATATTGTAAATTAGAATAAGATATCACATATGAAATGTAGAAACCAAAACGGCGACGACTCAGACTCATCCTAAAAATCATCATCAACATATCTCAATTTGCATGATCTCTAGTAGTTGCGTAGCTTAAATTTGTTAATATCACAGTTGCTTTTATTATAGTTGCTCTCATTACAGTCACGGTTAGATTTGCTTATATCACAGTTGTTTTATTAAAGTATTAGTTGAAATTGTAAATATCACAGTTGCGCTTATCACAGTAGTAGTTGACATTGTAAGTAACACAGTCGCTTTTATCACAGTCGTAGGCAGTTGAAGTCGCAAAAATCACAGTTGTCTCTGATCATATCGAGTGAGTTAGTTATTCTCGAGGCAGTTGAAAAGTGTCAAGTCGAAGTAGTCAGTAGTGCAGCCGCAGTAGAACTTTAGAACTTTTAATTGAACTAAATTTGTGAACTTTTTCTCTAATTGAATTAAACTCCATTTGAATTACCATCCAACTGGTATTATTTTTTCCTACATGAAATAAAAGAATTTTATACCGTTTTAAAAAACTGTTTTATTCAAAACCCCAGCATTATAAATACATACATTATCAGAGTACATCGACACAAAAACTTATTGAATTTTTAAAAAAGATGAAAAGATGAAAAAAGAACCCACAAAACTTATTGATTTTTTTAAACGCTAAAAAGAGAACACACAAAAAAAAAACATTTATCGCCTACCCCCGGCGAATATACGTCAGATAACCATCGTTATCCAATGATGGTTGAGTCATCTAGGCTCCATAGAGCAGCCAATAGGTGGGCATTGGACCAGCTGCATACAACGCCGTTAGCATTTCCCAGCAAAGGTGGTATTGGCAAGTACGCGTACCCCGGGGAAAGTACAAATTCACCGCAATCAGACGCGGTGGATTGGGCCAGCTCTGGAGTATTTGGAGCCTGCGATGAAGACGAATGTGAAGGCCAAGGTGAATGCGTGAATGTGAAGGCGAATGTGAAGGCCAAGGTGAATGTGAAGGCGAAGGCGAATGCCAAGGCCAAGCGAAGGCGAAGGCGAAGGCGAAGGCTCCCTGTGGTACGCAACATCCTGCGAAGATGAGGACGCCCTGGGTGCCTCGGTGTCCAGCGAAGGATCCCTGGAGACCGCAGCTTCATGCTCGGCTTCCACAGGTGCAGGAGCCACACTGGTTTCTTGATGGAGCTCTTCCCCGTGCAAAACCATTACGCCTCCTAAAGAAAAAGGGATTAAATAATATGTAAAGAAAAGGTAGGTTAAGAGCTACTTACCCGCACACCGTAGGGAAATCAAGGGCTGAAGAACAAACTCCGCTGGCACGATGCCCTCCTCAGCATGAAAATACCAGCGAAAAGTTATATTAGTGCGCAACAGGGTGCAATCCAGCTTAACGAAGCCCTGCCACCCCGGTGCGACACTAATAACTTCCACGTAGTGTACGCGGAAGGGCTGAACGAATGTCCGGCTGATATTTGCCACTTCGATCTTTACCATTTTAAGGTCGCGGATACAATGAGCCTGGAGTTCTGAGGCAGGCTTGCGCTTGGTCCAAGTACTGTCCGAACCGGCATGATAAAAAAATGCAACAGAAGCATTTTTCATAATAAATAAACAAAACACCGACGCGGACAGCTCAGATTTTACTCGAAATCGGATAGGGCAGATTCAAAGTAAACCACTAGAGCACCCCAATGGACTACGATTTGAAAATATTTACATTTATTCAAAGGAGCTAAGTCAACCTAAATATGAATATCTGAAAAGTTATGATCAGCATATCTAGGGGCTGGATTATACATTTTCGAATAACTGTGAAGTCATAAACAAAACTCAGTTTTTATCTTTGGCGATGTGGCTTGCGGTAAACAGGATCGCCATAAAGCAATTGATAGTTTTCATTTCATTTCATTTATTTAAGTTTGAATTCATTGGTATAAACAATAGGAATTACTTAATTTAGTGCTGGAAGTACATTCTTCATTCATCTATGATATTTTATAATTGGCTAGCAAAGTTACAGTTTTAAAGTGATATAAGTTATTGGGAAAAGTAATCTATTTTAATTAAAACCCAGTATTGATAGTTTTACCTAAATATTTTAGCAGGCAAAGCAAAATTATTTTAATTTTAAGAGGTTCTCAATACGGGAAAAACTTTACTGAAATAAAGAAAAGTATAACTACTCACAGGCACTAATATAGTAAGTGCAAAGTATCACAGAATTGTTATTTAATGACTTAAAGATACAATTTTCTAGGCGTGTTTATTATCTTAACTGCTTAGCATATATACATATATTCCAATATTATTTTATAAATTGTGAACATTTAACACTTTAAACGAGCGAACTTTTCATATGGCTTTTGTTACCCATGTGTACCTGTAAAAAAAAAAAAAATGTTGCGATTTAAACCCACGAGGACTAGTTTAGCTAAAAGAAAATGCAAAAAATGGGTTAATCGCTAATTAAACAAATAAGCCCATCAGATACTTATTCAGTCTGGACTTCTTTATTTAAGTGGGGGGGTAGGGTTTTCAAATTATATGTTTTGCATTTTTTTTTTTTTTTTCTGAATGAACAATATGTCGAGAATATTGTGTACAAATTTTAAGTCAATCCGAGTAAAACTAACGGAGTTACAGCGTTTCAAACGACCGGTGTGTTCTTTTTTCATCTTTTCATCATTTTTAAAAATTCAATAAGTTTTTGTGTCGATGTACTCTGATAATGTATGTGTTTATAATGCTGGGGTTTTGAATAAAACAGTTTTTTAAAACGGTATAAAATTCTTTTATTTCATATGTGATATCTTATTCTAATTTACAATATTTTCTTATAATACTATTTATACTAATCAACAGCATTTGTACTATAATGACCCCACGGTACCGATTCGTTTGTATTTGGTACTAAATACCTCTTATCGTCGTGAGGACTAAGCGCGAGTTTTGCTTGAGTAATGGTACATACATACATCGTGTTTTTGACTTTGAATCAAATTTTGTGAAACTACTTTTTCAATATTATTGTTTAGACATTCAACATAGTCATCAAAAGTTATTCTATTTTTAACTATATTTCTCTTAACGCCTTTAGATTTTTTTATTTTATCTTGGCCCTCTACCCGGACCGCATACATTTTTGACCTTAGGCCAACAAACTCTGTCATTATGCGGCCGTTGTTTTCATCCTTCATGAGGCCGAGCACTTTTTTATTAACTAAAGGGATGTTCCAGATGTTATTGGCAAGGTAGTCACTGGTATCAAAATGTGAATGACAATCACGTTTAATCATGTCATATAAATCAGGGTGGGTAATTTCATAAATAAGGGAAACTGTTTCAGTATAACATACTGTACAGTTGGACTTGAATTGTGGGATCATATAGTTATAATGGAAATCGTAAATTGTTGTCTTCGCCAAGTCGAGAATACACATACCTACATATATTGGCTTATTGAAAAGAATTTCAGTTTTATTAAGCTCGATGGCCACCAAGTTCTCATTAAAAATTGTTGAGGCCTTGAACTCGGGCTTGGAAATGAGCGCTTCAGCCCCGTATCGCCCCAACCACTTGGTTACCAGCTTAACAATACTATGTTTCCGAACGTTCTCCATAGTTTTGCCAAAAACAGCATTATTCCGGAGCTTGAAGAGGTTTTTCTCGAAATCATTTTTAGCCGCTGTTCGAAGTCTGGTATTGAGATCAATGTAGGGCTTTAGCCATGCAGACTGATTAAATTGGAGACCCCGATGAATTTTCTTTAATCTTAATCCGTGAAGGAGAGCTTGTTTCAGGCTGCGGTAATGCAAAATGTACGTGGTTTTGTTGTAAAGCGTGGCCAAAAGTTTACGCTGCTTAGATCCAGAAGGTGCTCTATGTTCTGGACAAAATGGAAGGTCTTTATGGAGGTCGTGAATTTCTTGAGGATACTCTAAATCGACTTCCAGAATATAACCGATGGGGGAATCATCGGCTACATTTTCGACTCTAAAACTATCAACATTTTCCACCCACTTGAAGCCACTGTGAGGTAAGAAGTTGAGACATTGCCCAGCCGTATTGATTATGAATATCATTATACATGAGAAATTTTGATGGGCGAGATGGATCATAATCAGGCATGTACTTATTGTTAGCCTTTGAATATCGTTTAGAGCACTGGCTAAGACCTCCTCGAATACCTAGCTCTATAAATAAGAGCATATTCACATCAGTCAATAGCTCCAGGGTAACGCCAGTATGCTTGAGCATTGCATCCCAAGTATACCCTGGAAGCGTATAGTAGTGAGCTGGATCTAATTCATCGGTTTTGTGAGAGCTTGCACGGAATTGTTCGAAGACATCCGCCAAGAGTAAGACATCTGTCTTCAAATATAAATCTGAGTATTCACCCAGATTTTGAACGTTGAATTCTTTCCAAACGTTGCAGGCATGCATATAATCTTCTTGGCTAATGTTAGTATCGTTTAGTTTATTGTAAAATTGGGAGATATCGGGCAGTTCGGTATCTAGGAACTTTGATGCATCGTTAAAATAATCATAGGGATATTCACCCTTACGTGTGAGCAGATTAAACTGGCATCCTGTTACATTTGGGAATTGGGACTTTAGAATAGGGAAATATGTAAGATTGGAGGCAAGAGTATCGAGGCTACTTGCCATGAATTTAAAGGAATCAATGAAACGGAATTTAATTGGATATTCATCCAAATGTTTAGTGAAGGATATATACCGCTCTTTATTGATCGAGAGGAGATCAATGCGGCCTTGGAGATCGGAAGCTATATTTTTAATAATAAAATGGGAATCGTAACCGCTAAGGTTGTGGAAAATTATGGGAACGGTGTGACTATCCTGAAAATTGATATTACATCCCTCATGTGCTGGGCCTCTGTACTTACCTGTTAGATGGCAGTGATCGCGCACCTTTTTATCATCTGATGCGAACGGCTTCTCACATATATGACAGAGTGTGGCGGCCTCGAAAAACTCCATTTGCTCAGAATTCATCTGATCCATGGGTAGAGGGCATAGAAAAACTGATTCTAAGTTCTCGGCAAACTGATTCAACTCGCGCACGAACCACTCGATGCAATCCTCACCACGATAGGATTTGAAAATTGATAAACGTGGGGTCATACGAACATTTAACATAGTAAGCTATACTACACGGAACATGTGTTTGATACTTATTTCTATCCCTACATTCTACTAACAAACATTCTAAATCCGCGTAAATAACAAACGGAGCTTCTACCTTATTCTTATAATTCTTAAATCTAAGCTCTTTCTGGTCCTCTGTTGGTAGCCGGATTTTACACTCGTTGAGCTTTCGGCAGTCCTCTATGTGTCTCTCTAGCGCAGCTGGTGAATAAAAATAGTGAAGACAACGGTCACAGAAGAATTTTTGATGGGCGTTTCTCGACAGCTGCGATGAAAGGAGCCTGGAGAGGTTCTTGATCCAAACGTAATGGTATCTGATGGGCTCATCGTCGTCGTTTTCCTCCTCCTCGCTATCCTCATCGTAGTAAATATTCTGTATCATTAGCAGATTGATGTGCCTATCCTTCTTTTCTTTGGTCAAATAGGTGGGTAGAACATTAAAATGTTCTCGGATGTTTTTGCCCACCTTCTGCAAGATATAAACGTTGATGGAGAGGCAATTCTGCCTCTCAAACCTGGGGATCTGTTTTATCGTCATTGGGAATGTTATGCCATCCAGGTTCAAGTCTGTGGAATAGTGGGGGTATTTTGTTACACGCTGGGGATCTTTATCAGCTGGGTGTAGAGCTGATACCACTGCCCAACCAAAACAAGCATCATCTTCATTTCGAACGTTGATGCAGGCCTCCTTAAGTTTAATTTGTTTTGGCAGCTCGATATATGAAGATCCCAGCTGTGGCGTGAATTTGTTTATATTTATCACCAAGTTAACGATGGCCGACAGCGCCCAACCACTATCTTTCTCTTGAAATTCCTCCAACTTTTTCAAGATTTTATCTTGGATGTTTTCTTTAAACCAAACATTAATAACAATATCTCTATATATTGGAGCGCTCTTTGTGTTCATATATTTAAATTCGAACACTTCTTCATCCCCTCTTATAATTTTAAATTCCCCGCAAAACACAGCGTTAACCTTGAGCGCGGCTTCCTTTTTGAGGGCGTTATTGGTGCGACGACGGAAAAGCCCAGTGCAGTCGTTCAGGAACTCCTGCGGTTCCCTATGGGTCAAGTTTATTATAACCCCTGTTCTCATCCTATAATATAAATGAAAAATAACCAAATAATGCCGTGACGTTATTAGACTTAAACATATTTTAAAGTATTACTCACCGATCACAAAAAGCTGATTGTACGTCTTCCCATTTAACACGGGTCGAAGTCCAGTTAGCTCGTCTTGAGAGGCCCGCACCTGCCACTAACCTTAATTTTTTAAGTTGAGCTCGATAGCCTTGAACATGATTAATACCGTTGATGAAATTTTGCTTTTCACCAACAGTCTTTGCTCTTTTCAGAGCTTTTCGGAGAGCTCTTAAATGGTTCGAGCACTCTTTAACAGCTTGGTCTATTATCACATGATTCCTTTGCGCACTCACAAATGCTAGCTTAGCACTTTGCACTAATTGATTCACTTGCACCATTTTGGCAATGTCCTTTTCGTCCTTTACAAAACTGATAATTTTTTCACTATGTCCTTTTCGTCCTTTGACTTTACACCTCACAAATACTTTAGCTAAAATTTATGGATCTGAACTGAACTGAACTTGACACTGGATAATTTTTTTCACAATGTCCTTTTCGACCTTTACAAACTGATAATTTTTCACTATGTCCTTTTCGTCCTTTGACTTTACACCGCACAAATACTTTAGCTAAAATTTATGGATCTGAACTGAACTGAACTTGACACTGGGTAAGCACTGAATGAGGAAATTTGCGTAATCTCCACTATTTATACTCATCTTGAGAATCTCAAGTGTGAAGTATTTCGAATGAAAATTTATTCTAGCGTTTGAGTATTCCCAGCTTAAAGCGATGAGTCATCAATTCTAGGAAATAAGACCACCCACGTAGAAATACGATCATGTAACCAGAAGCCCTACATAACATAAACAAAGCCACCTGCATATTTCGCAACATGTTGAAACATGTTAGAGTTAAAATGTTAGAGATAAGAGCCTCGTCAGCATAAACTACTGATAAGCTCCACATAGCATAAACAAAGCCCCCTACGCATTTCCACATAATATAAACAAAGCCACCTACCCATTTCGCAACATGTTCAGGCATGATCAATCATGTTAGAGTTAAAATGTTGGCTGGTAGAGATAAAAGCCTCGTCAGCATAAACTACTGATAAGCCCTACATAACATAAACAAAGCCCCCTACGCATTTCGCAAAGATCGCGTCCTAATAGCATGGGAGAGGGGTAAAGCTTTCAGCGGGCGGAGAGGGGGTGACCCTGACACACATCCATGCCCAAGCACACACATCCATGCCCAAGCACACACACACACACACACACACACACACACACCCATGCCCAAGCACACACACGCACGCACAAGAGAGCTTTCGTGACGTCACCCACCTAAAAACTGCTCATTGACGTAGACGATGAGCTTTTGGGACCGTTTCATGTGAATTTTGACCCCCTGTATAAACCTTATGGGATTTTGCGCTCGAACCGGCATAGCTTATCTACTGAGAAGAAAAGTCTTTCTCACTTTTCGTGCCACTACCCAGCACTAGCCGTAGCGGACGCCGGGCTCTGGGTAAACACTTCTTAGAAGATATTAAAGATTTGTCGAAGTCAAGGATCATGGAGATTGTTCTCTTTTTGAACTCGACAGGTTGGCTCTGATCTTTTATTCCTCAATACACATGGTGGTAAGGAGGTACTTACTTTTACCTCCTTCGAGGAATAGTATTTTTAATTCCTTCTTAGACCCAATTTATATTTTTGAGGGCCTCCACATATTTACCCGAGTAAAAATTATCCAGATCTACACGTAGTCCATAGCGGGTTTGTACGTTCGAAATTATTGTAAACGGTATCCGCAGACGTGTATACTAGGTTCGCATGATTTTTAATCCCTTGGAAGGGAAAGAAGCTGTTTTAAACCGGTGCGTGCTGTACCTAGTGCGGACTTGTGGCGAAAAATGAATGAGTTTATGGTCGATTCAAAATACACAACAGTACACAATGCATGTACAATGAACTACAGGGTGATAATTTTAGAATGTTATGTGGTGGTGTGGTACTGTGGGACAACACACAAACATTACTTGTAAAAATTACAGTTCTCACCGGGTAGAATGTACGCGTGCTGGTACGAAAGGATCGTTTATTATTTTGCCTGTTGCCGAAGAAAATTTTATGGCGGGTTTTTTTCCAAAATCTGTCTGGCGCCGATGGTAAAGATCTCCCTTTTGCTTCCACCCAAATTTTAAACTATTTTACTTAGTTTCTATTGAATCTTCATCGAAGTGAGTGTGTTTCATTTTTCTGTGATATCGAGAGGTCCAAAGGTGCAAATAAAATTCATTTAGATCATCAAAAGACTTTTACAATAGTGTGCCCAACATTTTTTTCGTTGTTGTCAATGTGAGTGTAATGCATGAGTGAAACAGTTTGTATCTTAAAAAATGTTTTTTCGAGTGTTATATGAAATTAATTCAATTTGCGATTTGCAGAGTATAAGGAAGCCCTTCAACAATCAACGTAAATTATCGTGGCCAAATCATCAAAAGAAGTGTTCCCGATTTAGTTAATTAATTAAGTATTTTATTAAAAATAATTTTAATCATTGCGTACGTAGTAGACCTATTGGGGAGGCGTACGTATCTCCGTAGGCAGTAAACAACCCAAATCCTGGAACTGCTATGGACGCATATATACCTGTATGGCAGGCTTAAAAACCTTAATTCTGGAACTGTGCGTGCATCCCAGCGTGGCAGACGTATTTTTCCGCTATGCAGCCCCGATGTGGATGCGTGTAAACTTTTAAAAATTTAGGAGTACCAGACCTAGTGCAGATATGTTCAAATTTCTAGATTATTTTTACTCGGGTATTTATTGTTCTAATTACCATAGCGACCACAATACCAAACTACTTCTACAAAATCTGCTAAGAAATCTCTTCCTTTATATGTATGTATGTAGCCAACAAAAGTTAACGTAAACGGTTCGCGCCCAAGATAAGAAAAATGAAAGCTCGTGGTGAAAACGCAAGCCGTGACGGAAAACAAAAATCGACAGCGCCGACCAGCTACAACACCCACTAGGATGGGTGCGAAATTAAATTCTGATTCCAAAAACCCTTTTCTTTTTGTGCTGAAAAAATGAAAGTGGATGAGGAATTTTTATCTATCAAGTTTCTCATAAGCACTAACCTATGATGAAAAGTTTTTTGTGTAAGAACAGCTCTGGCTGCTCCTTTAATAAATTCGAGCTAACTTGTGTTCAATTTTTTATATCTTACGTGGTTGGATTAGAGTAATTATTTCGACTATTAATTTCTGAAATATTAGCAGTAAATTAAGTTTTTAATCGATCCAAAGGGATACCCCGAACTAAAACGTGTGTAATGTGCTGTGCTGCGTGCACATCAAGCTTCCCAGCTCCATTTTAAGAGCGCATAAGCTAGTATCCAAGCATCCCCAGTATCCCCCAAAAATCAAAGATCGACAGGCCGGAAGACATGCGCACAATTTCGGTCATCGACTTCCTAAGCCCCTGCCACCCAAAATTACATGCCCATCATAAATTTTATGCGAGGCCAAAGTGCAATCTGCCGACGTCGTGTGTAACTTTATCGGACCAATCAAAGCGACTTTCGAGCACGATCAGGGGAAATGGAGTAGAAATGCAAGCAACTAGTCAAAATGCATTCCAAATGCCACCTAAAGGAAAATTAATCCCATTGAAAAAAGCACGGAAAAACTAAGAATTTCGATGGGTGAGAAAAGTTTGTCTTCAAATAGAGAGATAACTGTCGCTTTGGGGCAGTCAGGACAGGTAGAGCAATTAAAAGTACATACAACCATGGTGTAAGAAAATACAAGGTCAAAGAATAAAAAAAAGTACAAGGCGTAGTCAAAGTCCACATTTTGCGTGAAAACGTCGGGATAAAATTATAACAATCTAGCCACGCTTTGCTGTGGCTCAGTTGTAATACGATAAATTAATACTATACTAAACACAGTTAATATTATAAATCGCATAAAGGTCAAAATTTGACAGTCCGCCATCTTGAATTCGTAAATTTTGACAGTCGGGTTGAAATCAGCGACCCCGAAAACCCCCCAGTAGCAATTTTGGTAGAAATCGCATAAACTTCAAAATTTAACAGTCCGCCATCTTGAATTCGAATCTTATTAATCACAATCTAATATAGCCTATGTCACTCAGGAATAATGTAGCTCTCTACTGGTGAAAGGATTTTTAAAATCGGTTCAGTAGTTCCAGAGATTACTTCCTACAAACAATCTCACAAACTTTACCTCTTTATAATATTAGTATAGATAGATATTTTGCGCCGTTTTTTCATTTTAATGTGAAACATCTATTGACGCGGCTTGACAGTAAAATTGACTCGAATGCCGTGACGGTAAACGGCATGACGCTGTCGTGGCACGATGCCCCCACTACGCCACCGCTGTCGAAAATAAAATAAAAATAAAATAATAATAAAAATAAAATAAAAATAAAAATAAAAATAAAAATAAAAATAAAATAAAAATAAAAATAAAAATAAAAATAAAAATAAAAATAAAATAAAATAAAAATAAAAATAAAAATAAAAATAAAAATAAAAATAAAAATAAAAATAAAAATAAAAATAAAATAAAAATAAAAATAAAATAAAAATAAAATAAAATAAAATAAAATAAAAATAAAAATAAAAATAAAAATAAAAATAAAATAAAAATAAAAATAAAAATAAAAATAAAAATAAAAATAAAAATAAAAATAAAAATAAAAATAAAAATAAAAATAAAAATAAAAATAAAAATAAAAATAAAAATAAAAATAAAAATAAAAATAAAAATAAAAATAAAAATA
Organism: Eutolmus rufibarbis; assembly: GCA_963920795.1. Lineage (NCBI taxonomy): Eukaryota > Metazoa > Arthropoda > Insecta > Diptera > Asilidae > Eutolmus > Eutolmus rufibarbis. The sequence goes on from OY987207.1 coordinate 22,339,066, forward strand.
AAAATAAAAATACAAATACAAATACAAATAAAAATAAAAATAAAAATAAAAATAAAAATAAAAATAAAAATAAAAATAAAAATAAAAATAAAAATAAAAATAAAAATAAAAATAAAAATAAAAATAAAAATAAAAATAAAAATAAAAATAAAAATAAAAATAAAAATAAAAATAAAAATAAAAATAAAAATAAAAATAAAAATAAAAATAAAAATAAAAATAAAAATAAAAATAAAAATAAAAATAAAAATAAAAATAAAAATAAAAATAAAAATAAAAATAAAAATAAAAATAAAAATAAAAATAAAAATAAAAATAAAAATAAAAATAAAAATAAAAATAAAAATAAAAATAAAAATAAAAATAAAAATAAAAATAAAAATAAAAATAAAAATAAAAATAAAAATAAAAATAAAAATAAAAATAAAAATAAAAATAAAAATAAAAATAAAAATAAAAATAAAAATAAAAATAAAAATAAAAATAAAAATAAAATAAAATAAAATATAAATAAAATAATAATAAAATAAAATAAAATAAAATAAAATAAAATAAAATAAAAATAAAATAAAATAAAAATAAAAATAAAATAAAATAAAAATAAAATAAAATAAAATAAAATAAAATAAAATAAAAATAAAAATAAAAATAAAATAAAAATAAAATAAAATAAAATAAAATAAAATAAAATAAAATAAAATAAAATAAAATAAAATAAAAATAAAATAAAAATAAAATAAAAATAAAATAAAAATAAAATAAAATAAAATAAAATAAAATAAAATAAAAATAAAATAAAAATAAAAATCGTTCCATGTTGACTTTTTTGTACAATTTTTTTTTCACTTATTTCAAATATTTTTTTTCTCTTTTAACTTGTTAAATGTTTCAGATTATCATTCTTTGTATATTGCATTATGGTCCAAATCTATCGGAAATTCAAATGCCAAAATCAATGCAATGGAATTTATAGTTTCCGATTTATTCAATGGTTATGTATCCCTCTGAAAACGTTACATGAGGCCTCCTGATAACCTAAGGGTACGCGCATAGTGAGGAGATAGAGGTACAGGTAGATGTAGAGGTGAAGGTGGAGGTAGAGGTAGAGATAGAGAGAGTATCACATAGTGAGGACGTTTAGCGCGCTGCTTTACCACCCCACGCCTTGCAAGTAGTATTTGGTTATTCTTTTTATAATGTTAAGCGACAGTAGTGATGATAGTGACATAATAAAGAAATAAAATATCTGGGTTCTTCTCTCTTTTAAAATTCATTTATTGCACCAGGAAATGCATACGCGTATCTGGATTGTTTTTTTTAGGACGAAGAGCAAGACAGGGATCTAAGGTATACCAAAACAACCTGAAGGTTACTTACAAAGAGTTGTGCAAAACAAAATATTCATTAAATGAAAAAAAACAAGCATTGGTAAGTGCTTTACTAACACTTAGCGTACGTTCTGTATAAAAGGTATTAATACCCGACCCGCCGATCGGCGCCAGTCTGTGGAAAAGGTATTAATACCCTTCCCGCCCATAGTATGTTAAAATACGCAACCGTAGACCAATCACGGAGAAGCACCGCGCGAGAGACCGCTCGAAAAGACAAACATTTTTGTCTTCAAAAGCGGTCGCGCGGGACCTCGTGGTAAGCCGCGAGGTACACCTCTACCTCGACCTACTCACTATGCGCGCACCCATAACACACAATGTATTTGTGTTACCTCAAGGTACCGCGAAATCTACCTCCACCTCCACCTCTACATCTACCTGTACCTCTATCATCTCCTCACTATGCGCGTACCCTAAGACATATTCGCGTAAAAAAAAAAAATTATTCACGCTCCAAAAATATATTGACCACAAAAATAAGTTTGTACAATGATATTGTGAAAAACAAAGTAATTTTTGCGGTTGTTAAAACCATAAAAACTGTTGCTTCATTTATGTATTAAGCACATTTTGTTTGTCTATTTGATATTTATATGTTTTTAGTATATGTCGTACAAATGCAGGATATTCTTATTTTGACTTATAAATAACAGCCCATTACGTACAGCCATTTTCGTTATAGACCTGGTAACAAAATATGCCTAAAAACAGCAACTTTGGATTGAGCGTCAAAAATTTACGGTCAAGAATAGGTACTATTGCATGTATGGGCGCTTCCTTAAATCAATGTTTTTAATCTTTTGTTACTCTCTCCGTCTTTGGGCCTCGGTAATACATACATATTATGTGTGAATTTCAGATCCCTGTCAGACAAGCAGACGGACATTAAAAGGTTCCCTGGAATTAAATTTTTTTTTTTTATAATTATAGTTCTATTTAAACTAGTTTGTTTACTTTCCAAGATGGCCACTAATTAACAAACACGTCATTTTGTTCCTCAATTCTAGATACAAATGCTGTCCACTGAACTTTCAATTACAAAACCGTTAGAACTACTATTTAAAAAGAAAAACCAAATACCTTATTTTTAATTCCAATAAATTTATTTTTGCGTTACCCTGTTACACAAAACAGGATTACTGTGGTATAAAACTTAATATAATATACAAACCAACAATAAGAAAATGGACGCAAGCGCAAAAAATGAAGCAAAATATTAAACATAAATTGCAATGTATAATTATATAGCTTAATATGTAAATCAAATTGCAAAAATCCCTGAATCGGTTTCATGATTTTGAATTAAAATCATTTAAGAGTTGGATGACTCGATTCACTATCCATTGGTCTGTCATCGTTGTAATTTTCTGAACCTTCCTCCTTTGGTCTTGTCCACTTTATCATAGTTTCGGGTGAACGATAGAGGAATAGAAGTTTGGCAAACAGATCTTCTTCCAAAGCAAATTCCTTAGCCTCACGCACCTGTAAGAAATTTGGATAATATGTATAATCATTAGACAAAAGAAATTAACAGACAAAACTTATAAAAAGCCTCACCAAGTATACATCTAGACACAATTGCAAAACCCTGTCAACATAAGGCAAATCAGAGAACATTATTCTGCTAGTCGAATCGAAAATAACTCCGCGAACAATTCGGGAAAAAACAAGAACTATGCCAGTGTACATTCCAATTATTCTGAAATTGAAAAGAAATAATAACGAAAGGTTCGCTTGCAAAATAGTCGTAACTTACCCGCTCGCGCTAAATAAACCCAGGAAAGATCGCGGGAATTTCTTATCGTTAAAAGTGTAAATCGTCATTACTTTTCCACATTCCGCATGTGGTAAATCAGACAAAAGTTCTCTGTGAATTGTATCATTGCAATTTTCTGTAACATGCCACCACATGGTGCCACCGCTATCACTTTTCGTGGAAAGCCTCAACAAAAGTGAAACATATTCTGTAAATAACAATATTAAAACTTCGAAAATATTGAAAGATGTTTACATACGCTGTTCATTTGGCATCAACTTGGAGATTATGTTTATTTTATTGGTATTTTTTATCTAAATAGTAAGAATAACATGTGTTAAAAACTTATTTTATTTTTAAATTCGTTTTCTAAGTAGGTACAGTTTAATTAAATATAACTTCTTCTAAGCCTTCCTCCAGAAGGACCGATTTTCTATATTGACAAAGTTTGCAATTTGTAGTTTGTAATTCACTCAATCACGGTTAAACGTTTGGTCCGATCATCTTCATTTTTCGAGTGAAAGCATTTCCGACTTAACACATAGGTTAGTTTTTATTCGCGAGTTTCAAAATGGCCGACAAAGGGGCCAAAAATTGTAATTGACATGAAAATTGGTTATTAGGGGTTTTTGGAGATCCTGATTGCGAATCTATTTTCAAAATTTGGAAATTCAAGATGACGGGTCCAATATGGCAACCAAAAACTTTGGAAATTCAATGAATGTAAATGAAAATTAATACTAAGGGTACTTTGAGGCCACCAATTCCAAATCTACTGGCAACATTTGCAAAGTCAAAATGGCGGATGCAATATGGCGAACGATTTTTTGAAAATTGAAAGGATTTTTATGTAATTTAATAAATTGAATTGAATTGAAAGGATTTTTATGTAATTTACAGAAAAGAAACATCAATGACACTAATTTCGAATCTACTATCAAAATTTCGAAAGTAAAGATGGCGGATCCAATATGGCGAACAAAATTTAACGAATTTAAGTGAAATTTAGTACCAAGGGGACATTGATTTCGAATCCCTATCCCTATATCCCTATATACAGGGTATTTTGTTAAGGTCTGAACAGGGGATATGTTAATCGATTCTGCTTGGTCTCATTTTTATTCTTTTGATCTATTTAACGCAGTGACAACCAACTCACATCAAAAATCTACCATCCTAATGTGCTTTCCAAAAATGTCAACAATGTTGATCTATCACTGCAGCTACACTCACTTCCGAAACTGGGAAAAAAACTTTTTCTTCCTACAATTCAGCTTTTTTCCCGAATCTTCTCAGAAATTCATGTGATTAATACACCTATTTGGTTTTTATCTAATTGCCTATCTTATTACCTTTCCAAAAAGGTACAACATGTCCAGGCAAAATAGAGGTAGCAAAATCTGTTGCTTAGCAAAACCTGACTGGCGTCTTATTGTTTTATTGCCCTGTAATTGAAAAATTCGTAAACTAAACAAAATTTCCAAGAAGAAGATCGGAAACTATAGTACTTAGACGAAAACGAGTGAGAAGCTGTCCGTGAATACCAAAAGAGATTCCCTAATCGATGTGTACCACAAAGATGGGTATTTTCACGGACTTTCCAGAGATTAAGATAAACCCAAAATGTATCTTCAAAAGAGCAGGGAATCGCGATCTGGAAGTTCGAAAGATTCTGCCGATGTAGAACAGCAAATATCACCACCGTCAGGCAAAACTCTGAAACGAAGCCCGAGACGAGTCGCAAGACGATTAGTAGGGTCTTCATATACGGTTTAGAAGGTTATTCATCGAGAGAAATTACATCCATATCATCATTTTCCAGTAGAAGGACTACTGGAAGGAGATTTCGAGAGAAGATTGGAGTTTTGCACTTGGCTTCTGGAATGCGACATAGAGAACAGGTCGTTCTAGACCGAATTCTATGGATGGATGGATTGCAATTCATTAAGTATGGTATCACAAACTTCCACAACCTTCATACCTGGTCGAATATAACTCATATAGGGCAAGGGTGACATCATTTCAGCATAATTTAAAAAATGTCATCAATAAACGCCAAATGTAAAAAAATAAAATTAAATTTTTTATTATTTTTTACTTGTTGCTAATATGCAGAACCACTTTTATAGCTTTTATTTCCCTCTAAAAAATAAAAATAAAAATAAAAATAAAAATAAAAATAAAAATAAAAATAAAAATAAAAATAAAAATAAAAATAAAAATAAAAATAAAAATAAAAATAAAAATAAAAATAAAAATAAAAATAAAAATAAAAATAAAAATAAAAATAAAAATAAAAATAAAAATAAAAATAAAAATAAAAATAAAAATAAAAATAAAAATAAAAATGAAAATAAAAATAAAAATAAAAATAAAAATAAAAATAAAAATAAAAATAAAAATAAAAATAAAAATAAAAATAAAAATAAAAATAAAAATAAAAATAAAAATAAAAATAAAAATAAAAATAAAAATAAAAATAAAAATAAAAATAAAATAAAATAAAATATAAATAAAATAATAATAAAATAAAATAAAATAAAATAAAATAAAATAAAATAAAAATAAAATAAAATAAAAATAAAAATAAAATAAAATAAAAATAAAATAAAATAAAATAAAATAAAATAAAATAAAAATAAAAATAAAAATAAAATAAAATAAAAATAAAATAAAATAAAATAAAATAAAATAAAATAAAATAAAATAAAATAAAATAAAATAAAAATAAAATAAAAATAAAATAAAAATAAAATAAAAATAAAATAAAATAAAATAAAATAAAATAAAAATAAAATAAAAATAAAAATCGTTCCATGTTGACTTTTTTGTACAATTTTTTTTTCACTTATTTCAAATATTTTTTTTCTCTTTTAACTTGTTAAATGTTTCAGATTATCATTCTTTGTATATTGCATTATGGTCCAAATCTATCGGAAATTCAAATGCCAAAATCAATGCAATGGAATTTATAGTTTCCGATTTATTCAATGGTTATGTATCCCTCTGAAAACGTTACATGAGGCCTCCTGATAACCTAAGGGTACGCGCATAGTGAGGAGATAGAGGTACAGGTAGATGTAGAGGTGAAGGTGGAGGTAGAGGTAGAGATAGAGAGAGTATCACATAGTGAGGACGTTTAGCGCGCTGCTTTACCACCCCACGCCTTGCAAGTAGTATTTGGTTATTCTTTTTATAATGTTAAGCGACAGTAGTGATGATAGTGACATAATAAAGAAATAAAATATCTGGGTTCTTCTCTCTTTTAAAATTCATTTATTGCACCAGGAAATGCATACGCGTATCTGGATTGTTTTTTTTAGGACGAAGAGCAAGACAGGGATCTAAGGTATACCAAAACAACCTGAAGGTTACTTACAAAGAGTTGTGCAAAACAAAATATTCATTAAATGAAAAAAAACAAGCATTGGTAAGTGCTTTACTAACACTTAGCGTACGTTCTGTATAAAAGGTATTAATACCCGACCCGCCGATCGGCGCCAGTCTGTGGAAAAGGTATTAATACCCTTCCCGCCCATAGTATGTTAAAATACGCAACCGTAGACCAATCACGGAGAAGCACCGCGCGAGAGACCGCTCGAAAAGACAAACATTTTTGTCTTCAAAAGCGGTCGCGCGGGACCTCGTGGTAAGCCGCGAGGTACACCTCTACCTCGACCTACTCACTATGCGCGCACCCATAACACACAATGTATTTGTGTTACCTCAAGGTACCGCGAAATCTACCTCCACCTCCACCTCTACATCTACCTGTACCTCTATCATCTCCTCACTATGCGCGTACCCTAAGACATATTCGCGTAAAAAAAAAAAATTATTCACGCTCCAAAAATATATTGACCACAAAAATAAGTTTGTACAATGATATTGTGAAAAACAAAGTAATTTTTGCGGTTGTTAAAACCATAAAAACTGTTGCTTCATTTATGTATTAAGCACATTTTGTTTGTCTATTTGATATTTATATGTTTTTAGTATATGTCGTACAAATGCAGGATATTCTTATTTTGACTTATAAATAACAGCCCATTACGTACAGCCATTTTCGTTATAGACCTGGTAACAAAATATGCCTAAAAACAGCAACTTTGGATTGAGCGTCAAAAATTTACGGTCAAGAATAGGTACTATTGCATGTATGGGCGCTTCCTTAAATCAATGTTTTTAATCTTTTGTTACTCTCTCCGTCTTTGGGCCTCGGTAATACATACATATTATGTGTGAATTTCAGATCCCTGTCAGACAAGCAGACGGACATTAAAAGGTTCCCTGGAATTAAATTTTTTTTTTTTATAATTATAGTTCTATTTAAACTAGTTTGTTTACTTTCCAAGATGGCCACTAATTAACAAACACGTCATTTTGTTCCTCAATTCTAGATACAAATGCTGTCCACTGAACTTTCAATTACAAAACCGTTAGAACTACTATTTAAAAAGAAAAACCAAATACCTTATTTTTAATTCCAATAAATTTATTTTTGCGTTACCCTGTTACACAAAACAGGATTACTGTGGTATAAAACTTAATATAATATACAAACCAACAATAAGAAAATGGACGCAAGCGCAAAAAATGAAGCAAAATATTAAACATAAATTGCAATGTATAATTATATAGCTTAATATGTAAATCAAATTGCAAAAATCCCTGAATCGGTTTCATGATTTTGAATTAAAATCATTTAAGAGTTGGATGACTCGATTCACTATCCATTGGTCTGTCATCGTTGTAATTTTCTGAACCTTCCTCCTTTGGTCTTGTCCACTTTATCATAGTTTCGGGTGAACGATAGAGGAATAGAAGTTTGGCAAACAGATCTTCTTCCAAAGCAAATTCCTTAGCCTCACGCACCTGTAAGAAATTTGGATAATATGTATAATCATTAGACAAAAGAAATTAACAGACAAAACTTATAAAAAGCCTCACCAAGTATACATCTAGACACAATTGCAAAACCCTGTCAACATAAGGCAAATCAGAGAACATTATTCTGCTAGTCGAATCGAAAATAACTCCGCGAACAATTCGGGAAAAAACAAGAACTATGCCAGTGTACATTCCAATTATTCTGAAATTGAAAAGAAATAATAACGAAAGGTTCGCTTGCAAAATAGTCGTAACTTACCCGCTCGCGCTAAATAAACCCAGGAAAGATCGCGGGAATTTCTTATCGTTAAAAGTGTAAATCGTCATTACTTTTCCACATTCCGCATGTGGTAAATCAGACAAAAGTTCTCTGTGAATTGTATCATTGCAATTTTCTGTAACATGCCACCACATGGTGCCACCGCTATCACTTTTCGTGGAAAGCCTCAACAAAAGTGAAACATATTCTGTAAATAACAATATTAAAACTTCGAAAATATTGAAAGATGTTTACATACGCTGTTCATTTGGCATCAACTTGGAGATTATGTTTATTTTATTGGTATTTTTTATCTAAATAGTAAGAATAACATGTGTTAAAAACTTATTTTATTTTTAAATTCGTTTTCTAAGTAGGTACAGTTTAATTAAATATAACTTCTTCTAAGCCTTCCTCCAGAAGGACCGATTTTCTATATTGACAAAGTTTGCAATTTGTAGTTTGTAATTCACTCAATCACGGTTAAACGTTTGGTCCGATCATCTTCATTTTTCGAGTGAAAGCATTTCCGACTTAACACATAGGTTAGTTTTTATTCGCGAGTTTCAAAATGGCCGACAAAGGGGCCAAAAATTGTAATTGACATGAAAATTGGTTATTAGGGGTTTTTGGAGATCCTGATTGCGAATCTATTTTCAAAATTTGGAAATTCAAGATGACGGGTCCAATATGGCAACCAAAAACTTTGGAAATTCAATGAATGTAAATGAAAATTAATACTAAGGGTACTTTGAGGCCACCAATTCCAAATCTACTGGCAACATTTGCAAAGTCAAAATGGCGGATGCAATATGGCGAACGATTTTTTGAAAATTGAAAGGATTTTTATGTAATTTAATAAATTGAATTGAATTGAAAGGATTTTTATGTAATTTACAGAAAAGAAACATCAATGACACTAATTTCGAATCTACTATCAAAATTTCGAAAGTAAAGATGGCGGATCCAATATGGCGAACAAAATTTAACGAATTTAAGTGAAATTTAGTACCAAGGGGACATTGATTTCGAATCCCTATCCCTATATCCCTATATACAGGGTATTTTGTTAAGGTCTGAACAGGGGATATGTTAATCGATTCTGCTTGGTCTCATTTTTATTCTTTTGATCTATTTAACGCAGTGACAACCAACTCACATCAAAAATCTACCATCCTAATGTGCTTTCCAAAAATGTCAACAATGTTGATCTATCACTGCAGCTACACTCACTTCCGAAACTGGGAAAAAAACTTTTTCTTCCTACAATTCAGCTTTTTTCCCGAATCTTCTCAGAAATTCATGTGATTAATACACCTATTTGGTTTTTATCTAATTGCCTATCTTATTACCTTTCCAAAAAGGTACAACATGTCCAGGCAAAATAGAGGTAGCAAAATCTGTTGCTTAGCAAAACCTGACTGGCGTCTTATTGTTTTATTGCCCTGTAATTGAAAAATTCGTAAACTAAACAAAATTTCCAAGAAGAAGATCGGAAACTATAGTACTTAGACGAAAACGAGTGAGAAGCTGTCCGTGAATACCAAAAGAGATTCCCTAATCGATGTGTACCACAAAGATGGGTATTTTCACGGACTTTCCAGAGATTAAGATAAACCCAAAATGTATCTTCAAAAGAGCAGGGAATCGCGATCTGGAAGTTCGAAAGATTCTGCCGATGTAGAACAGCAAATATCACCACCGTCAGGCAAAACTCTGAAACGAAGCCCGAGACGAGTCGCAAGACGATTAGTAGGGTCTTCATATACGGTTTAGAAGGTTATTCATCGAGAGAAATTACATCCATATCATCATTTTCCAGTAGAAGGACTACTGGAAGGAGATTTCGAGAGAAGATTGGAGTTTTGCACTTGGCTTCTGGAATGCGACATAGAGAACAGGTCGTTCTAGACCGAATTCTATGGATGGATGGATTGCAATTCATTAAGTATGGTATCACAAACTTCCACAACCTTCATACCTGGTCGAATATAACTCATATAGGGCAAGGGTGACATCATTTCAGCATAATTTAAAAAATGTCATCAATAAACGCCAAATGTAAAAAAATAAAATTAAATTTTTTATTATTTTTTACTTGTTGCTAATATGCAGAACCACTTTTATAGCTTTTATTTCCCTCTTTTCTCTTTAGTTTTCGGTTTTTGTGTTTAAACAAAACTAATTGTTTATTATAATAATCCATGAATTCTTTGAACTTTATACTACTCTTAATAAGTGAACAACATTGTTATTAAGTGTGATGGCGGTATCATGTAATAGGCCACTGTTGCGCTGTTCGTTATCGCGTCAATGTTTGGTCTGGTATCATCGGCAACAATTTAATAGGACCATTCATTTTGGCTCAAGTGCCTAATTGCCAAAGGACAATACCAGTTCTAGTATAGACGCTGGCGTCTTTTTTTTTTTTTCTAGCAGCCATCGACCGGACATGGAAATATCGTTTCTAGGCAATGTGACAAACAAAACTTGTTATGACATGTATACCTCTAAACTCAGTCCGAACTGAGTTATAGAGGTTAGAAGTTATTCACAACATCATAACTTTTGTTGTTGTTTTTCGGATTGTTTGATACTTCTACGTGTTTTAATAACACATACAACTGAGAATGGAGAGAAGACGTTGTATTTCTTGTGAATTCTATTTTATATAATAATGTTATAGGGGTGTAAATGCGAAACAATAAAAACCTACTAAGAAGTTGCTACTAGTTTTATTTTTATTTCTAACCTCTATAACTCAGTTCGGACTGAGTTTAGAGGTATACATGTCATACAGGCATGCTTACCACGCATACTGGAACATCTGTAGCCGGCTTTAGGTGTGACCTGGGTTTACCTGAGTGAGTTCTGACCGATAGTAAATTTAACTCAGAAAAATTGTCGCACACAACTAAATTCATCAGTTGTAAAGTCACAACTCCTTCGACTAGAAATTTTTTATTTCTTCTTAATATGTGACAAAGCCGTGTCGTCATTCGCTTTGCACAGGATTGAATCGGGGTTTTCGGTTCGAATCTGGGTTGACAGCGCGAATTCAGCATAAAATAATGTTTCTTCAAATTGCAAAAATTACGGGCATTGGCCAAGGTCAAAGAATTAGACCCTAGGTATAATAATTAATCTACTGTCCTTTTGGACAAGATAGGTCTTTCCTGCGGACCGCAAGTATATAGTACAATCTTACACTTTTCATTGTGTCTAGATATGGAACGTTATTATTTTCATCAAAAACCGCTACTTGCATTTCGCTGGCCTCTCTTTTTTTTTTCTGCTTTTGGAGGACGGGGACTTTAGTCTTTTATTGCAATACTTTGATTTATAAGCATACAAACGCTAAATGGTGTCAAATTTTGAAAATTATTTAGTGCAATGTAAGTAATGAAGTTCTGATAAAAACAAAAATAAATTCCTAACATTGTTGAACAGATAAAAGTTATTATTCAAATATAATATTTAAGTACCTCGATAAATTTAGGAAGTATATTAGGAACTAAAATGTAACCATCCGAAAGTTTACCCTGAAGCATTAAAATCAAACTTTCTCTTCCTTCCTTTTGTAACTCGTAATAAGTCTGCATGGATAATATGTCTTCTTCATCATTTTTTCCTGACGACAGCTTCGTTATTTTATAAAAAAATCTGACGGGTAGAGTATGATCTTACGAGAAAAAAAACCGTTAACCATGATCATTAAATAAAAGAAAACATACTTTGAAGCAGTTCATTAAGCAAGGTCTCCTTTTCAGGCGGTGAAATACCCCACACAGTTTGTGAGTGAGCAGGAAGCGATATAGTTGCAATATCAGATTCATAATAACTCGTGATAAAGGTCATAGCACTTTTGTTTTGAAGGTAAAAGGATTGCAATTGTGTCATAGCTTTTGCATCGAATCTGAAAAATAATCCAAATATTAAATTTATTGAATATAATTGGTTGTTTAGTTAAATACTTACGCAGAAACTGCATCCTGTGACTGCATGATATAAATTGGAGAGTACGGACCGATTTTCATTACAACAGATATTTCCGTTGGAATATTTGATTCGCCAACCGCAGTAAACACAGCATATGTTGTTAAGGGCGCCCATATAACAATTACCCACAGTAGAATTGCTGAACCACCAAGTATTATCTTCATAATCATATCCTTCTTTTGCGCTCTTGGAATGGGGAATGATTTTTCATAGTCTCTGCTGCATTTAATGAAATATATTTCAGAAAAAATATTTTCCATTTTAAGCCACTCCCAAATGGTCATAGTAGTATCGGTGCACACCCAGTCCAAGAATGTTCGCAACTCAAATAAGAAAGGAAGCAATTTGTATCTGAAAAATATATGACATATTAATTTGCATTACTGCTGCATTCAAAATTAAAACATACATCTTAAAAGATATCATATTTATTAAAGTGTAACCTCTAGTTAAGAAATTGCCTAATATTCTCTTTGGATAACCACAAGTTATCTGATACGAAGATAGTAGGAAATAAAAACACTTAATCAGATAGAACATCACTGGTGGTATGAGTGCATTAAATTGCCTTTCAGTAATTGCAGGAAGAACGAAGAACATCCAAATGTGTATGCCAATAACTGCTGAAAAATGAAACACAATTTTGAAAACTAATGCTTTTCTCAGATAAAGAGCTCGATCCACAACAATAAGAATAAACTGAACCAACAACATTATTAAAAATGGAATTGGAACTTTATTTTCAGTGAAATACGTATGAACTCCTCCATCTCCATATTGTGTCTGTAAATAGGGTTAAATGAAGCATTATTACCATACAAATGTACAATAATATTTACCCCAAAAGCTGGACATCCAAAAAGCAACACGAAAAAATTAACGAAATCACACAGAAACATCAAGGCATAGACGTCTGACGGAAGGCGTGATTTGTAGAGAAGATTTTTAAAGAAGTCCATTACTGGAGAGAAGTATTTCGCACTCCTAGAATTGAAGTGAATTTGATATGATTTAGGATTAAAAATAAAACTAAAAATATCTTACGTTATCTTTACCACTTCCGGTACATAGTTTCCACTTTCTTCTATCTTATCTGAAACTTCCGAATTAATTTCGTTTTCCTGCGCTGAATCTCCACGTTGCGTTTTAGTAATAATTAAGGTATCCCGTCCTTTTGTGACAATTACCGTCTGTTGTCTGCATATGTATATATAAAAGAAAACAATTAGAAATTTTCTTTGATCACTACTAACAAAAAAATCACTACAAATGTTAAATAATGCTTTTCTTTATATTTTAATTCTTCAGTGTTAAGGAAAGATATCGATGAGCTAAGAAAACTAATTTCATTCAAATAAGAACAAAATGTGTTTAATACATATATTATTAAACCTTATCCGTTCCTTATTATTTCATTGAAATATGACAGTTCTCAGGCATCCCAACTAATATTATAAATTGAAAAACCTAAGTATCATATTTAATTCTAACAATAAGTTGTCCTAGCAAGCACGGATCCAGGGAAAATCATGGAGGCCATGGCACCCTCTCCCCTAGATGCTCTACGTTTTTTTGGAAATGAACACGATATATGTATCTCATCCATAAGCCCCCCATACACTATCAGTTTTGTCTTTAGTTCTGCTTGACCGGACGCTAAATCGTTAAGTGTATGGGCAATTTCGCCTCAGATCAAGCGGTTGGATGGACTGAAGCGATTGAATCAGTTTCGCCTGACCGGCCGGACTGACCGGATAGTGTGTGAATTGTGAATACAATCAGGCCAAACGCTTAAGGTTTTATCACTATCACCGTGTAGAAAAGCAGCTACGTCTCGACCATTTTGCATGTTCTTACTCGGCGGCGTCTCACAATCCGTTCAGACAAACCTACTTTAGTTTATTCTGATCAGTTCGGCCTCCTAATGTATGAACCTAATGACAGCCTCAAGTACTAAAGACATGAACGGTAATTTCATTAGGATTCAGGTTGTTCCACAAAAAAAAAAAAAACCAAAGGGTGCACTAATTCCTACGATAGAATTCAGGCTGTTTTACCTTTGATCTAAGTATTTCCTTGGAAAAAAAACGGATCTATGTGACCCCTTCTATATCCTTTTCCTTCCAAAATATTGCAATTTTTTTTTTCTTTACTGCCAACAACGACTCATAAACAGGAAGTTATTCCATAAAAAGAACCTTTCATCACATTTCAAATAACCATATTCCAATTCCCATCAGGTGTCCTGTTAGTTGATCTGACCCAAATCATTGGGTGCTCCATGGAGGAACAAACGAAAACAGAGAGGATATATCGTGTAAAAACCCTTTATACGTGTGATAAGCATTTTTGGTTGTAGAAACAGGTCAAAACGAGCAAAGGGGATATCACTTTAAGGGGTTAGGCCACCCTAGAGGCCGAAAAAATAAGTTTTTTTAGAATTTTTTTTTCAGAAATACTACAAAATAAATCGAGATTCCAATAAAGAGTACTTATTATACATTAGGGTGGAGTGAAAATGTATGGAGAATTATTTTTTTTTGTTATTTTGTAATAGCATAGTGGTAAAAAGCTGCCTATGGCTGAGCAAATGAAGTATGTTAAATATCATTTATGTATTATAATGGTTTGAGGTGCCCCAAAGGCCAAAACGAAAGAACTTTGAAAAAAAGTATAATTTCATTCATTTTTGACAGCCTCATTCAGATGTATATAAACCTTAATAATGTATCGGAATAGTATTTTTTATGTTGTTTAAAACCTATATTTTTATGTAATAATAAAAATATATATAAAAGATTGGAATTTATGGTGCCTCTTAAAACAAAAATAAATCAAGAATTTTGCAATAAAACTGCGATTCATATTTATGAAACATTTATGAGAAAAATGTTACAAAATAGCCAATTAAGTAGAAAATTCGCGTTTAGTATTATAAAAAGGCATCATCTGACGTGATGACAGTCTGGCCCTGATAAAACCATCACGTTTTTCCTCTCCACATTTGGTTTTGCACTATCGAACATTGATAAGTTTCTGATTTTTTTTCAAAACTTTGTCCCAACGGGGGCACCTCTAAATATAAACCTAGACAAAAAATATTTTCGCTTTTGCTTATTGTGCCCATCACGCAGCTTTTTGCGGGTATGCCATAGTAAATATATAAAAATAAAATGAATTCACTCCACCCTATTATACATATCAATGACTGTATACAAAAATTTTTTTGAAGCGATTAATTTCAAAATGGCGGCTGTGCAGGGTTTTTCCGATGACGTCTCCGTTTTTTCAGTGTCCACGGCCGGACAAACAGCTCCTGTAATTTTTGATTATAATAATCCAATTTTTTTTTTTTGATTATATATAATAACTACTATAGAAGTACGTAGGTTTTTTCGATATATTAATTTTTGGCCAAATGGCGCCCTTCCAAAGTGGAAAGTGAAAAATTTGTCTAAAAAATCATCAGATAATTATTAATAACAAATGAACTATGCACTATTTAAAAAAATATCCTACGTACTTCCATAGACAATGTATTTTTCAAGATATATTCAATATTTCAAGTAAATCGGTTGAAAATTGTCTGAGTTATGTTTCCGGCAAACTAAAAAAAGGCTGTTTTAAGATACACGCGTTTGAAGTTTTGAGTAATAGAAAATCATGACTAATTTTGCAATACCTTTAATACTAAAATTCGAAAACCGAGTATTTAGAGATCTTTCCCGACCATAATCTTTTGGGACATCCTTTTTGAGGTCTTAGGGGACAATTTAAAAACAAAAAAAAAATCGATTTTTCGAAAACTCTATTGTGGCCTAACCCCTTAATTCGATTTCGCCTTGTTGATCGAGTTCTTTATGTGTCGGAATTAAGGTTTTCAACCGAATTTTGAATAAATAAGGATTGTGCAATGCGTTTGCTATAGTGCAAGAAAAATCGTTAATTACTTTTATTATTAAAGGTAATTTTGAGTATGAAGTTCGCCGTGTCCTGTAATAGTATATTGTTCAACAAGGGAGCAAAATAGGACATATTTACCCGGGTGTAAAATTGCCTCCCGAGCCGGAGGATAAAAATGTCCTATTTTGCTCCCAAGGTGAACATACTTATTTTTACCATATCACCGCCGAAAGTTCGAATTTTCTCCCTGTTTTAAAGGAGCAAAATGGCACTTTTTTTACCCCGAGGGAACAAAATAGGGCATTTTTAACCGGTTCCTGAGGTAAAAAAGTCGCATTTTGCTCCCGCAAAACAGGGCAAAAATTCGAACTTTCGGCGGTGGTATGGGAAAAAAACATTTTAAGCAAAATATATAACTCTGATGAAAATCATGCAAAATAGGCTGCTCTCGTAATTCATTTTCAAGTTCCTGCTAATGGAAATGAAGTAAATTTGTGCATCGCTAGTGGAAAGCTAGCTGAAACAAGCCGATTTTATGTTCCTTCCGGCTTCAGTCAAAATATCGTTGGCACCTTTCTTGTCAGGCGCACGTGTGAGCCGGATAGGCGCCGAAAAGTTCTGCGCCGGAGATCTGCGAACGCTTTCATGTAAAATATATTCAACGATTAAAACTGACTGATTCTGAACGAGCGGACCGGTGACGGGCCGAAAATAAGTGAATCGGCCTTTAAGGATTCCTTGTTTTGCTACGGAACCCTAAAGGGGAAACTTAAATAAAACACGCAAAAAATCGACAACACTTCATCGTTTAACAAATTTTGACCATATATTCACAGAACCCAAATTCTTGGAATTCAACAGTCCAGAGTTGGGTGAATGTTTGCAACAAAAAGTACGGCATATATGTATATTTTTTTTTTTCGCATTTAGACTACTTCATTATATGATGCATATTAATATACATATATGTATTATATTTCCTGAAATTGTTTCACCACTGAGTAGTTAAGTGCTTCCGTCAGCACTTCCCTAATAAGGCTAATTTTTACTCGGGCCTTATTGACACTCACTCTTTTTCAATCTAAAACCTTAATGTAAGCATGTACGAAATAAAGATTTTTAACAATTTTATCCAAAACGCTTTTGCTAATATTATTTTAATCTTATTTCCTTCTTGCGATGCATTCCTTAATTTAAATTTAGCGTATATTGAAAATGTGATTGGAGACGGCCAAGCAATCATTAGATTAGAAAAGACAATTTGAGTTTATATCAAGAATATTGTAACATTATTCTTTATGAAAGCTTACATCTAAGCGAACTTACAATTCTTGCACAGATGTACTATCGTCATCCTCAGAAAGCTTATTCTTCAAAATGTATGTGCCACTCTGAACTATTGGTTCCAAATCATGGCTATCCCAAAGCCCTTGTGATTTTAAAATAAATCTGCAAGATAAGGATCAGAATTTGTTTTTTTTTGGTTAACATGGATATCAATACCTGTGAAGGAATAGGACAAGAAGAAGTAGAAGGTCATATATAGCATAATTGTCTTTCTGTTCAATCCCAATAATTTTATCAGCAGATAACGGCTGATTTGGAAGGTTCACATTTTGAAATGCAAATGTTTTAAATTGGAACATGCACTTAATAATCACAACACATTGAGTATAAGCGATTAGAGTCACCCAGAATGACTTAGTTGGTCTCGGTATAGCTAACGTCCCCCACATAAACACCATGATTGGTAAAGGAATCGACAAAATACTCGCCGAAGTAATCTAATTAATTAGATATAATAGTTAAGAATAAAAATAATTCAGTAATACATTACCTGATTAATAAACACGAACAAATAACAAATAATATCTGTATTAGAGAGAATAGCGTACCATCCAGATATTAGTACCTCAATTACAATGGGATGATCTCTTGTAGTAAACTCATTTTCGTCCCAGTCGAATTCCTCTGGACTGTAAATAAGCATGTGCAAATTATAGTTGCAGTATTTCAACAAATTTCAATTACAAATTGATGATAAATATATGATGCTATGAGTAGTTTAAGTGCCGTTCACCGAAATAAATTTTAAGCATAGGTACCTACTTAGGTAAAACTCATTTAAACCTACATATTTTGAATAAACTGATACAATAAAAATGCTTTCTTTCTAAAATTTTGATAACATTAATGTACAGTGTTGTATAAATCATCAGCAACCAAGATAAATGAAACATAAACCAGCACAAAGTAATATTAATAATTTTCCACACAATGCATAAGGACTTCTACACTAAATACTAAATAATGTTATTAATTTATTTCAAATGAACGAAAGAGTTCCTTATGTTTTGCACAAATAAAAAGTAATCTATTTATGCTTTTCATTTATTATAATCAGAACGTAAATATTTTTAGCATGAACCCAAAACAAATTTGTATTTTTTGTTTCATTGAAATTGGTTGTTGTACTATACTGTACCTAGATTTAGGCGTATATACATATTTACATTTAATGTATATATATAAAAATGAATCCCTATTTCCTTTGGTCACACCATAACCTGAGAACGACTTTATCGATTTCATTCATCTTCTTTTTAAGTTTTCTAATACTTTGTAGAAGGTTCTTACGGAAAGAAAAATTAAGAAAATTGCGCAGAAAATTGGAAAATTTCAGACAATTTAACGACTAATTAAACTTTGCGCGTTTGACAGTTCGCGACATCGGTCGGCATCTATCGATCAAAAAATTCATTTATTCATTTCTTAGTGCACAGTCCATTTGATCGGAACGTTTATACAGTTTTCAGTTTGTTCAGTGAGTTTTTTGAGAAGTGTTTGTTCATCGCAATTAGTTCACCGCAATCACGCCTTGTATTAAAAGTTTAATTTAATATAAATTTTTGGTAAGTTTTGATAGACTAACACGTGGTATAACTACATGATTATACAGAAACACTAAGGGAGTCAATTTTTTATTTTCAGTTGAATTTTGGACAAAGTATTAGAAAACTTAAAAAAATAAAAGATGAATGAAATCGGTAAAGTCGTTCTCAAGTTATGGCGTGACCTAGGGAAATAGGGATTCATTTTTATATATATGTATAGATTCCAGTTCGAATTGAATATTCATAGCTAAGTAAGACAAGATAACGTCTGTCGGGTCAGCTAGTATACAATAATTGTATTTTTACTCTCATTCTTCTTTCTAGCAACATATGACATTTAAAATGTTGCGTGAAATAATACTCTTCGCTTCCCCTTGGTATTTGATATCACATCCAACAACATATTGCCGAAAGAAACATATTGCCATGAATAACTACTCCCTGGTTCTCAGTGCTGTAACTATGTATGTACTGCGCCGGTGAAAACGTTCCTAGTCCCAGACCAGACACATTGAGAACACAGGTTTCACGAGAAGAACAAACGGACAGAAGGGTTTTGTGGGAATTAGCTGCACGGCACTTCGAATTTATCCGTAAGGCGAAGGTTGGTGATGTAATTATCTGCATGAATGAAAACTGCTGGCTATACGTATAAGAAATATTTTTCAAAAATGGGTATTGCTCTTTCAGAAAAAATCATTTTATTCATTAAATTTGTTTAGTTTTGAAATTTCCGTTCCGAATATGCTATCGCAACAAAACCCTCTTGCAATAAGTTGGGTTAGAAAGATCCTTTTCTAGAATTTTTTTTGAAAACTTGTTTGCGTTTTAGCAAGGTAATCTACGTGTTGATATTAGTTTTGCAATCCTTTTAAAATGTCTGCTTTTACTTTTTGCTAGGAAATTTGAGATTTATTTGTAATCCATTACTACCTACTAGAATTTTATCAATCGGATTTTTGGGTGGTAAATACCTGCAAACGTTTATTCTCCGAATTAGTGTTTAAAATAGGCAAAATATATGCTTTGATATGTTATAGATTGGTATTTGTAAAGGACCCCAAATTTCTTTGAAGTAAAATAAAAAAAAATGAGTGTAAAATTTTGAGTCCATCGGATAATAATATTCCGTGCTATAGTTCACTAAATTATCAAAATTTATTCCCTATTAAACAGATTACAGAATGTCAAATGCGCAAATTTCACAATCAACCGGTCTAACATTAGGGTAGGATCAGATTTCAGACTACTCTTCTTTTAAGCCCGATATGCTGTTGCCAAAAAATTTCTTGCCCCTTCCAAAACAAATGTAAAGAAAACGCTCAAGAAATGCTCAAGGAATTTTTTCCGTTCCGGTTGTCAAAGTGGTATGCTGTTTGGAAACACAACCATATAAATAAAGATGGATCGCTCAATCTCCTGTCTCAAGCGTCCGCAAATTTGACAACCTACTGCCTTAGAGGGACGGAATAAGATGTATCTGTTCACCGTTATCGCTGTCTATTTTTTCCTATGGCATGGATAGGACAAATCAGGAAGTGAGACCAGTCGCCGGGATTAATTTTTAGGGTTCCATACCCAAAGGGTGCCAACGGGACCATATTACAAAGCCTCCGCTGTCCGTCCGTCCGTTCGTCTGTCTGTCAGCGGGCTGTATCTCATGAACCGTAATAGGTAGACAGTTGAAATTTTCAAAGAGTGAGTAATACTATAGCTACTATAACAATAAATAATGAAAATAAAATAACGTTAAAAATTAAAAGGGGTCCCTATACAATAAACTGTTGTGTCTTTTGCGAAATATTTAAAAAGTATTATACATAGCGTTAAATCTTGTACGATGATACGAAACCCTTTGTGTGCGAGTCCGAATCGCAGTTGGCCGGTTTTTTTGTTCACATTTTGCTGTGATCACAATTCTTTCTGAATAGTCATGAAACTATTTGATTTGATATATTTCAATGGTACCTCGTCTCCTGCATCTCCCGTGTTTTTCCATCATATGTGACGTCACGTTCATAAAATTGACTCACTCTCATTACAGTGTAAATGGGGTTTTATTTATTTAACAAATACTAGTAAGAATTGCCAACACGAGGAAAAAAAATTAGATTTCTGGGAAAAATAAATGAAAACGCGATCACTTGAAATTATTGAAATTTTTACTAACACTAATCATTTTGGTTTATGTCAGAATAAGATCACAATTGAGCGAAGATTGAACTAGGTTTGAACGAGTCTTAGATCCGCCATAAGCGCAAACTTGGATAATGCTTGAGTTAAGCTCTGAATTGCGAATTACGGAACAGTTCTACCACTTTGACTGAGGAAAACCAACGTCCCATTACAATTTTCAAAGCTTGACTCAAGAAAGTTTTCAGTTTGAATACAATTTCAATCCGGATGCAAGAAGTCATAAACAAGATAGTAAGTAGACTTTCAAAAACTGCAAATTAAGCTCTTTATTTAAATTAAAAAACTTCCTAGGATCATTACAAGCATCACAATTCTTATTTAAAAAAAGTCCTTGCTTTTCGGGTCAGTGTACTGTGGTACAGTAAAAATCATGTGTAGGTACCTCTCAAGTGTTAATATTTGCAATCTAAGAAGTTTAATTTCAACCACTGGCACCGTCATGCAAATACGTACTATGATGAGCAGCAGACTGGGGTTTCAAAAAAGAAAATGGATTACAGAATCCTCTATTTAAAAAAGAGTAATTGAGGGTGAAAAATTAATTAAAAAAATAAAAGCAGAAAACGTTCAAAAAAGTAAATCTCGCTTCGTATTCGGTCGAATAAGTAATAAATAAAATTTTATCGGGAAACATTAATTTATAAAATTACGTCAGGAAGCATTTCATTAATAAAACTAATAAAATATATCAATGTCTTTTTATCATAAGTTGGAAGACATAGATCTTCTACAGTACAAATAGATCTAACGTGCGAAATAATCACACTTATGATAGGATTTTGCCCCAAGACGATAAACAGAGTTTCGAGAGAACTGTCCTTATTTTGCGGCTACCCAGAAATTCGTCTTGTTGAATAATTAAAATTAAAAAGGACTAAGTTACATCGATACACATCAAAAACTTTAAATACATCAGCTGTTCTCGAGAAAACGTGTGAACAAATGTCGATTCGATTAATGTACGTATATTTGATTAAGAAGTTGAAAATCCTAAAACTGTTCAATGTTTACCTCATTGACGGTTTAAAGTACACAAAACAATAATATAAAAGCAAATAAAAATGAAGAATATTATTGTCTTGTATTAAATTCTGCTATAATTACGCAACGCTTATTTGTGCTAAAGATGCTTCGACTTAGTATTTACATATTTTGTATGTTTATTTATATTACCTTTCTAACTTCTTAGTACATGGTTCTTTATTGAATACCACAGATGCATCTAATCCACGTTCCAAAGAAGATGCTAAGATCCTAATCTCAGGCACTACGTTTGATTCCAGCCTGTGCGAAAGCAATTTATGCACTACTCATACTTAGCACAAATCATCGACAATACCTATGATCTCGCACTGAATAACTATGCTTATGTACGAAAAATTAAATCTAGTTCTTAATTCATTAAAGTTATGCTCAACTTTGAAGATAATAATACTGTAAAAATCCAGCACATATAGGTATTGCCTCAAAATGTGACATTTGGGTAAAGATATACATAATATTATCTTGCTCTTTCAAAACAAAAAACAAAAAAATTTCAATTGGATATTACTAAGAATTGGCTGCTGGTTATACTTACTCAGGTCCAATCACGGCAATAGATGCTTCTCCAGAAGCTCTGAAAATGAACCGATATTAATACATTGCATGTGAAGGGTTTAAAGATAATGTGAATAGCAATTTTTTGAAAAACCAACGAATAGCAAACTAATTACCTAGTAGTGTGATCATTTGTGTCATCTTCTAAGTCTGATATTGTACGTGTGTCAATGTGCTGATCAGAACCAGTGTCATTGTATATATTTTTTTCAGATTTTATATTTATATCTTCTTCATCACTAAAAGCAAAGCAAATGGTAAAAGCATATGAAAATAAAAATTCATTTCGATAGAACTATTATTTTCAAAATATTGTATATCAGGGTGTCTCGGAAAGAAGTGCATCACTATGTATATGGCAATATGCAAATCGATTGTTTGAAGTGTCCTGATCAACGTTTATTCCAACACCCCCTCTCCCTCTCAAACCACTCCTCCACTATTTTTAGGGTTCCGTAACTTAAAAAGAACAACGGGACCCTTTGTAGATAATTCTCGTGTCCGTCCGTCCGTCTGTCACAAAGCTTTTTCTCGAAAACTACTACTTGGGTCTCTTGGAGTGGCGAGTTAGGAGAGCAGAAATAAAGGTTTAACTCCCTAGGAGGCTAACTAAATCGGGGGTGGATAAATCTAATCTTAACACCCGGACCTTGTTATCAACCTTTTATGTCTACACAGCTCTCCGTACAAAGTTAGCTCTTCCTTAACTATACCCAGACTCCCGACTCCTTTTTATTTTACTAAACGGGCTTATATCAACTTTCCGCGTCCGTACCGTTTGATGGGTAGATCAAGACTCAATTTTATTTTCAGATTATTAAAATTTTCCAATAGCTCCAGTTATTTTGTGTGCGCGTCGATATTTTTTCGGCGCGCATGTCGCTCGTCAGCATAAATTGCCGGGTACTTGACTTGGGTCGTTGGCACTTGAAGGGGTCCCCCAAGCATAATTTACGCAGTCGTAAATTATTGAACTTAAGGATTTCAAGTAATTGTTAAATACCTCAAATTTTGCTAACGATATGTCTAGAAACTTGAGAGGTACTTCAGCCCAGCAATTTATGAGACAAGTGTTAGGGTTGCACACCGAAAACCTGAGCGGTTTTTCGGTACACAACATTCCTTCCCCCTTGAAAAAGAGAATTATTCTTTGAAAAGGAATAATTCTCGGGGTGGTAGGTTTGGAGACAACAAAAAAATGAAAAATTTTGAATTTTTTGCAGGATGAGTTGTCAGACTGTTTACACAGTTGGTTAAATTGTAGTTTACAAATTGAGGTACAATACTTAATGTTTTAGTACAATAGAGTTGTATTATTCCAATTGATTAAATTTTTTCTGTAATGTTTTCCGTACCCTCTGTTTATTTATAAAAGAGATATTTGTTAATTCTTAGAAAATATTTGCACAACAAAATAAAGGATAAATTACCCAGGCGAAAACAGTGCAGACACCCTTGAAAATAATTCAACATAATTTGGAACCTTTTCAGGATCAACGGGGTTGCTCCTGATGTAACCTGGGTGTCTCGGAGTGAGATGCCGGGTGGTTGGGAGGTAGTTGCGCTGAGGATCCCTATCCCAGTCAAATGCGTTAAGTGTTTAGTTTGGAACTTTTATTGTTGATTCATGTAGTGAACCCCAAAACGTTACACTGTTGTATTAAATACACTTCTGTTAACTTAATTAATGACCCGACACTCAGCGGAACTTTTCCTCAAACCTTTTTCTGTTTTAACTTTATTCTTCGCGGTCTGGATTCGACTCTCCTTTTCACGGTCTGAACTCAACTCTTTCCTGGCATGAACTCAACTGACTTTTCTTTAGACTCGTTGACTTAAGGTCACTTCGCCGGTCAACCGGAAAATTTCGCTCGATCACTCGCCAGACACCTGTTCCCAGGTTTTTTTGCCTAGTTTGCGCGTCGCTTGCACTTTAGCCCTCGTAATTCGAGTTGTTCGCGCATTCAATATCTGCGACAGGTACCTTGATTCTCGAAACCAAGATGAAGTACAAACAAAATGCATTCAAGTGTATTTTACTTGAATCATCTTGGTTCATTGGTAACAGAATGTTGTGAAATCTTTTCCATGGATCTAAATGTTTTTGATTTATTATTATGTACATCAATCTCGGATACAATTGTTTTGCGTTACAAAACTTCCCCCCTTAAAAAGCCTTTCAAACAAAGAATAATCTCATCGATATATACCTAATGTAAAAAATTTCCAATATTTTCGCCCCGCCTGTACGATTGCATGTCGGAACAAACGTTGATAAGGACACTTCAAAGAATCGATTGGCATATTCTGGTGCACATCTTTCCGAAACACCCCATACAGTACATTGTATATAGTAGAAATTCCGTTTGTAACAATAAAATGCAATTTAAACTAAAATTAAGAACGCATTGTACTGTATATAGCCATTAATAAATAACGCTTGTGTAATAAAATAAATGTTCGAGTTCACATAATCTTGCAATCACCTGGTTTTTATGCATGGTATCCAAGTTTCTCGCAATTCCGGTCTAATACCTTTCATGCTTTCCTAAAAGAAAAGTTTTTATTATTATATTATACATATACAGGGTTGTTTCATGTAGTACATGCCAAAAAAAGTGGGATGAAAGGCCTCACGTAGAAAAACAAAAAATTATATGACAGGAGTTACAGGATGATTCACAAATTCGATTTTTTCATTGTATGCACATCATTATTTTATTTTTATCTTTTAATCTACTCAACACAGCGGCATCGAACTCACGCCAAAAATCTACTATCCCAATGTTCTTTCCAAAAATGTCAACAATATTGATTACCACCTACCATTGCAGGTACACTCACTTTCGAAACTGGAAAAACTTTTTTTTCGTTATCCTAAAATTCAGGTTTTCCCCAAATTTTCTCCGAAATTCATGTAATTAATACACCTATTTTTTATTTTTATCGAATTGCTTATCTAATTATATTTCTAAATGGTACATTATCAGATAACATAGAGGTCGAAAAACCTATTCCTTAGAAAATACTGACTGGTATATGAGGCTATCAGCGCAGAAGTGGTGTAACCCACAATTTTTGTTGGGTAGGGTTTTTATGTAAAATAAATTCGTTAAATTACGATCTTTCAATACAATAGTGGCGTAAGCCACCTTTTAGAATTATCAATAGATGACAAAACAATTGAAATAATGTTCACAAAATAAATGCAATTCAAAAACAATTTAACCACATTTTAATTCCTCATTATCTCCTAAGAAGTAGTCTGGGGTTACACCACTTCTGCGCTGATAGCCTCATATATTGTCCTGTAATTGGAAAATTCGTAACATAAACCAATTTTCTAAGAGAAAGATCGGAAATGTTTGTTTAGCATACACAGGTAATTAATTTTAATTATTGCTGCAGACAAATCAAAAGGCTAATGGAATTTATTTTTTTGTCGTTATTAGCTTGTGTTAACTAGTGCTCACACCCACTTATCCTGACGTCCTCTGTTACTAATACCTAATGGAAATTTTACTGTAAAATAGAGTAAGTCGGAAAGAATATTGATCGTAGTTGAAAAACCAGGTGTTCTTAAACTGACATATGTAATTAAAGAATGACCGAATCCATTTTTGAGGAATACGCCGATATAATTCACATTTAGGGATAAAAACAAAAGAGAGGCTAATACTAAAGGAGATTCCCTAATCGAAGTATACCCAAATTTGGGTATATCCGCGGACTTTCCAGAGGTTAAGAGAAACCGGAAATGTAACTTCAAATAGCAGGGAATCGCAATCTGGAACATCGGAAAATCCTGCCGACTTCGAAAAACAAATAATCACCATCGTCAGCAAGACGCTGAAACTAGCACGAGACGAGTCGTAAGACGATTAGGAGTGTCTTCAGCTAAAGTTTGGAAGATTATTGTTCGAGAGAGATTGCGTCCATATCATCATATCGCAGTACAAGGAACACATGCAAAAAATTCCGAAGCAGGATTGGGCTTCTGGAATGCAACATAGAAAACACGGCGTTTTTAGAGTGCATTCTATAGACGAATGAATAGTAATTCACTAAGGATTGTATCACGAACTTCCACAACCTTCATACCTGGTCGAATACATAGGACAAGGACGAAATCTTTCCAGTATAAGTTCAGTGTCAACGTTTGGACTGGTATCATCAACCACCCTTTAATAGGACCATTCATTTTGCCGCAAATGCTTTATAGCCAAATTTATGCGAACTTTTTGAAGAAAGATGCCAGAATCACTTGAAAATATCGCTCTCAAAAATAAAACTTAAACATCGGGGACATTTAAAACATGTCAGCAAGAAAATTACTGATAAAGCGCTGAATCGAGCGATTCTCACATTTCCTATCGAAATTCTGTTACGTTTCGGATAAAGCTCCGAACATATGCAAGAACACTGACTGAATAAAATTTCTCTTGAAAATATCAAATCTTTTTCACCTTTTTACGGCAATGCGAGAGTCAAACAAGGTATTTAATATTATAATATGTACTCACCTTCAATGCTTTTTTCTCGTTAGATAGAATTTTCATCACGTATCTGTAGTTTCTTGAGAATCGATTCAAACTGATAGCTAAAGACACCATAATTCCTTCAAATATTCTTGCAACCGCCCCTAATTGAATACAATTCATAACTGGAATTATTTGTTTTATGAAGTGTTTATACCTTTCTCTTGTTTGTCTTCTTGTTTTTCGGGCGAATAATCTTTACTTGAAGACGGTTGATCGGGTGAATCGGAAAATTCTGCTGATTTGTCTTTATCCTGAAAAAATAAATTAATCAATGTTTAGAACCACATCAGCACTATTGCTTCAGATTAAAAACATCAGCAAACCATAAAGCCGCCACACATTGGCCCAAAAATAAATAGTAAGCAAGGTACATGCATAATACAATGCAAGTAAAGTGGGAAAAATACAATTCAAATTCTTTTAAATTTATAAAATTGCAAAGCTGAAATCTGTGCTCAAATGATGCCAAGTGATAATTCTAACATGTTACATGTTTCTTGAGGAAAAGCAGCACTCACTAACTTAGGTGACGAGGGTTTTGATAAAGAATCAATTATTGTGGTTCTCTGCTCTTTTCGTTTTTCTTTAGGCGTTCCAATTTTCGACATAAATGCAGGATCAGCTTCCTTCATTGATTTTGTCCGTTTCCTTTTCCCAATTTCTTGGTAAACCTTGTTTCAATCACAATGAAAACATTAATACGGAATAGACATATTCAATTAATATTTTCTATTATGTATGTACATATGTACATGAAAACATATCAAGCATGCATATATGTATATAGATTGTGATTTCTCTTCAATTTCGTTTTACTGTGACTTGAGCAGAGCCCCTTGTGCGTTTTTTCCCGGCTACGAAAAAGGAGGTTTATATCTATGTACATATGTACGTAAGTATGTTTGTATGTATATATGTATGTGGATTTGTTATTTCATCTGTTACCCCCTAGCGCCTGTGTTAATGCCCTTATTTATGAAAGTAAGATATCATCAGATTCGTGTTGATCACCGGAATAACATTGTTTGTTGTTTTTTAATTTGGAAATGTCAATAAATCGTACAAAACCTTGGTGAATTTTGCATGACTATTTGGTGCCATCTCGTATGTAGCAGTTTGCCATATGTTGGTCATAGACGAAACAACAGATGTCGTGCTGGATACTAAAAACGCGATTGCTGTTCTGAACATACAGTACAATCTGACCTGTAATTTCTAATAATTCTACTCGTTAATGGATAGACGTCATTTTAAAATTAATTGTAACCTTTTTGTAAGACTATCTCTTTCGGGTTTTAGAACTTTAAGTTTTTACGATGCTTTGTCGTATGTAACATTTTTATTAAATAATAAGGTAAATTAGAAACGTTTTTATTCAAGTAAATATAAGTAAGTACTCGACACTGAGTATTTTAAGCATCGATAAATTTTATAAATATTTATTTTGTATCGAAATGAAAGTGCATAAATCGAAAGAAAGTACTCGAAAAGATTGTTGGTACGCTACGCTGTAAACAACCCGTGGGGTAGGTGCGACCTTTGCGGTCCACACTATCAACTTTCAGTACAGTACAAATATTGTCAATAAAGATGACACAGAAAAGTATTTTATGAAGATTTAAGGTTATTTATTTATTTTCAAATATATAGTAATTCATATTACATTGTTTCAGTGAGGTGGTTCCCACCACGCTCATCACTTCTTCACTTCTTCTATTTCTTCCTCGCCAACCGCTTCATCCTCAACAATTGAATTCAATCCCTCGCCTCTTTTCACGTGATGGGGGCCGCCGTATTTACCTCTTCAATTCTTTTTTTTTTTTAATAATATGTAATAATTATCATAGTAATAATAAAAACACAAGATTTCAAGAATCCTAAAATATACTTTGTTATATTCGTTACTTTAATAAGAAACCGCTGTAAATGAATTGTACCAAATGAAATCATGTTGGCCTCTGTAGTCTATTTCACTGAACTAAAATAACCATTTGTCCTTTTTTGCATTCAATCCGTCTTTACCTGCAGACCTACTGCCAGTCCCTAGCTCATATACATATAACATATGGCGACGAGGTAATTGGAAATCAAGAAAAATATACAATATACTTCCTAAAGTCATCATTATTAGCTATTGTTATTGGCGCTATAATAATGACGCTAATAGATAAGCTATGGGGGTTTGCCGCCATTTTTACGTGTATTTTTAAAGGGGTCTTTAAATTCACAAAACGATCCCAAAAGCTCGTCGTCTACGTCTAGGAGCAGTTTCAAGGTGAGTGACGTCATGAAAGCTCTTTTGTCACCTTCCCCCACCCCGCCGAAAGCTCTACTCCTCCGCTTGTGGAGGTGACATCTGGCGGAAGGGGTTACTGAAGGTTTCACCCCCTTATATTGGTGACATGAATGATCATGTCTAAGCATCTTGCGAAATGAGCAGGTGGCTTTGTTTATGCTATGTGGAGTCTTATCAGCAGTTTATGCTGACGAAACTCTTATCTCTAGAGCTGACATATACATACTCTGCAGTAAATTTAATTTTTGTTTTTTGATCCCTTTAGGAAGTCATTGCTTACATTAGATTAGGAATGAATATTTTAGGGTACTGTGGAGAATGCCGAAAAGGGTTCGATTTATTCTAACACCAGAAGTACACATTTTCCACGTATGGAACTTCGCCTTTAGAGCTAGTCGTAAGGGTGAATGGTACATATATATGCGCGATCGACAGACTTCGATTTCAGCAGAGAATCTTCGATACAAATGAAATACTGGAACCAATATTGGACCAAAACCATCGTGACAAAATATATAAAACAAAAATAAATGAATATAAAACACTAGTTTATATTTTAAAAATGTCTCGTTATTTCTATTAATTCTTTGCATTTATTCAGAAGTTATGTTTCGATGAAAATTCCAACCATTTAACACAAATTTTATTTCCAGCCTTTTTCAATATTCTTTCAACAAGGTAGACTTGTGGTTGCTTGATGTTCAGCAATTCCATTTCATAAAATGCTTCTTTGATTGGGTTTCGGTCGGAAGGTTAAATATAACAATGAGGTAATAAGTATAACTTGTTCGTTTTACAATTATGCCCTCAGACGTTGGTATAAAGGCGTGGAACATTTTAGTCCCTGCAGTTTATTATTGTTCCAAAGAAGAGATAGATCAACGAAGACTTTTTTTGCAACCGCTGAGAACGCTGCCACCATTTCAGGGACTAAAATCAATTATTTCAAAACAAGATGATTTTAAAGTCAAGTCGGGTGTGACGGAGAAGATCACATGGCGGCAACGTGTGCCGCGTCCCCGGTTTGTTTCCTTTCCCCGGAGGTGGCGGGGAAGACCGCTGCTCGGCGACACGTCGCAGGATCCAGGAAGTGTGGGGTTCTTAGTGAATGTAGCAAGGTATAATGACGGTCGTCTTCTAGGGCAACCTAAACATGGCCAGAACGGCCCACGACCTGTTGGCTCAAATCCGTCTCGAGTAGTATCGAGACGGGGATGAGCCAGCCTGGTATAGTGTTGTCCTTGGCACGACAGCAATCTGGGTCCCGGATCTGCGGCGCTTCAGCATCGCGGACCATGGCGAGGCTGTTGACTTCGTCTGGATGAGGAGCAACGACGTAACTTACGTCAGTTGTTACTTCACTGCAAACGAGCCAATAGCAGACTTCCAGGCCAAGTTAAATGGATGCCGTCCGCGACATGGATGGGGAGTTGGTGGTGGCTGGAGACTTCAACGCGAGGGCATTGAAGTGCGGGGAGCCCAGACCTGACTCCCGCGGCGGACGTGTCCTGGACTTTGCGTCTAGGCTGGTGGTTTTAAACGTCGGCTCGACGTCCTGTTTACAGGAAGACGATTATTGATATCTCCTTGGTGTCGGAAAATCTGGCTGCACGTGAGCAGGACTGGCGGATGATCGAGAACTAGACAGCCAGCGATCACTAATGCATTACGTTCCGCGTGCGTGATGTAGCGCCAATGCAGCTTCGGCGTCCGCAGGGCCCGCCCAGATGAGACGTGGCCAGGATCGAATGCTTCTCCGCTCAATGCGGGAACGTTCCGATCCATTGTAAACGCCCTTTTCCCCACCCATCCTCTGGAGTATAACTACGCGGCCCGCGAGGTACTCGAGCCTTCTCCATTTACAGGGCTTCTCAAAGCCTTCAAAACAAGAAGGCGCCAGGGCCCAACGGACTCCCAACAGAGGTGCTGAAGGCGTTGGCGCCGAACCATCCAGAGCTGTAAGGCTGCCAGGCTTGTACTGATCAGCAAGGGCAAGGAGCCAACAGGGTCCGCCTGGTCGTACAGAACGCTGTGTATGCTCGGCACGGCAGAAGGAAGGTGACAAGGAACCCCTGTTACGACCAGGGGGACCCTGCTGGCTCGGTGTGTATGGTGTGTGGGTTCCGGCGAAGCATTGCCTCTTTCGGACGAGGGATCCTGCGCCGGAAGAAAGGAGACAACAACAGGGGTTTCACAGTAGATAAGCTATGCCGGTTCGGCGCCAATTTCCCTTGTATTTTTAAAGGGGCCTCAAAATTCTCAAAAATGGTTTCAAAAGCTCGTCGTCCACGTCTAGGAGCAGTTTTTAGGCCATGAAAGCTCTCTTGTGCGTGTGTCTAGGGTGTAATGGGGGATATTTGTTGGAGACTAGGATCAAGTTGGAGATGTGGGTTGGGGTCTAGAGTCAGCTTATGAAGTAAGTCTCTGTCTAGGGTGTAATATAGTGGGGGTTTGGATGGAGTATAGGATGTAATACTGGGATATTGGTCGGAGTCTAGGATCAAGTTGGGGTCTAGAGTCAAGCTCATGAGGTAAGTCTCCACTGATAGCTTTACTGATCGCCTCGAGGTTCAAGTCCATGATGCGGACTACCCTCACCACCAGCCGAAAGCTTTACTTCTCACGTTATATCGAGTTTTATCTGAAATACTTATGCAGGCTAAGCTCTTTTCTGCAGGTAGAGGCATTGATCATGTACCTCACGGCGTGGGATTTTTCTGTTTTACTGGAACATTTGGTGTTCAATTTTATCCCTTAAGGAAGTAATATTTCACGTTAGATAAGGAATTACATTTTTCGGGTATGGGAGAATGGGAGAATGGGAGAATGGTCCATATTTTATCCTAAGTCGGGATCCTTAGCATGAACGAACATGTCGGTTATGTGGGAACCTTATCTGAAGTATTTATGAGAACATGTGCACACAAGCACGATTTTTCCGTTTTACATAATCAAATTCTCATTCAATATACTTGAGATTTTTAAGATGAATATAAATAGAGGATGTTATGCGATTATATCCTTCAGTAGTCGTCAAACGGTTGATCTCGCATCATATTCAGTCCTTCACTTAAATTTTAACTTATTCGATTGTGTGAGATATATTTTATCAATTTATAATCACATTGCGAGTAATTAGTGCGGTGTAAGGATCAAAAGAACTTAGTGAAAATTAACAGTTTTTAAAAGAAACTTAGTGAAATTAACAGTTTAAAAAGGACTAAAGAATTTTCTAAAAATGGTTCAAGTAAGCTGCGTAGTGCGAAGTGCTAAGTTAGCATTCGAGAGCGCTCAAAATGATGTACAGTTAGTGGAGCAGGGCGTTAGAGAGTGCTAACTTAGCACTTCGCACTACGCAGCTTACTTGAACCATTTTTAGAAAATTCTTTAGTCCTTTTTAAACTGTTAATTTCACTAAGTTTCTTTTAAAAACTGTTAATTTTCACTAAGTTCTTTTGATCCTTACACCGCACTAATTACTCGCAATGTGATTATAAATTGATAAAATATATCTCACACAATCGAATAAGTTAAAATTTAAGTGAAGGACTGAATATGATGCGAGATCAACCGTTTGACGACTACTGAAGGATATAATCGCATAACATCCTCTATTTATATTCATCTTAAAAATCTCAAGTATATTGAATGAGAATTTGATTATGTAAAACGGAAAAATCGTGCTTGTGTGCACATGTTCTCATAAATACTTCAGATAAGGTTCCCACATAACCGACATGTTCGTTCATGCTAAGGATCCCGACTTAGGATAAAATATGGACCATTCTCCCATTCTCCCATTCTCCCATACCCGAAAAATGTAATTCCTTATCTAACGTGAAATATTACTTCCTTAAGGGATAAAATTGAACACCAAATGTTCCAGTAAAACAGAAAAATCCCACGCCGTGAGGTACATGATCAATGCCTCTACCTGCAGAAAAGAGCTTAGCCTGCATAAGTATTTCAGATAAAACTCGATATAACGTGAGAAGTAAAGCTTTCGGCTGGTGGTGAGGGTAGTCCGCATCATGGACTTGAACCTCGAGGCGATCAGTAAAGCTATCAGTGGAGACTTACCTCATGAGCTTGACTCTAGACCCCAACTTGATCCTAGACTCCGACCAATATCCCAGTATTACATCCTATACTCCATCCAAACCCCCACTATATTACACCCTAGACAGAGACTTACTTCATAAGCTGACTCTAGACCCCAACCCACATCTCCAACTTGATCCTAGTCTCCAACAAATATCCCCCATTACACCCTAGACACACGCACAAGAGAGCTTTCATGGCCTAAAAACTGCTCCTAGACGTGGACGACGAGCTTTTGAAACCATTTTTGAGAATTTTGAGGCCCCTTTAAAAATACAAGGGAAATTGGCGCCGAACCGGCATAGCTTATCTACTTTTCACACAAACATGCGCTCTCCCTGACGCATAGAATCAACACTGAAATAAGTTTTGAGGGTTGGCGAACACAAGAAATATGAATAACGGGAAATCTCATGCATGCAATGGAAAATAGCCGTGTGGTTCACTTTACCCGCGTAGTCCATATTACCCTTCTTACTCTAATCGTTTTGTCCCACGCCCCCGATCTATTTACCAAAAACGGATATGACTTAGTTTAAAGCAAGATTAAATTATAAAAGAGGAACATAAAATGTGTTACTTTCTGTGTAAACGATTTTCTAGTAAAGAGTGTTGTTTTGTTTGCAAGACGAATTTTATCTTAAGTAACTCATCTTGCCCCGGTCTCCTCTACGTTGTGTCACCAGAGAGAAGAAAGAAAAAAGTCAAAGTAAATCGGGCCAATAAGATCATTTACAAAAAAAAATCGAATTTTGGATGTCACAAATGCTGAAGAATCTTAATCAATTTTAGTCATATTTCATTAACTAGAAAAACTCATGCACTAGTTAGCGTTAATATGACAATTTTTAAAGCGACCAAAATTTAAATTTCATAAAGGTTAATGTATTACCTCAAAGAGTCCCTTCCGTTTAGATATTTTCCTTTCACTCGCAGATATTTTGCCTTCATCCTCTAGAAAATCTCCGCCCTCATCCATTAAGCTTAACTCAATTTTCTCATCAGGCACATCAAACATATAGTAATCACCAGCTCGCATTGCTGAAATTTAAAAAAAATTTAATGTAGAACGTTTAACTGTGACACTATAATTTTAAAAGCTTTTATGTGTAAACATAAGCACGTGTATACGTTACAATATATCGATTAATAAAATCTTCACAAATGTTTATCAATAAAAACCTTCAAAATTATTTTACTTATACAATAAATTGAAGTTATTTAATTTTACACGTCCAATGTTTTATCACATTTATATTTACAAATCAAGGGCCAGACAGTATAATACATTTAAATGCAGTTAGTCACATAAACAGGCGGTTATTATACTGCTTGAGACAGACGATTTTTAATTGCAGAAAATTGCACAAAACATGTTCAAATTACTAGATTAATAATATATAACTGTGAGAATCTGAAAGCGTTGTACCAAAAACTATATAACTAAAAAGATGTCGCACGCCGAAAAAATTCTATGTTCACGAAAAACTTCAATTGGTCATAGCTACAACTTACATATGTATGTGCATAGAAAACGATGCTGCTGTCATATTGCAGCCAAATAGTTTCCGCGGCAGTGCTGACCCTGGGGTGGGGTTGTTGACCTAGCTACTGTGCTGTGAAAGGAGCTTGAAGGATTGTGTTAACGTGAAACATGAGGAGGTTCATTTGAATTTTTCTATTAAGAATCCTCTGAGTTGCGTGCTCTGCTCAATGAAATCTGCTCAATGAAATCTTCAAAGAAAAGAGGCACATGGGCAGATTCATAAAGTTTGAATTATCGAATGAAGTTCACATTTTTGAACTTTCGTATTTCGTGAATGTCTGAACACGGGTATGCCCAATAGCTTTTACATGATCTCCGGATTAACAATTGCTCAGAGACCACCCCTCTAATTGAAAATTTGGAGAAGATAAACCCAGAAAATGCTTTATAAGTTCTTGTAGAGACCTCGTATATTGGTTGATAGTATGTTAGAAAGCTGAGCCTTAAAGCTTTCTAATGATACCCCTGACAATCTAATCAGTCAAACAAATGAGAGAGGCCGCGTTAAACTTCGAAAATGGCAATTTCAATGCCCAAAATTTGTCATTCTGCCGTTTTTTGTAGATCGACATTTTTTCTCAGAAAACAATTTTCCTGTCTTGTGGTCTTTTTTTAAAAAAAAAGCCGCACTCGAATCCGACGTCGCGTTCAGAAGTTATTCGTCCTAGAGTGGTTCAGCACCATGCACCAAGTTTGTCGCTGGAGCTTAGACATAGCCGCGTTACGTTGACTAGGCACATAATTAACATGAATTTCTCATTTTTATTGCCATGTTCAATGCGTGAAGTTCGCTTAGAAGATTTCACGTGAATTGGAGATTCTTTTTCTACACCTGGTAGTCGGGTTGGGTCGTAAGAGGTATGTTTAGAAAGCCTGAAGGCTCAGCACTAACTCATTATCAACCAATATTCTGCGAGGTCTCCGAAAGAACTTATAAAGCATTTTCTGCGTTCACCTCCTCTAAATTTTTAATTACGATTTTAGGGGTAAAGGACCGATTTTAGGGGGTGGTCTTCGAACAAACGTTGATCAAAAGACCATGTAGAATCGATTGGCATACCGGTATTCAGACCTTAACGAAACATCCAGTATAAAAAGCTGTGTTGGTTGGTCTTTCTCCGCTTGCATCATCAGGTGTTAGAACCGGTCCATATACAATCAAAATTGTAATATTTGAGGAAAATGACTGATCTCACATGTAGTATTGCACTTTCTAAAAAAGTGTACCGTTTTATTCACAAATATCGCATAATACCAAAACAAACTAACTGTTGAAAAAAATATGGCTTTAAAACTTCTTATTTGTGGCTCGTAAAACTGAAAAGCTTTTTTATTTTGCCAGAAAACAAAAATTAAGTCAGTGAAATTTTTTCTCTTAGCCCGATATTATTATCGGTCGAGAATAACCCGTAAAGAGAGATTTTTTCAGAAAAGTCAAATCTGGTTCGGTTCCTGGTTATTTTAAAGGCTTTATTGTTTACAAAATTCTGGAAAGCGAAAATTGTGTTAATTGTAGATGTTTTATAGATTTTGACGCGTTTCCTCTGAGACATTAATTTTTCCTAAACAATAGTCAAAACACTCAAACTCGCAAGCCTGCTCGTATATACCCCAACTGATTTGTTATAAAATATTTAGTTTAATTTTTCATACCAACTTTACATGTTCTCAATTATTTTGTTTCCCTATTTAAGAATACGTGTTACCATATTGTACGCTCGTTTGTTTACATTTCAATTAAAAATGTTCTACTTTGAGCTTAAAAACAACTGTGTACAGCAGTTTAATTTGCACATACAAATTAATTAAAAATAAACCTTTAATAAATTGTTATCTACAAATCTGAATTTTATTCGATAATTCAATGTTGAATAATGAATCTGCCCGTGGGCCTTTTTTCCTTGAAGATATTTCATTCACGCAACTGAGAATTTTTAAAAAAAAATCAAACTAGTTTCCTCACGTTTCACGTTAGCACTACCCTCAGCTTGCACAGCACAGCAACCAAGTCGTAGCGCCATGACCAATTGAAATTATTTGTGAATACAGACTTTGTTCAGCGTGCGGCATCTTTATATGTAGTTATATAGCCTTTGGTTGTACCCCTCCAAAAAATTTTTACTGTTATTGCATTTAATAAAAGTTCAGCCAAAATTTGTTAATAATAAAAATAAATTGGAGGAATAAAGCAATTTAATTTTATTATAATAAAGTAAAACGTTGAAAATAAATCGAATTAACTAAAAAAAAAAGGCCAATTTTACCCTGTCCATGAGTTTTGGGAGGCTTTATCCTTGGTGGCTCCTTTTCTACAAAAATATAAAATAAATGAAGTATTTTTCCGCATCAAATAAGTACAAATTTTGTATTATAATAATACAAAATAAGTAGAAAGCAAAACTTACAAATATCAAAAATTACATCATAAAATATAAATTTAAAAAAAATAATATCAAATATTTCCAGCAGCATCTGGAGCTTTATATTTTTTGATCTTTGCCGTAATACTAAAGAAAAGGCGCAGATTATAACAATATAATTTTTCCGATCGGCTTAATGCCGTATTTCGGAGAAATGTGCACCAAAATGATAGTCGTGATATAATTGTCCATTTAATTTTATTTACAATACATAGAGATAAGGATACTTTAGATGTATATAAAATTAAATTACATTCCCCATGAGAAGATGGAGGAGATATTTCTGTAGATAAGGATTGTACATAATATTTATTTGCTACAGGTCCCCAACTATGAGCTCTAGCTGATGTCGTTTTAGTCGAAGGCGATTCATCATTTGCCCATGATAGATAGCTGGATCGACGCCTTCTATATTCAATATTTATATCTTCCTGAAAGCAAGTATTACTCCCAGAACTGGCATGCCGTTGTTTGCGTAGGATTGAACTACATCCATCGGTTCCCTGAAAATTCGTCTCCATATAAAGTTACAATTATCAACGCTATTTCTTACATTGGGCGACGTTACGTTTTTCCCTTTATACCAAACTTCAGGTTGCAATGCTTCATTCCATGAAACAGTGTTCACACTTGACTGTCGTCGGTGCTGACGTTCCTGAAATATCTCTTTTTGTGTTTCTTCTTTTTCAATGAAGTTGGGCGTGACAACAGCAGAATGTTTCTTAATATCTTCAGAACCCTTTACAAATATATTTAATATTAATTACAAATTAGTAGTCAAATACGTATTAATTACATTGGAAAATACGGGGGCGATGCCATCATAGCGATAACCCTGCGCATCAGAATTTATTCGAGACTCTAAAGACATCCTTTGAGGATCTAAATAATCATCCAAAGAGACCGTCATTATGGCAGAAGTAGGGGAGCTTACCTGCTTCATTTGTGACAATTATTAGGTTATCCATAAACAATGGAATGTAATTACTTGATTTTGCAATGATGATCCAGTAAATGCAGTTACTGACAGTAGTTCTCCTAAATCTGATGGCACTTCTGTTTTCATATCTTTTTGATTATCATTCATATCATATTTTGGTGTATGATATCCTGAACCAGTACACGATATAACACTACTGTCAAGCCTTTCATGCGTAGACTCAGTGACTAATGAATTACATTACATTAAATCTGGACACAATACTTATAGGAAATCACTGACATATAACAAATGGACTGCAACCTATGAGGTAACTAAAAGTTACCTGCCGTAAAATTTCGAAAGTATTATACTATCTACATACATATGTATATAATATAATACGTTTAAACTTAAATGCAACAGTAGATTTTGGTATTTTATATTAATTTCAACTAAATACCTCTATTCATTCCTGAGAAAAAGTTTTTTAATGGATGGAGAGACTGACAGAAAAACAACAAAATGATAATATAAGGGCACTGTTTTCTCATTTCGAGGTAAAGAACCCTAAAACAACTTGTAGAATCCAAATCTGCAAAAACAATGGGCGTTCCCATTTAAAATTTTAAAGTTACAGGTCGGATCATTGGTTAGCTATTTATGTTAAATGTGAAAACGCAGTGCCAAATTTACATACCGTGCGCACGGCAATTGTCAAAACTTTCCACATTCACACATGCGGAATTAGAACTTAAAAGGGGGCACAATTTTTCGTGCGCGCTTCAAAACTCACGGTTGCGGAATCTGGCACCTGGAATCTTTCATGAATAAGCATCACATTCATCAAGTTTGACAAGTAGTAAAAAAATAAAAAAATTTGTTGAAGTGAAACTTCTTTAGGCGCGTTGAGTAAAATTTC
Organism: Eutolmus rufibarbis; assembly: GCA_963920795.1. Classification (NCBI taxonomy): domain Eukaryota; kingdom Metazoa; phylum Arthropoda; class Insecta; order Diptera; family Asilidae; genus Eutolmus; species Eutolmus rufibarbis. Next base: position 22,378,698 of record OY987207.1, read on the forward strand.
AAGACCGCGTCGCGTCACGACGTGGTCTTAGCAGTTTTCATAGAAAAACGGAAGATCTGCACTCGGGGAGAAAGAATAGGATAGAGTTATGTCGTACATCTAATAGATAGGGGTGGTTAATCTTTGTCTCCGCTTTGTGCGGTCTTTCTACTGGAAATCACAGTCCTGTCGCGAATAAAGTCTGATCTTTGTCAAATTGCCTTTGTGTTTAAATTGGAATCAATTTTTTTCTTTTAAAGAAAGAACCAGCGAGGTGACGCAGTCGTACGGATTTTTATACCCAATCCAATTGCAGTGTTGTTCTGTGTTGTGAGTTGTGAAGTGTCGTGCTTGTGCACCAACGAAATCTTTGGAAGTGACCTCAAATAACTGAATGAGCGAGGAAACACCGTTGGAATCAACATCCCTATCGGACCACCAAACGCAACAGGATCTCAACGATTTCAGATAAAGATAAGTTAAATTTAACGCGAATTCCTGAGGATTTGGTATTAGAAGGCGTATATAGTGCCATAAAATTGTGTGAAATTGCTAGTGTTTTAGATTTAACACAATTATCTGAACATTTAGCATATGAAGATATTGATATGTAGTGGGAGCTCAGATCTTTCAAATAGTTCGAAAATATTAAATTAGTTTAAACGTAACACAAATTATAATTCCAATTCTCTCGCCAATATGAATCAAGGTGAAGAATCAGCAGGGAATGCAGCAGAAAATACTGCTCGCCCTGTTACATTGACTACCTTAGATATATTTGACTCATTAAGGATAGCAGACGCGATCAAAGATCTTCCTAAATTTGACGGCAACCCAAGATTACTTTCCGATTTCAATGATAATGTTGAGGAAATTCTTTCACTCTCCGTATCAAGCGGAACACCTTACGAACTCCTAATGGGAGCCATACGGCATAAAATTGTCGGGTCAGCCAATGAAGTACTAAATATGTATGATACTGCGTTAGTTCGGGACGACATTAAAAATAATTTAATTTTACACTACTCGGCTAAAAGGAATGAAACTTCTATAATTAAATTCCTACATGGTCTCAAGAAAAATAATAATACAGTTGGGTAATTCTATAGTGAAGTAATTGAAATATTATAGTAACAAGTATTAATAACTATATTAACATTCATGAAAAGAATCAAAGTGTAATCAAAGCCCAAAAAGCTCTTTTTAACCGACGAAAAAAAACCGAGGAGGTTCTCAAGTCGACGCGTATATTTTTTTTTATGTATGACCACGCATAACTTTTTACAGAGTAGTACGATTTTGATAATTCTTTTTTATTGGAAAGGGTATACCCTGAAGTTGATCCCATATAATTTTGGAAAAAAAATTCCTACCCTAAGAGTGGGAAAATAGGGGTGATTTATTGTTCACTCACAGATTTTAATACTGAGTTGTGTATACAATTAATTAAAAAAAAAACGGGACTAGTGCGAGTTGAACCCGCGTGAAGAGGGTTCCGTACGATGTTATCTATCATGTTTTTTGGAATCTGACCCAAATTTGTTTGTGGTAACTAAAAATATGTTCTCCCACACATTTCAACTGCAAATGTAAATTGGTACGCACAATATTGAGTGATTTACCATGTTATTTTAATACCATGGACTTCTTATAGGTTTTCCCATAATCTATAAGTAGAAAACTAATTTCTGTATTTTTTTCAAAATTTTGGGTTCAGTAGTTTCGGTGATAAGGGGGGGGAGGGGTGGGGGGGGGGATAGTCAATTTTCGTCTATTTTCTTGAATAACTTGGAAACTTTTTATTTTAAAATTACAAAAAAATATATTTGAGATCCTCACAACAAGCCCTTTCATTTGATATGTTACACGATGCAGTTTGCAAAATTTCTTGTTTTAATTTTCCATCTTGCCCCCCAAAAGTGACCCCCATATTCAGATTTCGTCTATTCACACGGCACACCTCTGCGTTTGGGTCACAGAAATTGATATGTGTACCAAATTTCAACTTAATCGGTCTGGTAGATTCGGAGAAAATTGACTGTGACGGACGGACAGACGGACACACGAGTGATCCTATAAGGGTTCCTTTTTTCCTTTTGAGGTACGGAACCCTAAAAAAAACCTCACGATGAATGAGCTTTAGACCTGTCAGTCTTTGCATTATAGCCACAAAAAATTATAAAATAAAATCTTTTTAACAAAAAAATTAAATCGCCGAAAAAACTGAAAAGCAAAAACTAATAAACCTTTTTTATTTAACCTTAATAACTAAGTTCTTAAACTAATGTAAGTATACCTAAGTAATTTTGAGTCGGCGCCAAACAATCAATGAACAAAGATCAATAAATTACCTTAAATTTAAAGAAATAACCAAATCAAATTAACAATGCAACGTGAAATCTCCAGCGATAAACATTAACATTCCAAAAAATGCGCTCTCCGCACGACCACTCGCAACGACGTGTGACCTCACGTGTGTGCCCGTTCGGGTTGCTGTCTCGCTGACATTAACTTCGTGAACGCTCGGCATTTTCCGGCGAAGGGGCGTGTCGCGCCGCGCCGCCGCCACGCATCACGCTTTACGTAATTAATTAATTTGGTTTTTTGGCGCCGACTAAAAATTACTTAAGTATACTTACATTAGTTAAAGAACTTAGTTATTAAGGTTAAATAAAAAAGGTTTATTATTTTTTTGCTTTTCAGTTTTTTCGGCGATTTAATTTTTATGCTAAAAATTTTTTATTACAGAAATGTGTCTTAATACGTTTCTGATGGGATTAAAAGAGCCCTTAGCTCGACAATTACGGGAATGAATTCTGCTACGCTTGCCTTTGCCTGCTGCGTAAAAAATCAAAATATATTTTACAACAAACTAGATTCTGGTAATAAATTTTCAATGCCAACCCAAAATTATAATAATAATAGTAACGGAAATAGACCCATAACAAAACCGTTCCAATTTCTCTCGGAAGTACATAAATCAAAATTTTAATCCTACAGAATTGCAAAACCCCAACACAAGTATAAATTTTAACACATCTAATAGATGCCCACAACAAGGACAATTTCCACAATTTTCACAACAGATGCAATTCCCATTTTTCACTCAATCAAGGCAACCCCAATTTCCTTTCCAACAAAGACAATCCCAATTCCCCTTCTAATAAAGGTAATCCCAATTCCAACACAGAGCTCCACAATTTTACTCCCAGCAACCTTTCGGCCTAACAAAACCAAATACTACTTCCTTATCTAAACCCGTACCAATGGATACGTTCAAACCATATTAAGAAAATAATCCCAATTACTATAACTACAGTTTTAAACGAACACAAATCAGATCAAGAAGTTACCTTCCAAAATTTCAAAGAATTTAGAACCCGGTAATCTTAAATTTCTAGTTTTTCGCTTCCACGGTTATTTCGATGATCTACTGGGACTTTATCCTCTGTCAGCTCTCGAAGCAAAAGTAGATCTGGACAATAAAACTTTATCAAGAAATAACGTGATAATTCCTTTACAATAATTAAATTTAAATTTTAAATTATTTAAACCTAATTTAATGTCGAAAAACATTAATATTTTCCTAAATTCGAAAGCTATCATTCGAGCACTGATAGATGTGCAGAAAGGTGATATTTATATCAAAAAACTCTTATCAAACCCAACTTGGTAATAGACGAAGGAATCTACCATTCAAAAAATTAGTACAGTCTAGTTGAAATAATCAATCAATTAGACGAAGAGCACTCTTTTGTAATCGAGCAACCCTTAATAGTGAACTAATTCTCTAATTTATAGTATTCGGAAATCAATACCTTTAGTATTGAGATTCTAGGTTACGACGAAATTCCAATTAACAAAATAAAACATCGGATAAGAACAATGGATGAAATACTTACATATTTACACAAAATAATATATGTAAGTATTCGATCGTTCGCAAAGAGGAAGTTAAGAAATAAATCAGCGACATGCTTAAGCAGGCTATTATTAGACCCAGCTACTCCGTGGAGTTCCCCCATATGGATTGTACCAAAAAAACAAAAACAGATATACTAGCTGTCAACAAAAATGGTGTCTTGCAATAAACTTCCGTAAAATAAATGAGAAGACCATAAGTGACAGTTACCCCGTTCCAAATATAACGGAGATCCTAGAAAAATTAGGTAAAAATCTGTATTTTACAACCCTAGACCTCGCGAGTGGTTGAAATTGAGATGAGCTCGCAAGACGTCAAGAAAACGGCTTTCGCCGTTGATGGTGGCCACTAAGAATATCTTATAAGAATGCCTTTTGGCAACGTGTCATGGACAATGTCCTTAAAGGCAAGACAAGGCAAGGCAAGAATTGTTTGGTGTACTTACTTAAACGACATCACTATTTACTCGACTTCGTTGCAAGAGCACATCGAGAGCCGAAAAAAAGTATTTCAGAGACTTATTCCCGTTCTCCAATGCAGAGAACCAACCAATCACGAACCACCCAAAAACGCGCCATCCAGAAATTCCGAATAAACCACTTGACATCGTACATATTGATATTTATACAATTAATAAATCAACAAATTTTAACTATCAATGACATTCTTTCAAAATTCGTCATAGCGAACACACTACCTGCTAGAATTAGTCTCGCAATAATTAAATCTTTAAGAAATTATATGAATTATATTATGGAATCCCTAAAAAAATAATATGCGATCAAGCAACAGAATTTTCCTCTCTAATATTCATTGATTTTTGTAAACCATATAATTTTAAACAGCATATAACCTCTTTACCATTCTTAAGGGGGGGGTAGGGTTTTAAAGGCGAAAAAAAGGCATATTTTTGTGATTTTTTTGCGGCGACATGAGTAATATAATGTTATTAAATTTAATTACGTATTATTGTACAACTTTTGAAGTATGTTAGAAAAAATTTTCAATAAAAAATATTGATAAATAAGCCAGTGACGGTGAATCTCCAGAGGCGCCTTGAAAAAAAGTGGTTTTGCGGTGAACATGATAACTCGTTACCCGATCATCGGAAAAAAAAATTGATATGCATTTTAAAGGTGATGTATTTCTCGAGGTAATCAGGACGGGTTTTTTTTTTTTTTTTTCAATTTTTTGCAGCACTTGGAAGTGAAAAACGTGATTTTAGCTCAAAAAATCGCGGTTAATTTGTTATTAAAAAATAGAAAAAAATTAAAAAAAAAAAAAACTCTTCCTGATTACCTGTTGATTTATGTGAAAAACTAATGTTCAAATTTTCAAAAGGATCGGTTCAGTAGATTTTGAGTTCTGATGTTCACGAACTTCTAAAATGACGTTGTCGGGAAAATCGATTTAAAGTTTTTTATACGTGCGTTTTTCATATCGAGCGGCTACCGGGCAGGTCGTTTGAAACGCTGTAAGTCCGTTAGTTTTACTTGGATTGACTTAAAATTTGTACACAATATTCTCGACATATTGTTCATTCAGAAAAAAAAAAAAAAAAAAAATGCAAAACAAATAATTTGAAAACCCTACCCCCCCCTTAACGAAAATAAAGAAGACGCGCAACAATATAATGAAGGATTAATTTTTTGCAGGAAAGAGTGCCGTCGTAATAAACTAACACCTAGATTTAAGAAAACCGGTAGAGAAAAATAGAAAGGTAGCCAACCCTATTAACTAATATTAACCAAAAACTTCATAAACCAAAAAGAAACAGAAATTTCAGGCTAATCGTAATACACACCCAGAAAATGGAGGTATAGGACTAACACTAAAGGACTACTACAGCTGAAATTGCTAGGACTATACGAACGTATAACAATTTTATGCACATAGTAAAACTGAACGACTACAGAAAAAATCAAAGACTCATTGAAAACACTGAATAATACGGACAGACCAACGGACTCAGCAGAACTAACGAAGTTTAAGTTAAAAGAATTAGAAAATAGGTTACATACTTTGACACCAAGATCAAGAAACAATCGCGGCTTAATCGATGGGCTTGGGACAGTCATAAAAGCAATTACCGGAAATATGTACATATGTATGTATGCTAATTATACTAAAAAATTGAATGGGGAGATCGAAATTATAAGGTTAAATGAAAAAAAATAGTTAGAAATCGAAATTAACCGACAAACACAAATTAACGGAAAAATGATTGAAAGATTGCATAACATAACTAAACATATGTAGCCAACAAACTTTAAATAAAAAATATTTAGACAACTTTCAAGATCAGTTGACAAATAAAATTAGAAGCGAAAATTTGGCCCTCAGATTAATTAAATATCTTAATCAGATCAATTACAATATAGATCTCCTAAACATGCATTTAACAGGCATGGCGGAAGCTGTTACACTGGCAAGATTAAAACTCCTTTTTAAACACATATTAAGTCCTCAGGAACTATCAAAATTATACTTATTCTTTGAAAAGCAATCAGATAAAAATATTTATGAATTTTTAGGTCTTCAGACATATTTTAATGACATTAACATCATTTTCAATATCCGGATACCGGTCAGACCTAAAGATTCCACATCATCCCTTTGGCTAATAAAAACAAAATTATAAATTCTAACGTCCTTATTAATCCAAATTACATTCAATTTCTTGACACAAAACGCAACAATACCGAGAGAACATTCTACTGCCACGAGGCCTTCCACTGAGAAGATATCAAAATCTCAAGATGTATCAGCAATCTGATCAACAACATACTGGCTAGCAGCGAACTCCAGGAAGAAACCACCACAACATAGATCAGCCAACCAAGAACCCAACAACCTGCTCCTCATAAATGTACCAGAATCTACCTTCAACACCACATGTAGACCAACAAACCAAAAAATCAACGGTACTGTGCTCATCCATTTCGAAAACTACGATATCTCCCAGCATTATATTTACAGCATCCAGCAATATACTATATAAACTTCAATTACTTCATTACCCCAATTACCTTAATCTTGCTTACACTTCAAAATTTCGATAAATTCATAAATTCAATTTCATTCACCTTTTTCGTTAGCATCAATTGCATAGTATTCAGTTTCCTAATCTTTTTTCAAATTACCTTTGTGTTTAACTGGGAATAAATGTTTTCTTTAATAAAAGAAGCAGCGAGATTCTTAACTCCCACAATGTTATTCTTATGTGCTCATGCGCTGTGATGTACCGAATATGCGTCGCTATATTTGTCGGCAAGTGTAGAAACTTCAATGACCGCAATATTATGGCTTAAAATTATTGTACATTTTTTATTTGATTTAATATTCCATAAACATGCATTCGATATATTTTATTTTGTTCATTTTACTCCAATTCTTTCCGTAAGACCCAAAAATATATTTCTTCAATATTAACCCTTAACGATCCGGAAATATTTCAAGTTTACTTACCGCCAGGGCCAAACTATTTTTCATACGAAGAGAAACTGTATACTAAACATTAACAAGCGGGAATAAATTCACAGAAATGACCTGGCATAATATGTACTTATTGCGTTAAATGTAAATAAATAAATATATATTAAAAGTGATAAAATTAACAAAATGACATATAAGCGGCATTGGACCCAGTAAGTAAAAGTAACATGCCGCTTATATGGCGGCATTGGTCCGTTAAGGATTAATACTTGCTACTATCACTACACTTGGAGTTTTTCATAATCTTCCATTTTTACACATCAAGTTAGCGTTTATACACCAAATTGATATTTACTGACGAGTCAACACTAACTCGAAAAAAATCTCTTCAATACTGACTCGAACAAAATCTCGTCAATGCTGACTAGTCAGTAAAAAAAAAAACACGTCAGTGGGTATTTACCTTAAAACAGTATGGAACGGCTGAGCTCCTACCTTTTGCGTACCACAATTTCTATTGTGTTAAAGACTCGTGTTTTTGTATTAAAGCTCAGTGCAAGCCGAAGTTTTGGGATGATACAGGGAAGGGCAAAAAATGAATTTAAAATAGATGCCCCCGTACTCCACGAATTTGTACCTTTCAGACGGCACCACTACTTTAGGATTTGCACTCATACTCCCACTGCTAAAACAAAAACAATTTCTCATGCTCGGTTACACACGACACTACTAATTCTTTGAAAATAAGGTATGCTCCTCTTGCCCCGTTCTTCAGGCAAGTGGTCGCTCATATACAAGGTTTTTACATGCCGTAGCCGTTCCTTACTTATTTTATATTCCAAGGTATTTACACGAGTCATAGTCAGCGCCAGTGTCAGTAGAACTGACCCGTGAAAAGGCCGGGTAAATTCAAGAAGGAAATGAAACAAAAAGAAAATTGATCCCTGATTTGACACGAAATTCTTGCAGTCATCACAGTTTCGCCTTTTGTGGGAAAATTCAGAGCTCCACGGTAGCTCTGAGCAGTCGACATTCTTCTGATTAATGTCAAGTAGGAAAGAACAATAAAAAAAAACGAATAAAATAACGAATCAATGGATAAAGTGAATTGTAGGCGCCGTATCTGAATTCCAGCAATTCTATTTCCCACTACCAAAATAAGGAAAACTCAGAAAACTTCAACTGCAGAAGTAAAGGAACTGGCCTATAATATAGAAGTTTTTCTGAAAGTCTTAACTTCAAATTTTAATTTAGTGCTTAGCTACCCTATTGATATATGTCAGTCCTTCTAATGAACACACATATAACTTGTTCAATCGAAAGAAACATAAACCGAACACAAATATTCATCCTTTTTAATATTAGCCCACATATGTATAAATTGATGCACTTACCTTCGAAATGGGTTGGTTTTTCAGCTGGACGTATTATTTTTTGTTGAGTAGCCCGAATTTTTTCCATTTTCGCTTTAATTTTCCGAAGTATTTCCTTCTCGTGTCTAGTTCTATGCTGAATTTGTTTTTGACGAAGATCCTCAATTAATACAGCTCCTCTAAATTAATAAGAGGAAGGCATTATAACAAATTATACTAATATTTTTCTTTAAAAAAATACCTGGATGCTAATATAGCACTAGCTTTTGTATCATTTATAACATGTCGAAAGTAATTACTGCTGAAAATTCGAAGCTGAAATATAAGAAAAGCGAAGCAGGTTGCATCCCACACCAGTCCAGAATTTTCTCTAAGCGGAGGACACTCTTTGGTCTCGGGATTAACTTTCCCTACGCAACCAACGCCAAGAAAATGCACTAACCAACACGTGTGTTTAGTTAAATCTTTATAAAATAAACACACTCCAATTTGCAAGCAAGTTTTTAAAGTTATTACAGTCACATTGTATGCCAAGAAAATTTTCCACCTACAAGAAAATGGAATAAATTTATGATTATTATGTTTATATCAATCAAACCTTTTTATAATCTTTTTAATTGGTCGTAAATAAAAATCAGTTCCTTGCCACAAGAAAATGAATGATCCTCCTAGATATCCAATAGAAAACATGCTAATAACATTCGTTCCAGCGAGAAAAATTACTGCTAAGGTAATCCAATAAAATCCAGAGAAAACAAAAACATGCAAAATATCCAGCCAATTTCTGAAATAAAGAATTGATATTGATATTTTCAAATTTTCAAACGGTACCGATTTAGGCAATAGAGTATTAACAGGGCAGTATTTACGCGCAGGCTATCTAGGCTGTAGCGTAAGGGTGCGTACCACAAAAGGGCCTGCACCACAAAATTGTTTAAACATTTTAATTTTGAAGCTGTAGACTACAATAAAAAAGTAGTATTTGTTTTAATACTGTGGTGCAGGCCATGTTATAATCCTAAAAGACGCCAACGCACTTATTTTAGGGGCAGGATATCAGTCATCCATATCAACTGTAGCTTTCTTTGTGGAAGGTCGCTGTGTTTGTGGTGCTTGCTACAATAGGTCTGTTCGATGAGAAAGTCGTTAAAAAAACTTCTGGTGCCACCAAGCGCCGCAGAACGCTCTGAGAGACTACCCCCAGATTTTTCACATGCAAGGACTGCCTTGACATTAAACCTTGCCATGTACTGAGAGTGATGAATGAAATCTCTAATTCTATCGAGAATAATCAGTCTCTTTTAGCTGATAAAATCAGTAGGTCACTCTCCTCAAATATCAATATAATTTCTGAGGGCTTCGCTTTATTAAATACGAAAATTGACAAGCTCTCTAGTACCCTGGAAACGATTTCCAACACTTCTATATGTATGTAAAGTTCCTGAAATTTCTTCTAAAATAACGTTCGTTTCTAGCTCACTTGATGAGCTCCATAGCTCAACAAGCGACTGTTTGCCGATCTCCTGTGGTACTAATTGTGATACAGTTCCTCCGGTTATTGATGATATTCGGTTCAATGTTAAGCAAGTTAAAAATAACAACCAATCTTGATTCTAACGACCTTTGTGCGATAGTGCCGAGTCCTATGGAAACCGTTCCTGAAGTGCGTGCTCAAGGTTCACTTTAACGCTCCACTTACCCTCTAGTTCAAAGTTGACCCTGTGCCGACGGGTGCTTTTACCTTGAGGGTGGATGCCACCCCTTCTCAGGGGTGAAAAATAAGTCATTGAAAACAAGTCGGGGAATGGATCGATTGACTAATTCTAAGCAACTTTTGTTCTATAAAGTTTTTACTCAAAGTCAATACTTTTCGAATTATTCGCGAATGAAAGTGTGGCAAATTATTCGCGAATGAAGTGTACGAAAATCTGAACGTGAAATAAACCAAAGAACAATGCATTTTTCGAGGAAAACTCATAGAACTATTTCTGAAGTGCTTAAAAAAAACCTTTATTTTTGTTTTTTATAAAAGTCCCTAGCTTCAAAACTAAGCGAGTTATGACGAAAATAAAGTTGGTCCCTATTTTTTCGGCGAAAACAAATGTGAAAATCACCCTGTAATGACCCCGTCAATTGAAAACAATCGTTACAACTTTACAATTCACTTTATTTATATACTTGTAATATGCTCGAAAAGTTTGACCCGTTTCAAGTGCTTAGTTTTGAAAAAATTTGAGCTTGAAATTAAAAGAGATTTTTTGTAATTTTGCAAAAAATTGCCTTTTCTTCAAAATAACTCAAAAACTATTAATGATACGCAAAATTTTGTAGAATACAAAGTTGTAGGCTTTGCTTTTCTAAAAAAATTAGTTTTTTTTTTTTTCTGTACGATAAAAATTGACTAAGATATGGCCATTTAAAATTTGCATATATTTAGAAATAGTAAGTTTTTGAAGTTCTTTCAGCTTAAACCCTTCCAAAAATAAAATCCGAAAGAAAATTTAATTTATATGAGCTTATAGCTCTTAAAAAAACCTACAAAATGGTGTTTTGAAGGACTCGATAGCTTAAAAAATAAGCGAGTTATGGGTAAAAAACTAATCAAATATTTTTGGAGATATCAGAAGACATATAAATGAATACGCATTACAGCTATATTTTAGGCACAGACATACTTACACCTATTCGTACACTATATATGTATCACACACACATTATATACATATATATAATATTGTAATAAAAAAAAACTTTTGCAGTAAAAATAAAATAAAAAAAATCACATAAATTAAAATCCATTCACGTTCAGACTTTCGATGTCTTCAGCAAGCTATTACTCTCTTAATATTGGGTCTACAGACACCATAAAGACAGCATTCTTTTTGCTTTTTATAAGCTACATTTTTACTAAGAATGATTTTTTTGATAAAATACTTACTTTTTGAGTTATTCGCGAAAAACCGTCTGAAAACGTGGTTGCTTTGGTTGAAAAATGCACACTTTCATTCGCGAATAATTCGAAAAGTATTAACTTTGGGTAAAAACTTTATAAAACAAAAGTTGCTTAGAATTAGTCAATCTATCCATTCCGCGAATTTTTTTCAATCAGTTATTTTTCACCCCTGAGAAGGGGTGGCATTCATCCCCAAGGTAAACACACCCGTCGGCATAGGGTCAACTTTGAACTAAAGGGTAAGTGGAACCTAAATCCAAATTTTCATGCAAATCGATGCTGTTTGAACAAATTGAGAAGGAATGTCTCCATTGACGGACTATTGGTTAAACTTCAATTCCCGCACAATATATGTCTCGAGTTTATGCGAAATTTTCTGTTAAGAAATTACCAGAAATAGGCAAAATATAGTTTATTTCACTTTCAACCTCATGTTTCTCGAGAACGTGATGTGATAGTATATATTCATTTTCGGATGCCAATTCATCTGAGTAAAATTGACCAGAATCAAATAATTGGATTCTTGTTGCCGATTTATTTCCGAATTATGACTAAAATTTAATCACTGGCTTATTCTTTCCAACATTGCAAATCGGCGTTCCTATGATTGTATTTTAAACAGAAATTTCACTGTCCATAATGCCAAATGACTAAATTAAGTCTGGCTGGAAAAATACTAAAATTAAGCCAATTGCATTATCGGTATTAGTGGAGCGCCGTAAGATTTATACCTCGGAATCCAGGGCCAGTCAATGAATCTTTATATAAACTTTGGAAATGTGTTTTTAATAGTACATATATAGAAAAATGTTAAAAAAAAAATTTTGTGCGATCTCAATTTTTTAATTATTATTATAAATAATTATTAATTTTTCGGAATTTTCCTTTATTTATATTAGTTTAAAGTTATATTTTAAAAAGGAGGACTATGACAAACTTGATCTTGGGTCTCAAGGGACTGCAGGTACACGTCGAGGACAGAATAGTACACGTCGTAGCTTGCTATGCTCAATTCGTAGCTGTTTTTGTGCGCTCCGACAAAAGAGGTAAACCGGAGTTTATGAATCATTATGAAACGAAATGCACCTCAATAGCTCATGCGATAATATCTGCAGTAAGGCCTCGTTCATTCATATCACCACTACATATGGCTTTAGCTGTTACTCTTCATAGAAAATTTGGCTCCAAAAAAATAATTGAAATATGTAACGCTTTAGGCTTTTGCGGATCATACAAAGAAGCAATAATCTATGAAGCTTCTGCAACCTTCACAAATAATGTGAAAATAAAAACAGGTGCTTTTGTACAATTTGTGCACGATAACGCAGATTTTAACGTGAATACACTGGATGGCAAAGATACTTTCCATAATTTGGGTTCGATTGAAATCGTAAATCCGAGCTATGGAATACAAGCCAGAGAACCAATTAAACGTTTAGATAAGATTCCAACAAAGACAACCATTTCTGAACAAGGTCAAATACCCCTTCAAATATATCCTGCTTCTGCTGGTGAAGGATTGAAAAAACTTCAAATCAAAATTTCGGAGCAAGAACCTAATTTAACTCCCACAGTTTTTTCAAAATTAAACATTCTCTGGATGTATCTAAAATTCAAAACCAATAATGACTTTCCGGGATGGAACGGATTTATGAATCTGTTAACAAGTACACATGGTTTTGATACTTCGTCAATAATATTCTTACCATTCATTAACGCATCTCCAAGTAATTATAATACTTTATATACGGCGATGAAAACATCAGTAGAAAACGCTGATGCCGACAGACTAATAATTGAAACCGCTCTTAATCTGCAATCCGAAAACATTGCTGTAGTGACCGAGGATGTAGATGTTTTAGTTTTATTGACTGCGCTCTCACCAACAGACCGAGAAATTTATTTTCTAAAACCATCTAAAGGCAAAATACCGCAAAAAGCGTACTCTTCTAAGAGTTTAGAAAAAGTATTACCAAAGTGTAAACAGCATATTCTGTTCTTACATGCATTCACTGGCTGTGACACGACGTCAGCTTTTTTCCAACGTGGCAAAAACGTGTTTGCAAAAAATTTTGAAAAACTAATTGACTTGCAAAATGCTGCGACAGTTTTTAAAAATGAATGCAAAGATATTATTGAAATTTTTAAGGCTGGTGTTACATGCACTCTTGCTTTATACGTTGCCCCCCAAAAAATAAAGGATCTTGATCTATTAAGATATAACTCTTTTTTGAAAGCAACTGCTAAAAATACCTGCGTTAAACTGCCGTCTTTACCACCTACTGCAGATGCCGCTTTTGAACACTTCAAAAGAGTATATCTGCAAATTCAAACATGGCTCGGAAGAGAAATATCACCAGAAGAATGGTGTTGGAAATATGAATGCGGAATATTGATACCGCAAACAATGACGCAGCGTCCAGAATCTTTACTAAAAATTATTTTTTGCACATGCAAAACAGGATGCGGTGCATCTTGTGGGTGCAGGAAAAGTGGATTAAACTGCACTGCTGCTTGCTTAGAATGCAATGGTGACAGCTGTACTAATCCTTTACCTACAATCTACATCAACGAGATCGACGACAAAAATGAACAATAATGTAATAATGTACATATATAGTTGATGATAAATTTTTTTTTGTAAATCGTTTTTTTTTGCGAAAATCTAATAAATTAACATTAAAGTTACTATGCAAATATAATTTATTAGGTATAAAATTGAAATCTTTACTGTAAACATTTTTTCCCCTTGTCCCTCTCATTTTTCAGTAAATTGTTGGTGTAAATTGTTGTAATCAAGATCGACCAATTTTTTTTTTTTTAACTTTTTTATTTGAGCTTTGAACAATGCAGTCCAACAGTTTTTATGAAGATTCATTGACTGGCCCTGTATTCCGAGCTTTTACAATTTTTATGCCTTACGGCGCTCCACTATATGAATAAATTTGACGTATTGGAAATGTACAGCATTCCGGATATATTTCAACAAGATAGTGGACATCTGTCAAAGTCTAAATTTAAGTTAGAATTTACAAAATTCGTCAAATAAAATCGACCTAATAATCAACTTGGATATGATTTAAAATAGTTTTTCACATTAATTTGTTATATTTAATTAAAAAATGTTGTCACATGCTAATGCTAGAATGGTATTGTGGACAGCGAACGAAGTTATCAGTCTATTGAAATATCGGCAAATTTTAGTGTATCGTCTTACCTTACAACGCTCTTAAAATCGTGCACTGCAGTTTGAGATGGTGTAAGTTGTGGATTTTCCATGTCTAGTAATAAAGATTTATTTCTGCCGCCAGGATGAATCGTGTTGCTTTTTTCAAACGGTTTTTCTATAGCGTATACACGCCCTTGTCTGGAAATGAACAGGAGTAGTACAAAATCAAATACCACTTTTCCTGATTCATGCTGCAAGGACGGGCCTGGGAGCATTGCCCATGCATATAAACCTTCTGTTGAAATGCCTTCCCAGGGATATACTAAAAATTAAAATATATTTATAAATACAATAATCATATTAAAGGCCTTCGCAAACTATGATTAAAATTTAATCATTGACTAAGGGCCTGATTCTGGTTGTCACCTCACTTTCCGTGACGTGACAGCTTATGGCTGAATTACCTGTTTAGTTTCTTATAAGAAAAATTCTTCGTTACTCAGCCATAAGCTGTCACGTCACGGAAAGTGAGGTGACAACCAGAATCAGGCCCTAATTCTTTCTAAACCTGCTAACAACTTTCCAATGATTGAATTGAGAACAAATTTACTGTTTTTTTACACTGTTGCTGCATTTAGTTTATTCGGAAAAACACCAAATTTTATCCAATTGCATTATCGATATGAGAAAATTTGACGAATTAGAAATGTACAGTATTCCCGATATTTTCCAAAAATTTAGTAAGTATCTATTAAAATTTTAATTTTAATCAGAATTCGCATAAGCCCTAAACTATTATAAATTCAATAAAAATATGATTATGAAATCAAGTATTATAAGTATTATATGCATGTACGAGTATACTAGATCGCTATATGTTTACTCGGTGATTTGTCAATTTAGAGGAAAAATCACAAAATCTTCTTATGGGGGATGGACGCAAGTGGGGGCGGTTAAACAGGACTTCACCTTGAAGTAATTTCGCAGGGAGGGTTCCGGAGTAGTGCTCCGCAAGACAGGAGGCGGGGTTTTAGCCGGTAAGCCCGAGGAGTCTGGTGGCTTCAGCCACCTAGGTAGGGTACATAATTGTAACACCCCGCTCCTCCAAAAAAAAAAAAAAAAAACTTTGTGAAAATCCACATAGGAATCTATTGGATTCATAAGTTTCCCATTTCTCCACTTCTTCGTCAATATGAGATAGCTCTTGATACATATTATAAAACATTGGAAACAATGGTTCTTATGCTAAAAAAGTGAGCAAAAGCTCTGACTCGATTTTTGTATACGTAGTAAATTGAATTTCAAATTGAGATAATTTTTCTATGTAGTAAAAATTGAGACTGAGCTTTTGCTCACTTTTTTAGCATACGAGTCAATGTTATGGAGAATAACTACGAAAAGCAATAATGTGTTTGCCCAACATGTTTTTAATCGGTATAAATATTGTTTTGTCAAATGCTTGGCGAGCTTGTTTGGTTTACTAGTTATGGCCCGTTTTACGAAACGCATTTTGCGTGCAAGCGTTTTATAAAAATCACGATTCTTACACTTCGACATCTTTACAGGACACATTTTGATTTAACGGCCATGAGAAAAGTGCCAATTGCGAACCTATTCAAGTATTAGGTGCGATTTTCCTGCTAAACGAGTCGAATTCTGCAGGACAATGAAAAAACATTTCAGGAGCTTTAATAACATATGGTTCTCTGATGAATCCATTAAGTGAAAATATCGTTGTTTTTACGTACGCATAATGCGCACTTCGGTCCTGTGAAACGGTCCACTGCTACTAAACTAAACAAGCCTGCCAAGCGTTTGACACCACTTCTCTACTATTGTGTATTCCTCGCTGTCTGAACACACAATGGAATTGCTCCTGAAACAAACAGGGCGAGTCCCGGAGCGAGATGCCAGGCGGTCAGGCCTCAGGGTAGTGTGGCCCTGAGGATCAATTTCTCCAATGGTTATGATTGAAGTGCTTTCAAGACGCTTTGTTCAAGAAAACCATATGAAGCACGAAGTTCTCAAGATACTAAGTTCTAGAGAACGTAGCCAAAATAACACTCAGTGTGGTGTGTTTCACTGATGCAGCTTGAAATCGCGTTTTTTATGAATTGGCAATTAATTATTCGACTGAAGGTGACGAAGGAATTATGTGCTGCTGAGAAAAGAATTTGGTTAAACGTTTTGATTGAATTTAGTGCATGCCGAGTAATTTATCGGATTCGCACCTTTTGAAAATGTCGACTATTTTTTTTGCAGTTAACTTTACAAACTTCTTTGTTGCACATTCTTGAAGCACATAAAAAGCACATATAATTCTAGTTTGAAGAAAAAAAATGTTTTTGCTCACAATTTGAGGGGGGGTGTAACTCGTCGTCGAGCTACACCCCCCATTTTGAGTGTTTAAAAAAAGCACTTAATTTTGGAGCACAAAAAATTTTTTTTCGGCACATAATTAGCACATATTTAGCACATAATTCTCGCATAGTTTGCATTCGGATCCGTGAAAAGGGGGGTGGGGCTCGACGCACCTGAATTCAGCGGGGTGTTTATCATGAATAATTAATCAATCTTGGAATTAATTAATTTTCTATCAGCGAAGTCGCGAGAAGAAAAAAGCTAGAACACTATATTTACCTATGCAAAGGCTCGGTGGAAAGCCGACGAACAAAATATACTGAGCTGGTATAACTATAGCCACAAAACAGGAAAATAGGAACCATATTTTTTCACTTTTCTCACGTTCTAAGCAAATTAAAATGCAAAACCAAAACGAGTAAATGATTGCTAATAAGTCTTGTCTATATGCTATAGTTGACACAAGAACAACCAATGTTATCTGCAAAACATAAAATAAGCACGCAATTAAAAAAGTTAATTATCGATTACCTCGAATCCAAATCTGAAATAGCAATAATTGAAGAGGTATTTTATAAGACCTAAGAAATCCTTTTCAGCATCTTTCTTCGTAATTTTTGTGAAAATAACTGCTGGACGATCTAAAGGTAATCCTTGTCTAGCTCTCTTTTGCTCTTGTCGAAATACTACAACCGCATGAATGGTCGTTATTACTATGTAAACTATGTAACCTCTTAACAAATATAAGAGCGTATCTGATTGAGGGATCTTTTCTAGACCAAACCATTTTGCGTTATTAGGGGTTGTTGTACCTGTAGTTTCATTCTGCAACAAAATATATTTTCTAATAGACTTACACATTACCAAGGTAATTAAAACATACATTACAATTAACATTGTACGTTTTGTGATCCAGATAATCCACTTGGTATATCATGTTTCCTAGCATAAAAATAGCTACCAATACGGATATTAAACGACTTATACAAATCTGGATCCACGTACGTGTCATGAACGCAGCTACACTTAGGAAAACGAACAAAATGTGTAGCATACAGATCTAAAAATAGATAAATTATAACACATATAATAAATAAATATAATATAATGTTCTTACTTTTGCGAAGCAGTAAATAATTACGGTTAAAAATACAACTTTAATCAAATGAATTTCGAATAATGTCCAAAGAAATTCCATAAAGCCCATTACGAAGTTTCTGAAATTCCCATACAATCTTTTCACACGAGCTTTGGACAATTTTCTGAAACCTTTTAATGTGTCTCTCCTTAATGCCTCCGGCTCATTCTCTCTTTGTGGATTAAATGATCCATCACCTTCGACCTCTTCAACCTCTTCGGAAGGTCCTTGTTCATTTAGCGCTGCTAAATCGACATCAGGACTGATTGACCTAGCTCTTTCGCTTACATCTTGTTTCAAATTTTCAACAAAACGATTGTGAAAATAATGTATGTGAATAATCGTCATAATTACTAATATTGTTGGCGTAACTAAGTGTAAAAATAAATCCTTAGTTTCGTATCTCTCTAGGCCTATGTCCTTTTGTCTGTAATTGATTTGAGTTAAGTTAATATAAAAATAAAAATAAAAATTATTACAATGATTTTGATATATTGAGGTAGTCATTCCAATATTCATCGAAGCGGTCAAATTGATATGTATAAATTAAAATTAAGATTGACATTCCATAGAAAATTAGGAAGAGCCAAAACCCGTACATAACTTTTATCCAAGCTTTCCAAGAACATTGAAAGGCCAAAACGAAGAAAAGAAACAAAGCCATGTAACAAATCCTGAAGCCAGTCATTTTGGTACCCGTAATACCAGAAACAAACACAATTATCAGGAGGAGCCAAATCCAAAGCTTTATCAACAAGCTTTTTATAAAACTCCCAATTTTTTCAAAAAACTTTGAGGTTTTTTGCTCCATTGGTTTTGAAGTTATATCTACAATAATAATAATTCCTTAAAGTCTCTAAATTAATATTTTTATTTTACCTGAAGCAGCAGTTCCTACTGTTAATTGCATCGGTGCTACCATATCAGCTATTGTAGACGTCTTCTTTTTCTGTTCCTCTTCTTTGCATCGCTGTTTCAATGTTAACCAGAACATTAACGTGAATGCTGTCTTAACGAACAAAGGCACACAAGGCATTTCTTTTGATTTTACCAAACCTATTTGCTCCAAGTTGATTCCTTTCATCTAGAAGAAATTTTTATAAATGAATAGCTCTCTGCTTAATGTTAATTATGGTTGCCCGATAATAACATTTTTTTTTTAGATTCGTAAACAAGCTCTTTGTTACAATTAACTAACCGGTACATACATATATAGGTATGTAATAACTTACATCGACTTTATCAGGTAATTCATATTGTTCCAGTTTCATTCCATAAATATATTGAGCCACCAATAACAGTTCTGCGTATAAAACTATGAATGGACTAGATCGTAACATCGTTTTTCTTTGGTTAGGTATCATCCATAGAATATTCGCCCAAATAAGTAAGACGAAAGTTAACCAACTGTGGTATACTATACTCCAGACCTCAAATATAATTTAACTTAAAAATTTATATGTGAACAAATGAAAAAAGTACCATCATTAGAATATTTGTAAATATGTAACTGTTCTTATACACAAATGTACATGAACTCAAAACACCATACCAGATGTGATCAAGAAAACTAGTGGATACATCAGCTTCGTTCGACCCCCTTAAATTCTCTAGCTCGATATTGTCAGTTTCGATTGCCATGCTCCTTTCTTCTGAAGATCTCTTAGTATTCCTGTTCATCAACTGTAAAACACGTAATATATATAAAATACAACAAGATAAGATCACATATGACACCACTCTAAAACATGAAATAGTTTATTTAAACAAAACATGTTGCCGAAGAAAGATGCAATTGACTAATATCCCCAAGCACCATTACATACAAAGCAAATTAATAGAAAGTTTTACGTACAGGAGTTCTTTCATGTGCCTCTGACGGCCTATTATACCCAGAGGAAACCTAAAATAATCGAACAACATATAATCTATCATGAAAGAAAAATAAATTAAATTATTAAAAACATAAAAGTAAATGAATTTCTGAGTAAATTTATGTAAAGCAATAAGGAAAGTTATTAAATCTTTTCAATATCAAAATCAGTATAAGTCAAGAAGTCGAAAAAATAAATCAGTAATTTCTAACCGTTTGAGGGCTAAATAACGCTCTTCTTATGTGTGTGCCAAAAATGCGGGGATTGCGATAGCGCTCCTTCTTATCAGTATCAATTTTGATTTCTTATAATACTGCAATATTTATGATCTAATTAGATTACCACTTTTATTAAATTTTTTTCTACACACGGGCGTATTGCCATTGGATAGCTTTTCAAAAAATATTTGACACGTTTTTTCCTTTTTCGATCCCATATGTATTCCGCGAGATATTCGACCGGCCCGAAACTTTTTTTACACACTGTTTATAGAAAAAACTTGTTGAACACTTAAACGGCTAATTCTAAAAAAAAAAATTTTTTTTTTTTTCAATAAAACAAGCAATTTTTTGAAGTGTAATTTCTTAAGGATGGCTGGGGACTCGGGTAGTGAACTGCAAAAATGTGTAATGTGTCGAGCGTCATCGAAATATGTAACCGTAATCGCATGGACTGTCTTCTTATACATTAAATATTCTTGAAAGCGAATGAGTGAAAGAGAGAAAAGAAAAGAGCTAAAGCTGTAGCAAGAGAGTGTAGGTATATGAAAAGTTCGTCAAAATGTTGGGCATTATGAACTCTTTCGATTCTTGTTAAGCTCTTAAATATTTGATATTTTTTTTAAAAATTGTGTGTCTAAACTGTTATTTTTAATTAATTTTAATTTGAAGTAAAGAAAAATAAGCTCAAAGGCTTAATAATTGGTTCTGACAAAAAAACAAGGCCGGCTTGGATTTTTTCGAGCAAAAAATAAACAGTTCTGAAGCCCGTTATTAACACGCTTATATTAGCTTCACTTGTAACTAACTATGTATGTAAGAAAATCTTGGAATCTTAATTTGACCCACTTCCCGGCCTTCGATTAGGATTAAATTTTGCACACGCTCTGAGTTCTGATGACAATACATGACTAGCTAAGAAACGTCATTACAAATCCAATATGGCGGCCTCCCCAAGATGGCGGATTGACTATTTGAAATGCACCCCCATGATATGGGTATTAAATGAAAGGGTTTGCTGAATGGGATACGAAAAAAATAATCACGTGACCTAAATCCAACATGGCAGCCGTTCCAGGGTTAATTTTTAGTGCGTGCTAAAAGCGTGTTTTTTAGTTTTTTAAACTATTACTGTTATTTTTTCTATAATATCAAAATTAAAAGCCCACATTGGCATTTTATTTTTTCAAGCTACAACGATTCAAAAACACTTTACTCCTTTACAATTACAAATAGTTCATTCTGTTTGTAACGCAACAATTTCATTAAATAAATAAAGCCGTTTTTTAGGACTCTGATGGAGAAATTAAAAACATTTGGGTTTTTATATAAAAATCCAATCAAAACTGTTATTGTAAAGATTATAAGATTTTTTATATTTAAATTTTAACTATTAAAATAGCATTCCTTACCAAAGCATCATTTTAATTGAGTTTTTAATTTTTCTCATCTGTTAACATTTAAAAAAGAACTTTTTCTCAGCGAAAAAGACTCATCAGTTTCTAAAAATGATTTTGTTACGGCGATAATTGCTTCATTTCGTAATGGATTTTGATCCAACTTTGCGTATGCATTTATTTACTTGATATCTAGGTCATATTAAATTTTGGGTTTTGGGAAGGGCAGAGAAGGACTTTCACCTCGCTTTATATCTTAATATATTTCCATGTAGACTGTTTATTTCTTAATCGATTTTCATTAAACTTAGCTAACATTCTCCATGGCAATATCTAAGCTATGTTCGCAAATGGGGTGAATCGGGCAAAGGGGTGGACATTCAGCATTACATTCCGTTATGTAAAAACCATTTTTATGAAATTGAAATCTACCTTTTCCTTATCGCTGTAACCGAAAGATCTTTTTTCATATATTTTCAACAATATAAAAATTACCATGTTTTTTGGGAAATGGCTTTTATTTTAATTTTATAACTTGATAAATTTGCCGGCAAAATAATTAGAAGATTTAAAACTTGTTATATTTGGCTCAATAAAATAAAAAACCAAATGCCTTATTATTTTAAGAAGTAAAAAAAAACTTAGCTTTAAGACTTATTTTTGCCATAAAAAAACAATCAATCCATTGAGCTTTTTTTTCTTAGATCCAATTTATTATCGTTCGGGAGTAACAGGTAAAGATAGATTTTTTCAAAAAAAGTCATAACTGGTACAGTCCCTTGTAATGTAGCGGGTTCTTAAGTACATAAATACGGGTGTGATCTTTTTAATGCCTACATTTTCTTTTAATTGGCCTAGCTTAGCTACTATAATAACCACAGTGGCCACCCTGACGTTCTTACTCAACACTATACATCACAGGAAAATTAAGAATATAAAAATGACTTATCTTATCAATGTGGTAAAATGTTATGATTTATGCTAGGACGCGTGTAATAAACTTGTTGCTCATGTTGGTTGATGATGAGGTGAATGTAGAGATGTAGTGATTATGAGATGGGATGCTAGTCCGAATCGTGTAATTCGGTGATGAGGATTCAATTTAGAGGTTAGCTGGATACTACTGATATGCTATGTGACGATATGCTGAATTTGGAGGCAATTATGCGACTATGAGGGTAATAGGCGTGCTGCCCCTTAACATCCAGATGCGTTGAAGACACGACTAGAAACTTGAAGCCCGCCCTTATAAAATCGGCATTAGCATATGTCTGATAATTGAAATATTGCAATCTGCAATTGCGATTTACGGCTGACTTCCACTCCTCGGATAATGCCTTTTTCGTTTTAACTCTTCCCTTTTTTTTTAAATAAATTTATTTAAAAAGCGTTTATTTTTGCTCCCAGCTCGATCTCACGTCTGTCCCTCTTGAAGACTTTTCCTCAAAGAAAGCTCAACGAGACCTTTTATTTACATTTCCCTAGGGCAAAACCAAATGAGTATCGAACTTAAAGCTACCTTTTATTCTCGATTTGCTGAACGTAGACCTCTTCTCTATTCGTAATAATCACATAAATTAATTCGTCCGTGGTGAATTATTAAGGCACCCATACCAAGCGACCATGGGTAGCTCCGTTGAATAAACTCATTTCAAATGTATAAAATAATAACAATTAACTGCTGCTAACGATTGATACATGAACGAACCTTTATATGTACATACATACATATATGTTTTGGAGATTTTAAGAAATAACAAAATTGTTATACCTTTTCGCTGATGAGACTTTTAATAATTTGATAATTAAGACGGACTTAAAAAAACGGTTTTCATATATGTATATAGTCATCAAAAATATATCTTTTAAAAATATTAGTTATATACCAATTGGATTCCCTTACATTAAAAGATCTTTTCCGGATGTCTGATTTGATATTTTTTACTGGTTTTTTTAATAAAGAAACCTCTCGAATAAGTTTGACGTCATTTTTTAATTGACTAAAGCCTCCTGATTGCTTCGCTAAGTTCTATATCCAAAAGGCCGTTAATTATTAGGCAGCACAAAGAAAATTAAAGAATATTAGGAATATTTGAAGGCATTCTGTATTACAATCCAATTCAAGATAATATGTGTTCGAACTTATCAATATTTACCTTAATCTTCATCAAATGATTTGATGTTAAAGCCAAAATATAATAGCACATCAAAATCATCACAGGATTTAAATATGAGTCGCTGTTCAGATCCGGATTAAATATAACTAAATTATGTCCTTCATGTTGTGAAGTACAAAGGGGCAACGTAATTGGCTCCAATCCCATCAACCTAAACTTGGAAAAGATAGTTAAAGATATTTAATATATTTTCTTAAACCTACCTTGCTGGCAGTGTTGAATTGGACAGTTTAATTTGTACCCATGGTGTCTGGTAGGAAATAATAGCCACAGTATGGAAGACTTGAATTAACATTACAAACCGCAATAACATGGCAAATCCTCTGTTTAAAATATTAAAATATATAAAAAAAAGAAATACAATCTATGTTTTGTTACCTTGCAAGTGATCTTTTACATGCCCAATAAGTTGTACAAATTAGGAACATTAAAAAATAAAATCCTCCTGGTACTGAAGGACGAAATGCGGAAGCCAAGAATAAACTAGCTAGCGAAGCCAGCGGACCTATTAAAAACAAAAGGTTAATTTAGTTTGGATCTAAAATGTTACTTCTTTTCTATTGTTCAAACCCTAGTCTATAAATTTAAATATAAATAGAACACTGCAGTGCCGTTACTACCAAATTACGCCCGGGCCCCCACTATTTATTTCACCCCTCAACGCTTTAAGCTTTTAAGCAAAAAACGTCAATGAATCCAAATATTCCAAACATATTCTTATAAGGCAATGTTTTCATTATAATCTGCAGAGCCAAATTTTTGAATTTAGAAAAAATAAAAAAAATTTGGCATATAAAAAAAAAATTCATTTTTCATCATAAATTTCGTTATTTTATTTATGGTATCTGTATTTAAACTCTTAAAAAAATATATAACAAAAAATGAGTCGCGAAACTAACAATTTAGTTCTGAAGATTAAAATGAAACAATGTTGAAAACTATAGAAAACTCTTCGAAGTATCGTGCAAACTGTATCGAAAAACACAGTCTCGAGATCGTTTAAAATTTAACAACGTACTGATATTTGTCACATATTTCGATGTAAGAAATGGGGGAGATGGGTGAGGAAAGAAGAGGGACTAACCAGTTATCGGTAGGAAGGATGGTGAGTGAGAATCTGAAGATTTAAAATGTATTAGAAGAGTAGCTTTACATAAGTGTTTGATTGAGTTTGGGAGTGGAAAACCTGGCAATGAATATGAATTCGTAAAAAATCACAAATTGGATAATTAGTCCAGTCAATGCAGGCAAAATAAGGCGATTCTGCTCGATTTGTTCAAACAGCACCGATTTGCATGAAAATCTGGACTTAGGTTCCACTTACCCTTCAGTTCAAAGTTGACCCTGTGCCGACGGGTGCTTTTACCCTGGCGGTGGATGCTACCCCTTCTCAGGGGTGAAAAATAACTGATAGAAATAAAGTCGGGGAATGGATAGATTGACTAATTCTAAGCAACTTTTGTTCTATAAAGTTTTTACCCAAAGTCAATACTTTTCGAATTATTCGCGAATGAAAGTGTGCATTTTTCAACCAAAGCAACCACGTTTTCAGACGGTTTTTCGCGAATAACTCAAAAAGTAAGTATTTTATCGAAAAAATCATTCTTAGTAAAAATGTAGCTTATAAAAAACAAAAAGAATGCTGTCTTTATGGTGTCTGTAGACCCAATAATAAGAGAGTAATAGCTTGCTGAAGACATCGAAAGTCTGAACGTGAATGGATTTTAATTTATGTGATTTTTTTTATTTTATTTTTACTGCAAACGTTTTTTTTTATTACAATATTATATATATATAATGTGTGTGTGATACACATATAGTGTACGAATAGGTGTAAGTATGTCTGTGCCTAAAATATAGCTGTAATGCGTATTCATTTATATGTCTTCTGATATCTCCAAAAATATTTGATTAGTTTTTTACCCATAACTAGCTGATTTTTTAAGCTATCGAGTCCTTTAAAACACCATTTTGTAGTTTTTTTCAAGAGCTCTAAGCTCATATAAATTAAATTTTCTTTCAGATTTTATTTTTGGAAGGGTTTAAGCTGAAAGGACTTCAACAACTTACTATTTCTGAATATATGCAAAAAAACTAAAATTTTTAGAAAAGCAAAGCTTACAATTTTGTATTCTACAAAATTTTGCGTATCATTAATAGTTTTTGAGTTATTTTGAAGAAAGGCAATTTTTTGCAAAATTACAAAAAATCTCTTTTATTTCAAGCTCAAATTTTTTCAAAACTAAGCACTTGAAACGGGTTAAACTTTTCGAGCATATTATAAGTATATAAATAAAGTGAATTGTAAAGTTGTAACGATTATTTTCAATTGGCGTGGTCATTACAGGGTGATTCTCACATTTTTTTTCGCCGAAAAAATAGGGACCAACTTTAATTTCGTCATAACTCGCTTAGATTTGAAGCTAGGGACTTTTATAAAAAACAAACATAAAGTTTTTTTTAAGCACTTCAGAAATAGTTCTATGAGTTTTCCTCGAAAAATGCATTGTTTTTGGTTATTTCACGTTCAGACTTTCGCGTTGGCGTTTGACGAATAAGAACCAACTTTCAACGAGCTATTACTCTCGTAATATTTGGTCTACAGCCTATAAAATTCATATTCACCGTATTGAGGCTGTGCAGAAAAGATTTCTTAGGTTCTCAGTAGTCCTCAGACGTATGTAGATAGTGTTAGCTTGTGTTGGGAGAGATCCGGACTCACGGCTATAAACGCGAAGGTGGACAAAATGAGTCTCAACGATCCGGATTTTATCAATTTCCCCAAGGCACAACGGAAAAGTTTTAAGAAAGCAATGGCAGATGGCCCATCAGAAAAATGGCTCTGGAGCTTTCAAAACATCCGCTCCAAAGGCTGAATCTAAACGGATTCGACCGGAGGATAACTATGAATGATGAAAAATATGAAACAGAAGAAAAGTTCTGGTGTTCAGAAACATTTCGAATTGCTGAAAGTAAGAACGATTCCATAGTTTAAGGATTGTCTGGTTGAATCCACCAGAAAGACCATAGAGCTTCTAGGGGAAAGTTCAAAGTCTTCGCACAATGAAATAGTCAGAATGATGATCCCGTTGATCAAAAGTGTAGCAAATATTAAGAAGGTTAATGTTAAGGCAATGTGTTCTTGATGAAGGTCTTACAAATTAACAGTGAAAATTTGAAGCCAATCATTGATGAGCTAGAAATTTATATACAGTGAGCGTCAAAATTTTATATACACCTGGTATTTCAAATGATAAATGCAACTTATATATACACTAAAATAATCTCTAATCTAAGTGTTTTACAATTCATTATCTTATAATTTAAAATTAAAAACATTCAAGTAATATAAACAACAAAAGAGAAAATCACACACAAAATTCATTCAAAATTTTGTATACACTATACTGCATTTGATTTTGTTGTTATTTTTTTCGTTCCATTAATATTTTGTTGGTCCTCCTTTTGCTGTTATTACCGCATCTCGTTAGTTTCCACTTCAGTTGCAATAGTTTTTGGAGTCTAGGCTTTCTAATCTAATCTAAGCTTTCGTTGGTTGCCTTTTTTAATTGATACAATGCCCAGATTAAAAGATCTCCCATTAGAACTTCGAAATTTAATTGTGCAGCATAGAAGAGAAGGCAAAGCTGTAAGTGAAATTGCCGAAAGTATAAAAAAAAAACAGAAGTACTGTACAAAAACTCATCGAACGGCATAAACTCCTAGGAAATGTAAAAGATGCGGTGCATCCCGGTCGACCTCGAATTTTAACAGAGCTCGAAGCTCGTAAAATTTTGCGTCAAGTGAAGCTAAATCCACGGACAAATACAGTGTAATTAGCGCAGGAAAAAACAAAAGAAAGCGCTGAACCTGTGTGTGCATCAACGATCCGTAGTATTGAACTCAAGAGGACTGCATGGAAGACAACCCAGGAAGAAGCTATGCATTTCAGCACCTAATCGCGTGAATTTTGCGAAAAGCCATATAAAAACCGATCAAAGCTTTTGGGATAGATAATGTCGTTTTCACCGACGAGAGTAAATTTGAGATATTTTTCTCAAAACCCAGAGGTAAAGTCTGGAGAACAGTCAACAATGAGCTGCTTCCTCAAAATCTTACCGTCTACCGTATAACATGCCGGTGGTTCAGCGATGATTTCGGGGTGCATGTCGGCTGCGGGTACCGGAAATCGTGTCTTCATTGAATCCACAATGAAAAGCAATGATTATTTGCAAACTTTTAAAAAATAATTTGCAGCCTAGCGTGCAGAAATTGGGTATTAAAACACAAAACAACGACCCAAAGCACACAGCTAGAATTGTATAGGAATGGCTGCTCTTTAATACCCCCAAACGTTTAGAACCGCCCCCACAATCCCCGGACCTTAACGCCATAGAACATCTATAGGCAGTTTTAGATAAGAATATTAGAAAACGGACTATAACGTCCAGTCAAGATCTCCGGATTGCACTTGCAGAAGAATGGGATAAAATCTCACCCGATATTCCCGCAATTTGGTCAGTTCAATGCAGAGAAAGTTGGATGCGGTAATAAAAACAAAAGAAGGACCAACAAAATATTAATGGAACGTAAAAATAGCAATAACTTCAAATGCAGTGCAAAATTTTGAATGCATTTTTTTTTTTTTAATTTTCTCTTTTGTTGTTTATATTATTTGAAAGGTTTTTATTTTGAATTATAAAGTAATGAATTGTACAACACTTAAATATAGAGATTATTTTAGTGTATATATAAGTTGCATTCATCATTTGAAATATAAGGAAATCAGCCAAAGAAGTGGTGAGTATAAGGTATATACAATATTTAGACGGTCACTGTAAATAAATTAAATGCTAGTTGCTTGTTGGTAAGGGAGACCTGACTTTTATCGTCAGACCAGGTCTCTCTTAAAGGTTTGTTCAGAGAAGATGAAGTAAACGGTTATGGTGGGTCTGCGATCATTATTAGAGAGCATCTTAATGCGGGTAAACACCCTTTGCAAATAATGTGAATACAGACATGGTCTCGTTCATGATAAATGACTTTGAACTGTCGTTGATGTCAGTGTATTTGAATCCAAGTTTGAAAAACTAAACTTTCAAACCCTCACTAGAAAAGATTTTCCTTGAAGTTGTCAGAATTAGAAATGTTCTTGTTGCGGGAGACTTTAACGTAAGAAACGAACTATGTATGTTGTGATACAATTGCAAGTAGTAAAGGAGAAATTCTATAGTATATCAACCGATTATGGTTGAGGGACACTTGATTATGAGATGCCCGAAGTATAAAGCAGCTAGAGACGGTTGGCCGAGGATAAGTGGTGATGCTTCACTAACTGAAACTCTGTCTCCACTCATCGGGGACATAACTGATGAGCTGGCCAAATTTTTTGATAGAATCTGGTGTAGAAGGAAAATAAAATAATATAATTCATTGATGTGTGGAGGAAACGCATTATTGATTTAAGAAAAGCCGTTAAAACGAAATGTCTCCTAATCGAATGAAGTTCTCAGTAAGCCCGTGTATCATGCATGGAATGAATTAAAATCCGAGTGAAGTATCATTCGTTGGATTTTAATTCGGTCGTGTCCGTATATCAAGGGTATTATATTTCTTTCGTATTAGTCGAAATACAAGCCTTTAAAAAGCGACAAATTTACAAATTGTATTTAGTTTTAATTGTATCCTGCACGCTTAAATCAAATTCCCTTAAACGTACATCGTGTCTCTAATAATTTTGCAATGAAAATTATTTGGAATAGCAAAACACATTATTATACATATGTACGTATCATAAAAACTGAGAAAAAAACACCTTTAAGTTTTTTTGCTCAAAATTCGTTATTATAGGCATTTTTTATGGGAAGAATAATTCATTACTATATACATACATATCAGTAATGACCAGGCAATGCGTGCCTCATGCCGTTATACGAGGGTACAGGAGTACCCAACCTGAGGTTTAGATGGCGGTTGTTCTTCGAAAAGACTATGGTAGAAAGTACCAACCCTATAAAGCTTAAGTTTGAAGCTTGACGACGCTACGTTGTTTAGTATTTGTTTGGTAGCCATCAATAGTGAACGCTCTCAATTGGTGAAAAAGAAAGTTTTGCTTCATCAAGACAATGTACCAGTTCACACATCCGTTATCGCGATGGCCAAAATGAATGAGTTAAATTTCGAATTGCTTCCTCACGTTAGATTTATTATTATTATTATTATTATTTATTATAGGGAGGCACTGCGACCAGACGGTCTTTTGTGCCAAAGCTCCATTCGTGGAGTAGACGATCTGTTACCCTAAGGAAACCCAGAAGGTCACCCACAGAATAATTACGAACCTGAGCCAAGTTTTAGAACTCCTTACCGAAAGTCCTATTTCTAATCCGCCCAAGAGCCGGAAAGTCACACAAAATGTGAGCTGTTGTTTCTTTGTCCTCTAGACATAGTCGACAGACTTAGCCCCCTCGGATTATTTTCCGTTTCCAAACTTGAAAAAATTGCTCGGTGGTAAAAGATTTGCCTTGTCTTGATGAAACAAAAATTTCTTTTTCGCCAACATAATGTGGAAAAAATTCAAGGCAAAATGTTATCGACGTTACATTAAATGCATACATATACATATACAATACCCATTTTTTGTAGAATTTTGTATACGGAAGATTCTGTTGTACTTGTAACTTCTCCATTAGTTGCATTTACATCTGATTCCAAACTTTTACCAGAGAGTCTTTTCAGTAGTACGAAAACTATAACAGCGCATATAAGAATCAAAACGTCTGGCCAAATCCATTGGAGTGTATCCGTAACACTAAATAAAAGATATTATTTGTTTTTGAACAGTTGAAAAATTAAAATAAACTTACCTTACTTGTTCTACGTAAATAAATCCGATATGTCTAATTAAGACCTCTTCAAAACTGCAATTCTCTAAGAAGCTTTCTGGCCCAAGAACTTTGGCGGTAATTAAAAGCCCGATATGACATGCTGTTATAATTGCGCTCAAAGTAATAAGTATAATAAGATATGCCGTAAGAGATGCTAAAACGAAATATATTAAAGATTATTGAAATTCAACGATGCGCATATTAACATATTAAGAATTAAGAGATCAGATAATACAATTAGTGGCAAAAACGATTGTGACTACCTATTCTTGAGTCGCGCATTTTTTATCTGTAAGTAGATTTACAAAGTAATTGAAGGGCAAGTGTCCGTTTTTTCAACTTAATTTCTAGTTGTTAAAAAATTAAGTTACTATCTTTGGTAGAGAACTAATTAAAAAATTGTTTATATACTGCACAAGTCATCATGTTTTTCTTCTACAACAGTCGAGAGACGGTAGTTCACCCGTAGAACTAGTGCGTCTACACACTTGTAAGTTGAAATTGAGTACTTAAAGAGCTTAGAGCACTAGTCAAGATTAAAGCCTCTGGGCAATATGGGAAACTGATGCACCCTGTGGTTCTTTCAAGAGAGCTCATTTATTCATTAATAAATGGGTATATACAAACATAAGAAAGAAAACTCACATACATTGCCTAATTTACTGACCTAAGGTAACATAAAATTAAACTAGATCTAGAACAAAATGTAAACAGAGCGCCAAATACACGTTGCAAAAGTACTTAACTAAGTACAGCGCCGTGACTCCGCTGCGTAATTATTACACATTTTAATTTTTTTAAATCAAAAGTACTAGTTAAAATTTAATGAAAAATTTCTAGCTGATAAACACTTATTTTTGTGTTTTATTTTCTCAAGTCGTCCAAAACTGTTATGAAAAGACTTTTATGTTTCAAATCAAAAATAACTATTAAAAATGACTTTTATTATTTTTTTTTTGTCTTGTATAAACGTCTTTTCAAGATTTTTATTTTTTGAGCTTTTTATAAGTCTTTGAAGACTTTAATTTTTAAAATATAAAAATAAAAGTCTTTTGGGAGTAAAATAAGTAGAATAACCATTTCGATTTGGAAATCACACATAAGAACAATCATAATTTTGTGCTTAATTGTTTAATGCCAATTCAAAGTTATATTATCCTGTCGTATCCCATATACTATCCTATATATATAGTATAATACATAATCCCTATATACTTATTAATATACCTTTTTAGTAGTTTATTTATATAAAACTTTGCGAATATACATATACATACATACAATTTTATTTCAGTAAATATTTAATACTCTGTGGTCATTACTCAGAGTAGTTTATTTTATTTTATTAGTAGGTTCTTAAATAAAGTACAATACAATATAAATAATAGTTTATGTATGTATGTTAGTCACTCTTCCTGAAAATGATGTAATAGTCATTCTGGGTAAAATCCACCTCAGCACCTTTGTGCCCCGATAAACAATTGCAAAACGCAAATAAATATACATAAATACTGTGTTACTTTTCAAACATTTCTTTACAAAAACATATTGCTATAAAATTGAAGGTTTAATTGTATTAATGCAAAAAATAACTTCTGTAAAAAAAATCGAAAAAACGACTTTTTTTTACAAAAACCCGCTGTAACGTTGGAACCTATGGAAAAAATAAAAATTGATTTCTTAGACCTGAAATGACATGCATTTCTATAAAATTGGTTATTATTATGGCCTTTCTATAACAAATGCGCATAATTATTCAAGGGGACAATTTTTTTTTTTTTTGCAGACCAGTGTTATACGCCATCTAACACAATCGATAAAATAACTATATCAAATTTTTTTTATACATTCTAAACTTTACAAATCGCGATAATTTAGTTATTGATCTGGCACCTATAACAAATGAAAAAAAATTGCTCCGAAAATATAAATTTTTACTTAATAGTCACACTGGATAATATCCACCCCAGAATTTCGAACGCTCCACTTCAAACGACTGCCAAAAGTGAACTAAAAGACCGATTCAAATAATACCTACCTGAGTCTATAGTTAATGGTTCAATCTACCTGTAGATGGCGGCATAAGTCCCATTTTCTCTAATTTAATGGGCCGTATTCCAGGTCAAAAAAAAGCTGGGGTGTATTTTACCCAGTGTCACTGAATAAGTTTCAAAGCGTTTATTTTTATAACCTTCCAATCCGGCAACATTGGTAATCCAGCGCAGCCCTACTCTGATTTTTAACGTTTAACATTCTAATGTTTTGAGCTTTAATTCGAAATAATATACAAATACAAAACACGTTTAGAAAATTGTATTATTGTTCCCTTAATTACATATACTAAATTCAACAAATGTAAATAAATAATCAGTAATATTTACCTCGAAATGTGGATGTTTTTACGAGTGGAATAAATGGTAGAAATAGAAATAGTAAAAGGTATATGTACGAAAGTCCAACAGGTCGCAAAAGTAAGCCTGTAAATAAAATAAATAAATAATTTTAAACAATTTCCAGAAAGTTTTTCATACAAAAGGTACAACATATGAATGTATGTAAATATATAGGCCTTTTATTAGCAGGCATTGGTAATTTTAGGCAAATCTTAAACATAGTGGAATTTCAATAATGGTGTCGCTGATTCACTGATAAACTCTTACTTTGGGCGCCACTCAGTTTCAGCTCATCCGAAAAAAAAGTTCATTGCTGTTAAAAAAATCAAACGAAGGCCACTAGTGCAACTTTCCTTTATTCAAACTTGCTCTCAGACCAACAAAGTTTCATATATTTATTTACTAATTTTGTTATTCTTTTATTTATTTAAATATGTTATCTACTTATATAGGGTTGCAGTTGAATAATAATAATAAAAATGAAATAATAGATGTCGTAGATTATCTAGCAATAACAAGAACGGTTAATGCACGCTCTATGTGATAAAGTCGTGTACTTAAATTTGTAATTTGGTGTAATAACTACTAAGTTGTTTTAGAGTGAAGTTATAGTTATTCAGGGTTATTCAGGGAGCATGGGTAAATAACAGTCAATTCACACAGATAACATAACAGTCAAGACATAAAGTGCGACAAATGAGGGGTATTACATATGCTATTGGGGTTTTCGTTGACGTTGGGGGGTCTTTCGGCAATGCAACATGCTCCGGTGTAGATCCTGGGCTTCTAAAATGGATCTACTTTATGCTATCACAGAGATTACTTTTCGTAGAATGCGAAACCAACACAGTAATAAAAGTGAATAACGGCTGTCCACAAGGGGATAGGTACTCTCACCATTGCAGTGGTGCTTGCTATACAGAAGACTTTTGATTGGTATTTGGAAATGTTCAAGTCAAGACAATTTTTCTGACACCAAATGGAGAAGCTGGAGATCGTCTTGGAGGAGTAAAGAGTCAGTAACGTTGGAGATTCGTTTAAAGATCTTCATATCATCGGCATATATTAGTAAATCTGAGTGTTTAATTACCAGCTTAACATCGTTTATGGATAGTATGAAGATTAATGGACCAAGGTGACTGCCCTGAGGGACACCAGACTGAGATGCGAAAGGTTTAGAGACGACGGAGTCAAAGCGAACCCTACATTGACGATTATCGAGGTATGATTTGATCCAGGAAATTAAGCGGAGCCAAGCATTTCAAGTTTGAGGACAATGATTTAATGGGAGATTTTGTCAAAGGCTTTGCTAAAGTCAATTGCAATAACATCTGTATCTTTCCCGTTTTGCATAGCTAGAAGGGTACGGGACACAAAAACTGTTAAGTTAGTAGTTGTGGATCTGTCTTTGCGAAAACCGTGTTGGACTCGAGAAAGAATGGAGCTACATTGGAAGGACATGGAGTCATAGATGAAGCTCTCGAGAAGTTTGGGGATGCAGGAAAGCTTAGCAATGGGGCGGTTATTTGAAACGTCGCTTTTACAGCTTTTTTTGTGGAAAGGGACACAGAAAGGGAAAGTGAGAAGAGGGTGGATAGAGGTTGGGTCAGGTATTCGGAGCATTTCTTTAGGCGAATGGCGGGGATTCCATCAGGGCCAGGATTGTAGTCGTCAGTGAGAGAGCTAATTTTGGAAGCGACAAGAATGGGATCAATGTCAATGGATGAGAAAGAAGTTTGGGGGTGGTTGTGCATGTAGAGAAAGTAATGAGGATCAGGGGCTGGGACGGGATCGCTGAAGGATTCGCTGAAGAAATCATCAAAAAGTTCGACAATGGCGGTGGGCTCAGATGATGAGGAATCGCCAAGTTTAAAGGTCGACGGGTGTCCATTAGATTTCTTTTTTATATTGATAAAATTATAGATTTTTTTAGGGTCGGAAATAAGTTTGTATTGCATGCGGTCAAGGTAAGCGAAGTAGAAAGATTCGCAACGCACGGAAAAGAGAGAAGAGATGGTAAGATAAGAAGAGTAATCCGAATCAGACCTAGAGGTGAGGAAACGGTGCCAGAGTTTATTTCTTTTGTTACGAAGCAACTATTTAGGTTTCAAACAATTTATTTTAAAAATTTTTTTTACATGGTTACATCAGTACATATGTATGTGAACTATTTTTCCACCTAGTCGCCATCCCTCTCAATGCACGTAGTGAGACGAGGGATCAATTTTTTATGCCTTGGTCAAAGAACTCTGCCGCCAACTCCTTTGCCCACTTGTTCACCTCCCCCTTCACTTCCTCGTCAGTTGTAATTTTTTTCCACCCATGTACATCTTCAGGGAGGTGCACAGATGTTAATCCGTAGGCGCCAGGTCAGGGAAATACGCGGGGTGGTTTAAAACATCCGATTTGATCTCGTTAAAAACTTCAGATGGATATTCTCCCTTCACAACGAGATAACGGATAACGCTGCGAATTTCGGACTTGGTGGCAGATTTTATCGACATAGTTCACGGGACTGGAGGAGCTAAGCTACGCGGCTGTGTTACGAAAATAGTAAAGAAAATTTCCCTCTGCCCGTGCGGGCTCTAGTACACTTATTTTCTAGACAAATTAAAAAATCCGACATGCTTAGCTAAACGTTGCCGATAACAGCATGCGGCAGAAAGACTTTTACTGTTTGTTCTCACTAGAAATAGTGTTACAGGATTATTCAAATTAGTTATTGTATATTCCTCGTATTTTAATAAAAATATATTTAATTCAACAATTGTCCACTTTTCAAAACAAAATTGCATCAAAAAATTATAAAATATTCATTTTTACTTATTGAAAGTATGATAATCTTTAAAGTTACCAATGCATAGTGGTACATTGCAAATGTCACATTGGAATACGGTTTCTCTTCTAAGCGATTTTGATGCGCACAAAACGCATCGTTTAGAGGTCTTTTTACCCTTAGCTTAGCTTCCGTTGGAGGTATTCGGAGGAAAATGGCGACCAGTGTATCTGGTTATTGAGCTAATGGTCTCTACAGTCCTTTCATTTTTAAAATATTCTTCAATTTTCCTCTGCCAGTTTTTGTTTATAAACGTAGAATGCCCGATCTTTTTTATTTTCTTTAAATATAATGTAACTATTTAGTAGCATCATGTCTATAAAATAAATAAAAAATATTTTTAGCATTTCCGCATGGTGTGAAATTTGCTCAGCATTTGATCACCAACATCAATTCCACACATATATTTGTTATAGTCTATTATTGCATTTGGATTTCAAAATTTTTCTCCAGTATATCAATTTACTTTTCGCGTCTCGGCAAACTCTAACTTATGAATTGTTGTTAATATAACAACATCTTTCTTATACTTCCACTTTATGACTGACATATTATCCGTTGCGAATGTAACAGCTTGTCCTTTCTTTAGTTGGATAGATTTTAGTTCTTGAGGCATTCCTTTTCTGTTGATTCTAGCTGTTCCACAAACATTTGTCTGCATTTCATAAAATTTTCGATATAAAGTAGGTGAGCTATACCAATTATCTAAAAAGAAGCAGTATCCCTTTTTCAACAGTTCACTTTCTTTCATCAAATTAATTACAACATTAGTACTGGCAGATCGAGAATCATTTTTGTCCTTTCGAATATATATTTTGAAATTATGGATATATCGCGTCTCTGAATCACATAACTTATAGAATTTGATCCCAAATCTTTTTTTTTATTTATTTATTCACAGATTCATCAAATAACTGACTAATAAAAAAAAATACATATAAAAAATAACATTGACCCTAACGAAGCCGACCCTTAACTTGATATCGTGTTAAATTAAAATCGATATTAGGGTAATTGGCATTGAAAGAGCGCGACATTGAAGATTTAGGCTCATTAAAACCGTAATTGGTGCGGTGGTGAGGAACATGGAGGAAGTCGTGGGTCCTCAGAGAGCGCGGAGGAACTGAGATGCGAAATTCGCTAAGTAACTCAGGAGAGTTAATAGCGCCACGAATACAATCAAACGCAAAAACAGTTCTGGTGGTGTTCCGCCTATTCTCCAAAGATTGGAGACCAATAAGCTTAAGCAGGTCAGGGGACGAAGGAAAATGGCGGCTATGGTCCGAAGGAAGACCACGCAGAGCGAACCGCAGGAACCTGCGTTGAACCGCTTCAATTCGACCAATATGACATTCATAGAAAGGAGACCAGATCGGGCTAGCATATTCTAAAATTGGTCTGACGAACGTACAGTAAAGCAGTCGAGAGACATATGGGTCATCAAACTCCTTAGACCATCGTTTTATAAAACCCAGTGCAGCGTTAGCTTTGCTGACTATTTGGTCGATGTGACCCTCGAACGAGAATCTGGGATTGAGCACGACACCTAAGTCTCTCACCCTGTCAAGCCTATCGAGGGGTTGCCCATCAATAGAATAGTCAAAGACCAGCGGATTCTTTTTGCGAGAGAAGGTCATAGAAGTACATTTACTTGCATTCAGCGGAAGATTATTAATAGAACACCATTTGTGAACGGCGTCTAAATCAGAGTTTAAAATATCACAGTCACTATAGTCAGAAATAACACGAAAAATTTTCGCGTCGTCAGCATAACAAAGGATTCTCGAATGGGTCATGGCGAAGGAAAGATCATTAATGAAGATTATAAATAATAGAGGGCCAAGGTGACTACCTTGGGGGACACCAGAAGTATTTATAATAGGGTTAGAGAAGCATCCGCGAAAACAGACACTTTGGAAGCGGTCAGACAGATAAGAAGAGATCCAGTCGACAACACGGGAGGGGAAACCAAGGACCGACAATTTATAAACTAGGATGCGATGATCGATCTTATCGAAGGCTTTGGTAAAATCTGTGAAGACACAATCGATCTGCTTACCAGATTCAATAGCGGGTAGGCAGTAATTGGAAAATTCCAACAGATTGGTAACGGTGGACTTACCTTTCATAAAGCCGTGTTGAAAAGGCAACAGAAAAGGTTTACAATGGAAATAAAGTACTTCACAGACTAGGGCCTCAAAAAGTTTAGCAATGTGACATAGCTTCGCAATAGGCCTATAATTGGGAATGTCGGATTTATTACCCTTCTTGTGTAGGGGGATAATGGTAGAGAACTTCCAAAGTTTAGGAAAGACACCAGAACACAGAGATAAGTTAAATAAATAACAGAGAAGAGGAACAATAACAGAATCACATCTCTTCAAGAAACAGGACGGGATACCATCCGGGCCACACGAGAAGTTGTCAGAAAGACTAGAGATATGCTTATAAATAATGGTATCCTCAAAGAAGAGGTCGTTAAGATGAAGAGAGGTTGGCGGAAGCTTCGTCAGATGAGTAAAATCATTAAATCTAATATCACAGTCAGAGTTGCTGAATGCAGTTTTGAAAAAGTCGGCAAAAAGGTTGGATATAATCGCAGGATCACTGCTGGTAACGGAGCCGTAGGAGAGGGAAGATGGATAACCGTCAGAATTGCGTTTGGAGTTGACAAACCGCCAGAACTGTTTTGGATTGTCACGCAAGCATGATTTTACACTGTTAATGTACAAACAATAAGACGCATCGATGGCAGTAATAAATTGATTACGCAGTTCGCTGTATACTACAAAATCGTGATCACTCCGAGAGCAACAAAACCTCCTCCAAGCCTTGCTTTTCAGGTTCTTTAAATGTCTGACAGTGCTATTGAGCCACGGCTGATGCCCGTTTGATATACCAGACCTTTTAATAGGGACACAAACCGCAAAGCACGATGAGATTTTGTCATAAAAAACTTTAACAGCTTTTTCAATATCGCACTCGTTCAGGACGCCACTCCAGTCACAATTGGAGAGCCATTGATTAATAAGGGAAAAGTCGGCCTTTTTAAAGTCATAAGAATAATTACATGGTGCAGCAGAATTAACAAAAACAGGGTCGAAGGAGTATAAGACGACGAGCGCTGGGTGATGAACAGATTCCGGTAGCAAAGGCGCAGAACAGCGTTTAGTCAATGTCCCGTCGGAGTCAGTAGAGAAGACGAGGTCCAAAAATCTGTTGTTGTTGTTGGCAATGGCGTTGCACTGGGACAAACCAGCAGATGCGATGCCATCCAGGAAAGTCGAGATATGTTGCGGAGTTGACACTACATTAGGAAGTAGGGAATGGTCCTCCGAGCGCAGCCAAGTAACAGTGGGCAAATTAAAATCGCCAAGTAGCAAAAACTCGTCAGAAAAAGGCAAATCACCGGAAAGCTCGTCAATAAAAGATGAAAGTGTTTCGAACACCTCGGACGGAGAGTTTGGAGGAACGTAGACGGTGATAATGAAGATCCTTTTATGTGGAAGGCGTACAGCAACACACAACAGTTCGAGGCCAGAGAGATGTGTGGTATCGATAATATAGCAGGGCAGGCTGCGGCGGACGGCGCACAAAACTCCGCCTCCCACAGGAGCATCAACTGTCCGATGGCGGTCACATCTAAATACTAAGTAGCTAAAATCAAAAAGTTCAGCGTCCATGAAGCCTCCATTGAGCCAGGTTTCGGTCAAGCAGACCACGTCGAAACAAGAGCTAGATGAGCTAGTATACAGGCGAGTCGTTTTAGAGCGGAGCCCTGTTACATTGGCATAGTAGATGGAGACCTCCTTTATGAGTTTTTTGAGGACAAAGGGGCTCCAGCACGCCCACGAGGTAGGAATTCCCGAACGATGGAGCCAGAAGGCCAGATACTGGAGGACAGAATAGCATCAAAAAGATGGTCCGGAGCAAAAATTTTAAAAGAGGCTGTAAATGTACGAATGCCTTGTCCGTGCGCAGAGCCCAGCTTTTTGCAGGCAATGGAATCGCAAGCAGCTCCCAGACTCGATGAGACAAGGTGGACAATATCAGCTTCCGACGTGTCCGGGTGGATCCTGGAGACGAAGATAACACGTGGACGTTGCGCAGGTCGCAACGAAATAGTCTTCCCAGGAACCTCCAAAGCAGCATCAGTATGCAAGGAATCAGCACACAAAGGGCGAGAACTTATTGTGGGTCTCAGAGAGGCGGTGTTAACTGGAGCAACCTCAGCGTGAGTAGAGGGGTCCTTAGTTATGCCATGACCAGGAACCTCCGGACCCAGATGTACATCATGCAGTCGCCGTTGATCCCTCTGAGAATTAGTTCCCGAGTCTTGAAGCGAATTGAGTAAGGGAGCTTTCGGGATCATCGAGTTCGAGTTAGTATGCCGGGCGCCGCGACGAGTTCCTTTACGGTAGGTACGCCTTTTAGGTGCGGAAAGAGTAGGGTCAACAGCCTCTGATTCCGACTGAGAAGAGTTAGCAGTCAGAATAGCATCAGGTGCAGGAGAAGTTGAAATAAGAGCGTCCTTAGATTTCTCCATCAAGCCCGTCACGCCTGAAGCAATATGATTCATGATGTCATTGTTCTTACTTACAGTTGACGACAATGAAGATATGTCGGTTTTGACTTGCTTGATACTGTAACGAAGGTCATCCATCGAAGGCAGGATTGGTGCCAGACTCAAGTTTGATGGAGAAGAAGCCAAGTCGATAGTAGAAACCGAAGAGTACAGTTCATCCAACGTAGAGGACATCATGGAAACCTTCGTAGAAAGCTGGTGCGACCTCTCAAGCAAAGATTCAGAGCTAGCGTTGACGGCACTCGTCAGGCAAACCAATTTGTCAAGCTTATCATTTGCAGCGGCAATATCGTCGGATAAAGTTTGAAGGCACGGCAAGCTAAACGAGAGCTGGTGAATTTTATCGAGAGTGAGTGAGTGATTGTGACAAATTGTGTTCGTTAGGGCTTTTAACATACGTAAGACGTGATGGGGCTTAGCGTCCAAGCATTCATTACAGGTAGTAAACCTTGTAGAGTCCGAGGAACGAGTAGGACGCTTTAAACAGCTAGAGTGAAAAAGCCCATCACAACAGTCACAAACGATGTCGTCAGGTGTAGTGATTAAATTGCAAATCTTACAATAAGCCATCGTTAAATAAAATAAAATAAAAGCACACACGAAATACTAATAAGTACTAATAAGTACACGGGAGTCACTTCAATTACGGACGCGAATGTCGAAAGTCACTGATTGCATAAGTTCAGGCGATAGTCAAAGAACAAAAAGCCAGAGGACTATTGGCAGAAACCAGTGTACATAGCTGGATTAATTGTAAACAAAACGGTGAGCCACCGATAAAGTCAGCGCGGGAAACACTTAAGCACGGAAAAAAAAAACAGAATGATGGCAAATGAAAATGAAAAATGTGCACGGTGGAATAAAGACGAAATAGCACAGCGACGCACAAAAATAAATAAGAGTAAAATTAATAATTGGACCGCACAACAAGATTACGCGGATGGCAAAAAATATCTCAGACCACGTATCACAGCGAAGGGAACCCACAAGAGGGGAATCAGTCAAACGAAAGCACACAAAAAACTGATAAA
The DNA here is from genome assembly GCA_963920795.1 of Eutolmus rufibarbis. Lineage (NCBI taxonomy): Eukaryota > Metazoa > Arthropoda > Insecta > Diptera > Asilidae > Eutolmus > Eutolmus rufibarbis. The sequence continues at coordinate 22,420,426 of OY987207.1, forward strand.
AAGAAACAATTCTGTCACCGAGTCAATGTTAATTTCACTAAACAAATGTAGTACACCCAGGTACAGCATAAAAGAGTCAGGAAGAAAAATAATACGCGAAAATAAAATAAAATAAATTAAAATTCACACGAGCCACCAAAAGCGTGTATCACCTCGACTCACTCTCCTTTCACTTGCTCGCTTTGTTCTTATAAATTGTATGTAGTGCAAACGGCTTCTACATTTCATTAAAGATTCATCGATAGAAATATTTTTCTTGGGTTTATACACACTCCTGAAATTTTTGGCAATCATATCACTATCTTCTCTTATTTTTATCAATGAATCTTTTGAACTCTTATTAGCGCTGGAAAAGTGTAAATTTTTGGCGATTGAAAGGAATGTGTTACGGGCCATAACATTTTGAAAATATGGCGTCTGTATACTTTCATCTTTACTCCAATAACTCTGTAGAGTAAGTTTTTGCACTAAACTCATTAAAATGCAGAGCGCAATATATAAGTATTTTCAAATCACCATCAGTAATAGGAACAAAATTTATGTCCTTAGATCCAAATTTGTTTGTTTCCGGAGTTACTTTTTGCACTAATTCCTCATTGAAAAATAATTCGAAAACATCGAGCCTGAACATTCCTTTGATAATGATGGTTACACCACTTACGGCAGTAAAATCATGTAATGTTGGCATACAATTTCGTTCTTTCCATAAGAAATCTCCTATTTCAATATTGTCGGGCTGCTGGTCATGTTGAAAATTACACTCCTGCACCGACAAATTTGGAGTACCGTAGTCGCCTGCTGATAGGCCTTTCTCAATTGTAATAGTCAGTCTTCAAAGAACGCTCGAATAAATAAGTCCAACCTAAATCGCCCTTGTTTCAATATAATACTCCCGGCCAGCTTTTTCGACATTGGTGCCGAAACCCGGGAACGTGGGAATAACGGGAATAACGGGCGCCTAAAGAAACGCTTATCGAAGTTGCAGCAGTTTCAGGAGGTGAAGCCAAGCTCGGATAACGGTTATCAAACATCGTCTAACGGGAGAGATAGTACTGCTAAATTGCCTAAACTCGCACTAAGGACATTCTCCGGAGACTTTATAGAGTGACTACCGTTTTGGGAGAATTTCCGTACGGCGGTTCATGAACGAGTCCAGTTGAGCGGCGCAGGTAAATTCAATTATTTGCAATCCCATCTCACCGGCGCAATTAAGGGTTCTACGCCTACAAATGCAAATTACGACGCGGCGATATCTATGCTGCTAGAGGAATGTTTAGGTGGCATACCTTAATTGTAACAAGGCAAGCATTTCCCACGAGCACGCAGACATCGCTTGACAAAAAGCTTTCGTTCGCTGCATCTGCAGGAATCTTATTTCGGCGAGACGCAGCGATCGTGGGAAGTGCTTATCTTGCACTTAGTTAGAATAAGGTTCACATGGATAATTTGTATAAAAGCTGAAATTTGTTAAAATAAAGTTTAGTCTGTTTTATCCGACGAACCGCGTTATCTCTAAACACTTTTCTTTTCAGCGAGCTCGAGATTAGGTGCAACACTTAATCTCCTACACAGTAATTAGGGTGCAACACCTTAATTCCAGAACAGTAGGAACAAAAGAGTTCCTTCTTTAACATTTGGTGACCCCGACGTGATCAGGTGTATCACTTGTATCACACTTTAGTATACAGCGCTCCCTGACAATTATACAGAGATAGCAACATAGGTTCAAAGATGGAAGCTTTAGCAGCAGATCAAGAAGCCATTGGAAAAGAAATCCAGCGAATCATCAGCAACTATCGGAAAGATACGGCTGACCGCAAGACTAAGGAATATTGTGAAGAGCGTTTAAGAAAGCTAGATGATGCATTCTTTCGCTTCGACACGGGCGACACAGAGATACGAAATCTCCCAAACCCTCCAATGGACCACAAATACTTCACATCGGAGTATTATCAACTCATACATGAGCTGTATAAAAACTTCAGGAAGGATTTGTCTGAAAAATTAGCAGCGCTGTCAGAGGGCACGTCACGCGCTCCTGAAGGAGAAATTAATCCAGTGCCTGTAAAATCCCGCCCTGAAGGTGATAGGCCACAGGCAGCGGTTTCAGGGCCTGAAATTTCTCTTCCGAAAGGCAACAAGCCCAGCGCAATAGAGCCGCACAGAGAGGCGAATGATGCTATTGCCCAACTCATCAGAAGACAGAACCGGGCATTTGAGGCCCTAAAACAGATGATTAATTCGGTACAGTTGGACACTCAACGTAGGGCCAAGCCATTTTATGAATTAAAAATGGAAGGTATCAGTAGATAAGCTATGGGGATTCGGGCGCAAAATCCCATAAGGTTTATACAGGGGGTCAAAATTCACATTTTCCGCCATCTTGGATTTTGAAAGCTCGTCGTCTACGTCTAGGAGCAGTTTTTAGGGAGTGACGTCACGAAAGCTCTCTTGTGCGTGTGTCTAGGGTGTAATATAGTGGGGTTGGTTGGAGTATAGGATGTAATATAGTGGGGGGTTGGTTGGAGTCTAGGATGTAATATAGTGGTATTGGTTGGAGTCTAGGATCAAGTTGGATGTGTGGGTTGGGGTCTAGAGTCAAGCTCATGAAGCAAGTTTCTGTCTAGGGTGTAATATAGTGGGGGATTGGTTGGAGTATAGGATGTAATATAGTGGGGGTTGGTTGGTGTCTTGGATAGCAACGCCAAACAATTTTTGAGCTCGTATTTCAGATCAGGAAAACTTTATCAGCATAAGGTATTCTTGGAAGTTTATGCTGACGAGGCTTTTATCTGTACCGACCAACATTTTAACTCTAGCATGATTGATCATGCCCGAACATGTTGTGAAATGCGTAGGGGCTTTGTTTATGTTATGTGGAAATGCGTAGGGGCTTTGTTTATGTTATGTAGGGCTTTAGTTTACATGATCGTATTTCCTAGAATTGATTCTGGATTTATATTGGGTGGGCTTATTTGATGAGTATAAATAGTGGATATTAAATAAATTTTCCTCAGCAGAAGAGTACTCTATTATTCTGTTAGAAGAGCATAAGGATAGAATAGAAAAAGGCTACAAATTTCTTTATCAATATGAAAATGTGGGTAAAGTAAGATCTAAATATGGTGAACATTATACCAGCTGCTCATGGTCGAAAGATGATGCAATCGCAGGACCAGATACTTGTGGATGTCATACTGCAGAGCAACACAATCAAGAAATTGAGTATCTCATCAATTTTTATATGAGAATCACAAGAAACAGCTGTGGAGAATGCAGAAAAGGGTTCGATTTATTCTAACACCAAAAGTATACCTTCTCCATGTGTGGAACTTTGTCTATAGAGATAGTCGTAAGGATGAATGGCATATACCATATGCGCAATCGACAGGCTTCGATTTTAACAGAGAATCTTGAATACAAGTCAAATACTGGAACCAATATTGGATCAAAACCATCGCAACAAAATATATATAAAACAATTGTTAATTTTTTTAAAAAATGTTCTTTTATTTATTTATATTAATTATAATACATCGTTTGCATTTATCCAGGAGCTATGTTTCGAGGAAAATCCCAACCATTTAACATAAACTTTATTTCTAGAGCTTTTTGGATGTTTTTCCGTGATTAATTATCTTGTATCCCAATTTATCTATCAACATAGTTTTAGTCAGCATTTGTTTCAGGTTCGCCAAGGTTTGTGATGTGTTTCCATTCGGGGTTAAAATAAATCCAATTCCTGTAGGTTCATCAGCAGCATCGACTTTCCAGCAGGGCCAGGTGGACCAGGAGGGGCTTCCGCTTACTACTTCTTATTGATCAACCAAACATGTCAACGCTCATTTTCGAAAATGTGATATTTATACAATTATATTGGCTTCCTTCAACTCCACAATAATTGATATTATTTCATTATCATGACTATTATTTCCAGCTTGTTGTGATGCTATTAGTATACGAAGTCGGTCCACTAACTTATTGGGATCATCCCAATAGACATACTTAATGTTTTCCTTTGGAATCCTCATTATACCCGTTCCTCTATGAGGTATAGGTGTGTGAATCAACTTCTTTATTATGTTTCTATATTTATAGGTATTTGTTCCTCTTATTTGTTTATTTTCATTAAAATCACGTCTGTGTGCGCATGTATCGTTTAAAATCGATTGATAATTGGTCAAGTCTTCTCTATTGTAACCAGTGGGACGTTTCATAAAAATCAGTTCAGATAACCCTTTGGTTATCTTGTATGGCCTATCTCCAATAACGAGATTTTCATCCTCTACTTTCAATGTTGAATTGCCAATCCTCAATCCATCGCTGCTGCTATAATGCACACCGTAAGTTTTATCAACTTCCTCATTTCCACGACTAACTAATTGTTTATATTTATTCAATATCTGGTCAGGTGAACTTTGCTCTTTTAATGTAGATGAATGTATTGGTGTAGTAAACACTTCATTTCCGCTATCGCTCTCAACATCATCATCTTTTTCCTCCTCCTCCTCCTCACCATGGTCATCATCATCCTCTAATGCTGGTATAGGGGTACTAGTAGATTCCATCTTTAAATATTTTCGTGCTAGGTGAGTGTATATATCGTCACTTCTTTGGCTTTTCTCTTGGTTAGGTTCTAACTTAATTTCTTCTTTAGGCTCAAGCTTAACTGATGATGTTAGCTCTTTAAGTGTGTTGGTAATTGGCTTAAATGTTTCCTCCAACCGAGCCTCTGCCGCGATTTTACCAGTTTTGAATGCTTTGTATTTTTTTCGTATAGCATTGCTTGTCTTTATGATATCTTTCAACAGCTTTTCATCCATTTTACTCTTCAGTTTAGAGCTATATAGGTAGACAGATAACTATACAGGCTTGTAAGCAGCTATTGAACATATAACTATATCAATATGAGTACTCCCACCGACTGATGATGGTAATTGAATTTCTCTTTCTTTTATAGGCTTATGAAGGAAGTCTTCAATATCAAAATTTATAGAAAACTTTGAATTTTTCAATTTAGGAATCAAGTAATTTTCACTTTATGAATGCGATGATACTGTTCTATACTATTCCCTCATTAGTTTAGTAGGCCTGAATCTTTGATGTAGTTTAACAATTATATTTATAGTTTTAAAACCGTACCAGCTGACCAGCTATAACAGGCTGGTATACCAGCTAACAGCCTGTTATAGCTGGTATAGGTATACCAGCTAACAGTATACCAGCTAACAGTATACCAGCTATATAGCTATAACAGGCTGTTAGCTGGTATACCAGCCTGTTATAGCTGGTCAGCTGGTACGGTTTTAAAACTATAAATATAATTGTTAAACTACATCAAAGATTCAGGCCTACTAAACTAATGAGGGAATAGTATAGAACAGTATCATCGCATTCATAAAGTGAAAATTACTTGATTCCTAAATTGAAAAATTCAAAGTTTTCTATAAATTTTGATATTGAAGACTTCCTTCATAAGCCTATAAAAGAAAGAGAAATTCAATTACCATCATCAGTCGGTGGGAGTAGTCATATTGATAAGAAATTGAGTGTACCCCCGAGAATCGGCATTTTCTTTCTTCTAGCTAAACTAGCCCTCGTTGATTTAAATCACTTCATTTTTTTTTTTACAGGTACACATGGGTAACAAAAGCTAAGCAGTTAAGATAATAAACATGCCTGGAAAAATTGTATCTTTAAGTCATTAAATAGCAATTCTGCGATACTTTGCACTTACTATATTAGTGCCTGTGAGTAGTTATACTTTTCGCGTATTGAGAACCTCTTAAAAAATAAAATAATTTTGCTTTGCCTGCTAAAATATTTAGGCAAAACTATCAATTGCTTTATGGTTATCCTGTCCAGCTATACCAGCTATAACAGGCTGTTAGCTGGTATACCAGCCTGTTATAGCTGGTCAGCTGGTACGGTTTTAAAACTATAAATATAATTGTTAAACTACATCAAAGATTCAGGCCTACTAAACTAATGAGGGAATAGTATAGAACAGTATCATCGCATTCATAAAGTGAAAATTACTTGATTCCTAAATTGAAAAATTCAAAGTTTTCTATAAATTTTGATATTGAAGACTTCCTTCATAAGCCTATAAAAGAAAGAGAAATTCAATTACCATCATCAGTCGGTGGGAGTACTCATATTGATATAGTTATATGTTCAATAGCTGCTTACAAGCCTGTATAGTTATCTGTCTACCTATATAGCTCTAAACTGAAGAGTAAAATGGATGAAAAGCTGTTGAAAGATATCATAAAGACAAGCAATGCTATACGAAAAAAATACAAAGCATTCAAAACTGGTAAAATCGCGGCAGAGGCTCGGTTGGAGGAAACATTTAAGCCAATTACCAACACACTTAAAGAGCTAACATCATCAGTTAAGCTTGAGCCTAAAGAAGAAATTAAGTTAGAACCTAACCAAGAGAAAAGCCAAAGAAGTGACGATATATACACTCACCTAGCACGAAAATATTTAAAGATGGAATCTACTAGTACCCCTATACCAGCATTAGAGGATGATGATGACCATGGTGAGGAGGAGGAGGAGGAAAAAGATGATGATGTTGAGAGCGATAGCGGAAATGAAGTGTTTACTACACCAATACATTCATCTACATTAAAAGAGCAAAGTTCACCTGACCAGATATTGAATAAATATAAACAATTAGTTAGTCGTGGAAATGAGGAAGTTGATAAAACTTACGGTGTGCATTATAGCAGCAGCGATGGATTGAGGATTGGCAATTCAACATTGAAAGTAGAGGATGAAAATCTCGTTATTGGAGATAGGCCATACAAGATAACCAAAGGGTTATCTGAACTGATTTTTATGAAACGTCCCACTGGTTACAATAGAGAAGACTTGACCAATTATCAATCGATTTTAAACGATACATGCGCACACAGACGTGATTTTAATGAAAATAAACAAATAAGAGGAACAAATACCTATAAATATAGAAACATAATAAAGAAGTTGATTCACACACCTATACCTCATAGAGGAACGGGTATAATGAGGATTCCAAAGGAAAACATTAAGTATGTCTATTGGGATGATCCCAATAAGTTAGTGGACCGACTTCGTATACTAATAGCATCACAACAAGCTGGAAATAATAGTCATGATAATGAAATAATATCAATTATTGTGGAGTTGAAGGAAGCCAATATAATTGTATAAATATCACATTTTCGAAAATGAGCGTTGACATGTTTGGTTGATCAATAAGAAGTAGTAAGCGGAAGCCCCTCCTGGTCCACCTGGCCCTGCTGGAAAGTCGATGCTGCTGATGAACCTACAGGAATTGGATTTATTTTAACCCCGAATGGAAACACATCACAAACCTTGGCGAACCTGAAACAAATGCTGACTAAAACTATGTTGATAGATAAATTGGGATACAAGATAATTAATCACGGAAAAACATCCAAAAAGCTCTAGAAATAAAGTTTATGTTAAATGGTTGGGATTTTCCTCGAAACATAGCTCCTGGATAAATGCAAACGATGTATTATAATTAATATAAATAAATAAAAGAACATTTTTTAAAAAAATTAACAATTGTTTTATATATATTTTGTTGCGATGGTTTTGATCCAATATTGGTTCCAGTATTTGACTTGTATTCAAGATTCTCTGTTAAAATCGAAGCCTGTCGATTGCGCATATGGTATATGCCATTCATCCTTACGACTATCTCTATAGACAAAGTTCCACACATGGAGAAGGTATACTTTTGGTGTTAGAATAAATCGAACCCTTTTCTGCATTCTCCACAGCTGTTTCTTGTGATTCTCATATAAAAATTGATGAGATACTCAATTTCTTGATTGTGTTGCTCTGCAGTATGACATCCACAAGTATCTGGTCCTGCGATTGCATCATCTTTCGACCATGAGCAGCTGGTATAATGTTCACCATATTTAGATCTTACTTTACCCACATTTTCATATTGATAAAGAAATTTGTAGCCTTTTTCTATTCTATCCTTATGCTCTTCTAACAGAATAATAGAGTACTCTTCTGCTGAGGAAAATTTATTTAATATCCACTATTTATACTCATCAAATAAGCCCACCCAATATAAATCCAGAATCAATTCTAGGAAATACGATCATGTAAACTAAAGCCCTACATAACATAAACAAAGCCCCTACGCATTTCCACATAACATAAACAAAGCCCCTACGCATTTCACAACATGTTCTGGCATGATCAATCATGCTAGAGTTAAAATGTTGGTCGGTACAGATAAAAGCCTCGTCAGCATAAACTTCCAAGAATACCTTATGCTGATAAAGTTTTCCTGATCTGAAATACGAGCTCAAAAATTGTTTGGCGTTGCTATCCAAGACACCAACCAACCCCCACTATATTACATCCTATACTCCAACCAATCCCCCACTATATTACACCCTAGACAGAAACTTGCTTCATGAGCTTGACTCTAGACCCCAACCCACACATCCAACTTGATCCTAGACTCCAACCAATACCACTATATTACATCCTAGACTCCAACCAACCCCCCACTATATTACATCCTATACTCCAACCAACCCCACTATATTACACCCTAGACACACGCACAAGAGAGCTTTCGTGACGTCACTCCCTAAAAACTGCTCCTAGACGTAGACGACGAGCTTTCAAAATCCAAGATGGCGGAAAATGTGAATTTTGACCCCCTGTATAAACCTTATGGGATTTTGCGCCCGAATCCCCATAGCTTATCTACTGGTATCAAGCGCCTGTGGGCTGAGGTAGAACAAAACGATCGAAATATCTGGGAGTTAACCGATGATGTTGCATCATTTGGATACACTAACGTTATGTATGGGCGATTAGAAGAGGAAGTGCATGAGTGCCTTGTTCTCATCATGACGCTACTTGAGGAAATAAGGTCAGCTAATAGTTCATCGGGACCTACTTTGAACAAGACCACGAGTTCCAACGGATTAAAATTGCCAAAACTCACATTGCCACGGTTCAATGGTGATTACTTGAACTGGCAACAGTTTAGGGATCTCTTCGTTGAAGTAGTACACAATCAAGATATGCCTAACTGCCAGAAGCTGTTCTACCTTAAGGCTAATCTCACAGGCGAAGCTGAAAGGCTAATAAAGCATTTCACATTATCAAACGAGAACTATGCGGCGGTTTGGAAAACATTAGAAGATCGATACAGCAACTCAAGGCTGATGGCTTCTGCATTAATCGGGAAGCTTCTAGGGCAAACAGCCCAATCAACCGAAAACTCATCAGCTGCTGCAATCAAGGCTCTACATGATACCACCAAGGAGTGTCTCCTGGGCCTGAAAAATCTGGGCATACCCACTGACAATTGGGACCCTCTATTATTGCATATATTAATAAAAAAATTGGACAAACAGACTCACGCCTTATATGAACAATCTTTGAAGCATCCCAAAGAAGTTCAGAAACTCGAGGAGTTCTTATCATTTTTAGAGCTACGCTTCCAATCACTTGAAGCGCTTGGCAGTAAAGGTAAATCACTCAATGAATGGGAGAAAACCTTCATAGGGGCAAAAACACTCGACGCAACAACAGTAGGTACACAGTTCTGAGAAAAAATGTGTAGCTTGCCGAGGTCATCATCCCCTGTTTATCTGTAAAGTATTTCTGGGATTGTCTCCGGCAGAAAGACTAGAAATGCTTCCTAGTATAGTATCCCCGCAGCCAACGCAGAATTTCGATATTACAAGCTGGCCCATTCCTCAAAACATTAAATTAGCAGATTCTAATTTCCATAAGTCAAGTAAAATTGTCTTACTTCTAGGAGCGGAGTTCTATCATGAGCTGCTCTCAATTGGCCAAATAAAGCTTGGAAACGACCTGCCAGCACTACAAAACACTGTGTTTGGATGGATTGTGACTGGCAAGGTAAATCATGCGCATCTTTCAGAGGCAGTATGCGGGATTTGCACGGAGGAGAGGAAATGATGAGCATGATCGAGCGGTTCTGGAAGCTTGAAGAACTCGATGACGAGAAATCCGGTTTATCCCCAGTCGAAAGGAAGTGCGAGACGCATTTCACTCAAAATATGAGACGGGATAGCACTGGAAGATTCATCGTAAAATTGCCCTTCATGGACGACACAACCAGATTGGGCGAATCACGAGAAATTGCTCTACGTCGATTCCTATCGTTAGAGAAAAGGTTATTGAAAAACTCAACATTGAAACTTCAATACACAGAATTCATTCACGAATATCTAAGCTGCGGCCATATGGTGGAGATTGAAGAGCATAATCTGGCAGGAACAAAATATTATTTGCCTCACCATTGTATCTTGAAGCCTGATAGTAGCACAACCAAGCTTCGGGTTGTATTTGATGCATCAGCCAAGACAAATTCCGGGTTCTCCTTGAATGATCTTTTAGGCGCCGGACCAGTCGTTCAAGACGACCTTTTTTCGATACTCCTACGCTTTAGAATATCCCGATTCGTCTTCACAGCGGACATCAAGCAAATGTATCGGCAAATCCTCATTCATAAGGACGACAGACAATATCAGCTTATACTCTGGAGGGATCATCCTAAGGAGCCTATAAAATGCTTTCAACTTCAAACGGTAACCTATGGGACAACATCCGCTCCCTACTTAGCGACAAAATGCCTCCAAAGATTGGCCAGAGAAAGGGTCGCTTCATATTCACTCGGCTCCGAAGTACTTGAGAATGATTTCTATGTAGATGACGTGCTCACCGGAGATGATAGTCTAGCAGGAGCCTTGGAAAAACAGTCTCAGCTACGAAGTTTATTAGGCGAAGCTGGATTCACTTTACGCAAGTGGTGTGCAAATCATCCAAGACTACTTGAAGGCATTGCCCTAGAAGATCAGGAATTGAAGGTGGATTTTGAGAGCAATGAAGAAGGAACAATAAAAACATTGGGACTCACATGGTATCCCAAAACTGACACCTTTCATATAAAGTTCCACCCAACAGAGATTTCATCAATAACTAAACGTAACGTTTCAGCCGACATAGCCAGAATTTTCGATCCTCTCGGGATAGTGAGTCCGGTTGTAGTTACGGCAAAAATCTTTCTACAAGAACTTTGGCAATTAAAACTGGACTGGGATGCGGCTCTACCCATGGAAATGCATTCTAGATGGGCACGATTTCGACAAGAATTGCAGCTGCTAAATGATGTCCAATTTGGTCGACATGTATTTGGCCAAAGGGTTCCACAAGGTATACAGCTTCATGCTTTTGCTGATGCATCGGAGAAGGCATATGGCGCTGCAATCTACACACGATCAATAGCCAAAGACAAGGGAATCATAACAAGACTCTTGTGTGCAAAATCAAGAGTAGCGCCATTAAAAAGACAAACTCTTCCTCGCCTAGAACTTTGTGCTGCAGTCTTGGCGACAAAACTCATGCAGAAGACAAGGAAGGGCCTCCAACGATTAGATACAACAGCTTACTTTTGGACGGACTCGGAGATTGTCTTGGCATGGATCAACTCCCAATCTGGTCATTACCAAACCTTCGTGGCAAACAGAATATCAGCCATACAGGAACGAACCCTCCCGCAGCAATGGCGGCATGTGCGCTCTGCGGAGAATCCTGCTGATATCCTCTCAAGGGGATTGAATCCATCAAAACTCTCATCATGTCATCTCTGGTTTTTTGGCCCTCTATTTCTACATGGAAAGGAAGAGCTCTGGCCAAAACCTCATTATCAAGAAGTAGCTTGTGAGCTGGAAAGAAAACGTAAGGCGAAACCAGACACAATCACAGCTAACGCACTGGCAAGCACTATTAAAACTCGCTGTACAGGTGCAATATTATTTTCATTGAACACAACAACCATCATATCAGATATAGACCATGGTCAGTCGTTCCAAAGATTGCAGAAAATCGTAGCTTTCATTTTGCGATTTATAAATAATTGCAGAACCAAAAGGGTTGATAGACCTCAATATAAGGCACTCGGACCAGCAGAATTAGATGAGGCACTTCATCTAATCATAAAGGAAATTCAACACGAAGAATTTCAAATTGAACTCAACCAATTAATGAAATTTTCCGAAATCCATAAGGATAGCCCGCTTCGCACATTGACACCATTCCTGGATGACAAAGGAATTATGCGAGTGGGTGGAAGATTAGAAGCTTCCTCACTCTCATATGATGCAAAGCATCCGATTCTTTTGCCACATGCTCATTCTGTAACGAAACTTCTGATGATAAAAATTCATGTCGAGAATAAGCATGTAGGCGCGCAAAATTTACTTGCGATAACAAGGCAACGATTTTGGCCACTTAGAGGGAAAAATGTGGCCAAGTCCGTAGTACAACACTGCATTCTCTGCGCAAAAAGGAGGGCGAAGCCGTTGGAGCAAATAATGGGTAATCTCCCTCCTTCACGTGTCCAACCAGCCCGTCCCTTTGCGAATGCCGGGGTAGATTTCTGTGGGCCTGTGTGGATTCATTATAAACTTCGTGGCAAACGGCCACAAAAGGCCTATATCGCAGTATTCTGCTGTTTTTCAACGAAGGCTGTTCATCTAGAGGTTGTGAGCGATCTCACCACCGAAGCCTTCTTAGGTGCATTAAGGCGATTTATTGGAAGAAGAGGGCACTGTCAAACCATATTTTGCGACAATGCGACCAATTTCACGGGTGCAAGCAACCTATTAAAGGAATTGACCGAAACCGTGTTCAATGAGTCTGCTAAAGAAAGGATCATCTCAACGTGCGGTGGTAAGGGAATTCAATTCAAATTCATACCACCTCGAGCTCCTCATTTCGGCGGACTGTGGGAAGCGGCAGTCAAATCCGCTAAACACCTTCTGTATAAGGGAGCTGCATCCGCATCGCTCACCTACGAGGAGTTAGAAACTCTGATTATTGAAATAGAAGCGATCCTCAATTCCAGGCCTCTGACACCAATGTCTAATGATCCAAACGACCTCTCGGCACTGACTCCCGGACACTTTCTCATAGGAGAACCGCTAACTTCACAGATAGATCCACATGCCATACCAGTCAAGGGAAAGTTGCTCACAAGATGGAAATTAGTGAGTCATATCAAGCAGGAATTTTGGAGGCGATGGTCCCAGGAATACCTTAATGAGCTGCAGCACCGTTATAAATGGAAGAAACAATCCACAAACGTGCAACCTAATAAAGTTGTAGTGATAAAAGAGGACAACACTCCTGTTATGAAATGGCCACTAGGTAGGATTGTAAAAACCATCGAAGGCTCAGATGGGTTCGTGAGAGTTGCGGATGTCAAAACAGCATCGGGCGTAATAAGACGTCCCATACATAAGTTAGCACCACTTCCTTATGAAGAAGAGCAATCGTGTTCTCAAACCAGTGAGGAAGAAACTACCCTCAGGCAAGTTACAGGACAGGAAAATAATGGACGAAAACATCCTGCTCCGGTGGAAGACACCTCAACCAAGGATTCAACTCGGGAAGGGAAACGACAACGTATAACAAATTCTCCTTTAACCTCGTTATTTCTATGTCTCCTAATACTTCCTTTCGTATGGGGGAACGCAATGGAAATAACAGGACTGCCGCCAAAACCCGGACTACATTTTGAAGGATTGGGACCAGCAAAAATAATCACCTCCAACTGGGACGTCATCGTATACTACGACCTGAACCCTTATTGGATGGAGCTATCAACCTTGTCAAAGGGCATTGCTACTTTAGAACACCTCTGCAATCAAACAGGGCAAAGGTATTATTGTCGGCAAACAGTTATCCAATTTCGAGCAATGCAGGAAGAAATAGAATCAGACAATGACATGCTATCAATCAAATCATCAGAAGGAGTGCAAAGGAAGGGGAAGAGAAGAGGTGCTCTAGACATCGTCGGAAATGTAGCCAATTCATTGTTCGGAGTGCTTGACTCTGAATATGCCGAAAAAATGTCTCAAACCATCAAGGAAATTAATGCGAAGGAGAAAAATCTTGCAGATTTACTTAGGAACCAAACTTCAATAATAGATTCAACAATCAACGTGATGAAGAGGGACCAACTTGCAGTGAAAGAAAAATTTGACACTTTGGACAATCAATTTAAACAAATAGTCAATCGCATTCACAACATTAGTGAAGAAGATTATCAACTAAGAATCATGCAGACCTTCTCCGGTTTGACGGCCCAATTGACGCTACTTTCGGCTAAAATACAGAAAACTCAAGCGCACATTTTAGACGTCCTGACAGATACACATTATGGGAAAATTAATCCCTTGCTGTTATCTCCTGTTCAGCTAAGGAGAGAACTCGTTATGATTAAATCCCACCTAGCTCCAACACTACAATTACCCATACCGACAAAAGACCTTCCTTCTCTTTACAAGCTCATGACTTCCCAAACTCGCGTAGTGGAACATCATATCATCTTTAAAATACACCTACCCTTAGTGTCATGGGAAGTGTTCAACGTCTTTCGAGTTATACCAATTCCCGTCGTTGTAAACGACACGCTCGTGGCCATAAAGGCAAGCACCGACCTTCTGGCAATAACTCACCATCATGACCATTATATTCCAATGTCTAGAGGAGAGCTAGCCTCCTGTAAGAACATCCAGAATCACGCAAGACTCTGTCCACTCAACAGTCCGATCTACAGAAAGGAAGCTCGTCCATTTCATTGCGAGTTAACATTGTTCACTGAACTCCAAGATGCCGATACTGCGGAATGCCAGTTGCGGAAAATTCCGAACAGTCCCATATGGATAAAGCTTAACCAACACAACCAATGGATTTATGCCACCAAGGAGAAGATCAGTCTTACTGCACTATGCGGTGAAGAAGTACTGCCCATTGTGCTTAACGGTTCTGGCTTAATGAAGTTTCAGTCAAACTGTACAATTAAGCACAGCCTCATGACCATCTCCGGGCATCAAACACATTTCAGTGAGCTAAAAACATCATATACAAGGCTTAGAGAGCTATCAGAAATCTCCCCACCTGAACAGGTCTCCGAGATTATCAATGGATCCGCTACCTTTCAATCCCATGCTAAGGATTTAGAAGAACTGCAGAGTCAAGTGAGAGAATTGTCAGCCCAAGTTCCGAGCACCGTCAATGACTATGCCGTACATCATTTTTCTCTGGGTTACATACTACTACTATCGACTCTCGTCATCATTGGGTACCTAACCTGGAAGCATGGGAACATCACCAACAGCTGTTGCAAGGTTAGACCAACTCCAGCGCCGCGCTCAAGGCCAACACATGACTCATCCCAATTTGACATCAGTAGTAAGTGTACCACCTCCGGTATACCTTATCATTAGGCGCATAAGGGACAAGCTACCTCACGATCGGTTGGCATCCCACCGGTGGGGTTTTCTGCAAGACGGTTCCCACCGCCTGATAAGAAGTGTGTGAGGCGGGAGTGGGAAAGACATGTCCCTGTTCCGAGCACAGGGGGTAAAAATAAAAAGCTGAGTCGAGGTCGAGTTGTGTTGTTGTAGATGGCTGGTTGGAGGGAGAGAGTTGGTGCTGCCTGTGGGAAGGACGGGAGACAATAACTGGTTTTGGAAAGGGCCAGCTGATAGGATGGCTATGGCTAGTGGGTGCAAGTAGGTGCGCTATAGGAGTTTTTTGATGACAAGAGCAAAAAGGCAGGAGGACGAGTGGGTAAAGTGATCGTGCCTGTGAAATGATCGGGCGAAAGAGTGGGTAAGCAGCTTTTGAAAAATAAAACAAAGGCAAAAAGTCGTGATGCTGCCGCGTGCCTCGGGCAGAAGGTGAAAAAGCCGCTTGAAAATAAAGACAAAGAAAAAAGTTGCTGGCCGGAGCAGCTTGAGAAAGAACAAGTTCTGATGTTGTTATGCACGTGGTCTTGGTTCTTGTGCCGCTCAATGCGTGCAGCGTGTGATAAAGAGCTGGAAAAAAGATTAAAGAAAGATGACCGGCCGCAGTCAGTGAACCTGGTGTTGTGAATGACGCGAATGTGGGTGAAGGCTAGGTAAAAGAATGAATAAAAAAACGAATTCGGTTGAGATAAAATGTTTTTTATTGCAGGTAAAATCGTTCAACAAAGACAGTATGCCTGTGCGACGGGTGTAGGATGGGGGCCAAAACTATACTACATTGAGAAATACGCGTCTTAAATCTGTATCGGTCCAGCGCATCAATTTCCCAGGGTCCTTTCCGGGCGCTTCGGTAGGCATAACTCCAGACGTATAGATATTTAACTTCTATCAGTTTTTGAAAACTCACTTGTTTTTTCAATTCCGTGTAAACTGTTCGTAAAAATAATATATCTCGCAGAATATGCCAAACAAAATGAACGATGCTCCAAGAACTTTGAAAGTGTTTAGGACACAGCTCGTGTATTTTGATGGTGTAGATCGATTGTTGTACGGTCCACATACATCCTTACCATTTGCATAGATGCAGTTAGGTGAGCGTTGAAGATGTTCTGCCTCAACGTCGTCAGGTGTGTTTAAGGCGCTCATTTCCATACAGCAAAAGTAACATTTTACTATATCTTTTAGGTTGGTGTAAAAGAATCCGCTCCTTGCTAGCTTGTATGATTTTCTATCATCCAAAGTTAAATTCTTAAATGTTTTTAGTCGGTCAGATTCACGCTTTAAGATCAGCATTGTGACTGCAATAAGAACTGCTTATAAAACATCTTTTATATTAATCCATGTGTTGTGCTTTTGTGGAAAGCCAAGCCATTTAACATAAATTTTATCCCCACGTCGTTTTAAAACTTTTTCTACAAGGTAAACGTCGGGATATCTGACGGGGGTTAGTTCAAGCTGGTAAAAAGCACCTTGTATTATATCTCCTTGATAGTCTTCAAGAATGTAAGTTACCGGATAAGTGTTTTTTACCTCTTTTATTTTGAAAATTTCAGTGGACCAGTTCGGGGTGTAGCCTTTTTCAAAAACATGTTTATATCTACTTATGCGAACAAAGTCTCCTACTTTGTACTTTGGTTTTGATTTTGCTTTTGGTTTTTTATACACAGTCAGCAATAAACGCACCTCATTAGCAAGGTCTACATCTATAGGCCTCATCTTAATAGTTCGATGTTTTGTTCTGTTATATTTGTCTGTTAACTTGTCCAGCATACTCAGCCAATGATAATTACCGTTCATGCTAAATTCTTTCCACATAATATTTTTCAACGTTCTATTAAATCTTTCTACAATTGATGCCTTTAATGAGCTATAAGTCGAGTAATGATTAACATCATATTTTTCCATCAAGTGTCTGAACGACTTGTTGTAGAACTCTTTCCCATCATCTGTTTGCAAGTTTCTTGGAATACGACCCTGGCTGAAAATTAGCTGCATTGCTTTAGCGACTTCTATCCCACTTTTGTCTTTAATTGGTAAAGCCCATGCATATTTAGAAAATGTATCAATGACAGTTAGCAAAAAACGAAAGTTTTTATTTTCTGTCGCATATGAACTCATATCAACCAAGTCTGCCTGCCACAGGTCATCTTTGCCTTTAATCGTGACACGACGGCGCTTGAAGTTTTTGCGGGCTGGCCTATGAAGTTCGTTAATAATTTGTCTTCTGCTCATTTTTGAAAGAGTATATAAGTCCTTATTTGCAAAAATGTGGGGTTTATATACAAAAAGGCTTGCTGTCAAAAGTTTTTTTGTTTTTGTGGCAGAAATGATCGCGTTCAAACACCCATTTACAATGATCGTGGCAGGGCCTTCCGGATGTGGAAAGACTACGTTTATTAAAAATCTTTTGAACGATGTTTCGTTAATACAACCGGAAATTACGAGGATTATATGGTGTAATGCAGAACGCGAAGCTTTGCCAGTAGATATTGCGCCCACAAACATAGAATATATAGACAGTGTACCCGATGAGTTTATAAATTATACAAATGAACCCACGCTAATTGTTATAGATGACATGATGTTAAATGCTTTTAGTAAGCAGGTCTGTGAGCTTTTTACTAAAGGATCACATCATCGTAATTTTTCAGTAATTCTTGTAACACAGAACGTATTTCATCAGGGAAAATTCTGCAGAGATATATCGCTAAACTGTAAGTACCTTGTCGTTTTTAAAAATCCCCGCGATAAAAGTCAATTCGTGCATTTAGCGAGGCAAATTTATCCGGAAGATAGTTTAGAACTTCTAAAAATATATAAAGAGACCACTCAGGAGCCTTACGGCTGTTTACTGATAGATCTTACTCAGGAGATTAACGACACATTAAGATTCCGAACGGATATTTTTAACAAAGACTTTGCAACCTGTTTTTGTCCACAAAGTTCCTTGAATAGTAAAAATGGTGTCAAGAGTGAAACGATTAAAGGACAACAAGCATATGCTTTATGTACTTAAAAATGCTAAATCAAACTTAAGAAATGCTATCATTAAAAATGCCGATCCCGAGGTTATAAAAACTCTTTGTGAAATCATACTCAACACATTAAAAGGAAATCATATGCCTCATGGTAAAATATATAATTCGCTGTGTAAGTATAAAAAGGATATGCGAAAATTAGTTGACGCAAAAAGATCTGTAGCAAGACAACGTAAGTTGCTAATACAACGAGGAGGATTTTTGCCAGTTTTATTAGGAAGTGTGCTATCGGGTGTAATAGGCTCGCTAATTGAAAAATATGCATAAAACTAATAACCTTAACAAAATGCTGCTTCTTTCGCCGGAAGTGTATAATAATCTGAAGGGTGAAATTGAGCAAACTGCAAATTTATCATTATTTGATAAATCAATGGATAAGATATTAAAAAGTAAAAATCTGTCTGACAAAGAAAAGTGGTATAATTATAGGAATGAATTAATAAAGTTTTTTAATGTGAAACGTAAAAAGTCGCAGGTTTTCGAAAAAAGAAAAGCTAAAATTCCCATTCAAGAAAATTTGCCAGTTAAACATAAGAGTTTGAGAGATAGTTCTACTCAAACAAAAATTATTTTTAAAAAGGATGAATCAACACAAGCCTCACCGATAAAAGAAAATATATTTGAAAAGACACCTTTTGAGATAGACGAATTTATTTTTGAGGAGCCGCCTGAAAAAACACCACCAAGAAGATCTTTATCTCCAGCTGCTAAACGACGTTTATCAGCTAGTGGGATAGCAAAAAGTCTTAAACCCCCAGCAAAAGTACCAAAATTGCAAGATAAAGACTATAAAGTAATAACCGGTACTGATGGTATAACCCAGTATACTGTGCCTGTGGATATGAGTGTTGACGAGGCTGCTAGCCTTATAGAGGAGTTAGAACAAGGTGCTCCAAAAGAAAAGGTACCGACTAGACAGCCTATATTAAGGCCATCACAACTAGATCCGGGACAATACGAGCTTGCATTCCCGGTGAAAAAAGGGCTGCGACAAAGTGAACGTTTAAAAGGTAAAAAAGAGCGAAGTTCGAGTGTGCCAGACGTTGCTTGGGTTAGACTTTAATATATAAAAATGCCTGTAGATATAGTAAATAACGACTTTTACGTATGTCTTTTAAGCAACAATTCTATGCAAACTTATCCTGAAAACACTCTGTCAGCTTTTACAAATGCACTTGCTAGCCCATGTAAGTTTTCTAACAGCTGGTGCGTTGGAGTGACTGAAATTTCATTACCAAACTATGAGATAAATGAAAGGAAGGGGGTGAAGCGCGATGTAGCTGATACAGTAAATGAGAGTAGTTTTAAAAGAGTGAAACGCGAAACACCTGATAACCAGTTAAAGGAAATAAGAGAGCAACAAAAAGCAAATTTGAAATCATTGACCGTAAAGGTAAATGATAATGTTAAACTTGAGTGGACAAAAGAAAGCCTTGAGCAAGCTAGCTATAGGCCAGGTCAGGTGAATTTTTCAGCGTTTCTACTAACATTTTACAATGCAGTCAGTCCTTCTTGGTATACTATGTTTTTGGACGACGTTAAAAAGGTGATGTGGGATCGGCTGGAAGCTGATTTTTTGGATAATGTGATACCTGACATAAACTACGAACAAGAGTCGGAAGAGTTTATACTACACATTTATCAAGGGAAAAAAACTTCGGAAAATGTCATTTTAAAGTATAAGGACTATGAGTCAGTTGAAGCATTTGTTGACGACGTTATTGGGCAAATTCCTAGAAGAAAAAGAAGGCATATTGTCATACAAAATGCAATCGATAATTACACACATCCTGCCCTTAGCATTAAAAGAGCTCGAGATAAAGCAACAAAAGGTACCGCCAAAAAGGTGCATGACATGTTTGAACTACGGCTAGAAGACTTGGGAGTAACAATAAGGATAAAAAAACCATTACCGTCACACCTTAATGTTAAAGATCTTGTCACGCTGTTAATATCAAATGTGCATTTTGACGATCAGGCAATTAGCGAGCAAGAAAAGCAGAAAAAGGTTATTCAGATTAAAGATACAATTTTCGGTATTTTAAACAGGTTAAAAAAAGATTCAATAACTGTAAAAGCACCTAATCAGCGACAAATTACTAAAAATAGTGATGTTTTGGATGTACCATACGAAAAGCAGAGCTCGGGAGAATACTTGACAACACCAGTGCCTATTGATACAAATATAGACAATTTGTCGGATTTTTTCACGGATATATTTCTTCAGACACCTGAAGAAAAGCGTAAACCTGATGCAATACTTTCGGAAATAAAAGAATCATTCAACACTGCGGGACTACGTCAAGAACATATGTCAATCATTGATAAAATTAATGGTCTGGAAAGTACAATCAATGAATTAATACAAAGATTCCCCCGAGAATCTATGGAGATATCAAAAAAATGTTATGATAAAAACTTGATTTTCATTTACACCGATATTATTAAACCGAGAATTATTGGTAATAAATTGGCTCGATACTTACGAGTGATGCCGACACAATCTTGTGAGGGCGTACTAAGATTTGAGCATGTAGAATACTGTCCTATCGAGAAAACATTTATAGAAGGTATTTCTATAAAAATAACTGATAGCCAGGGTGAATTGATCAATTTTAGATCAAGTTATACTCCAACTTATGTGATGCTTCATTTTAAAACACAGTAAGCTATAAATATATGTGCACCCCGCAGCCAATTATCAATTTGATGGCACTTTGCTTGACTTTAGCCCTTAATAAAAATGAATTCATATTATACGCGATACTACCTGCTACAAAGCGGCGGTAATTTGTCGGATATAGGAGAATTGTATCAGACCCCGCTTACTTACCAGCGAGGAAGAGGTATTGGCAGTTTCTTCAGCGGTCTATTTCGTTATTTGCAGCCGCTAGTTGCTTCCGGAGCTAAAGTTATAAAACAGCAAGCGCTGAAAACTGGAAAAACAATACTGCAAGAAATTGGCAGCAAGCCGGTTAAGGACATATTAAAGGACCAGGGAAAAGCTGCTGTACAAGATCTAGCGCAAAAAGGTATAAATAAACTCTTCGATAGTATGGGCGGTGCAGGTATAAATAATCGTACGATTATTAAAAGAGCTAATCCATTTACGACGTTACGCTTAACCAAGTCTCCTAAACGAAAAAGACGTTCAAAACAAACAAAACGTGCTACGAAAAAAACAGCAAACAAGAAGAAAAAATCTATAAAAGGCAAACGCGGTTTTCATAAACGACCATTGGATATTTTTGATAAATAGGCAAAATGTCCACGTATAACGAGTGCATGAAATCTGAGCTGGACCTTTTCTCTACACCGACTGTTCAAAGTAATATTTTAAAAACCGAGGAAGTAGCATACAAGCCTATAGCCTCATTAGATAACTCATCAGTTTTGGAATTTGTCTCGCTGGGACATGGAGATACATATCGAGACTTGTCAAGTATATACCTACGTTTAAAAGTGCAACTAATTAAATTTAAAGATGGAAAAGAAGAACTTTATACTGGAAACGATATTATTGTAAAGGCCTCAGACGGTAGCGTGAAGACTGTGTCTGATGAAGGGCCTGGCGTTGTCAATAACGTGCTTCACTCGCTCTTTCGTCAGTGTACTATTTACCTAAATGGGAGACCGGTTGTTCAAACTGACAATAATTACAATTATAGGGCGTATATTGAAAACTTGTTAAATTATGGAAAAGATGCGGCATCAACACATTTAGAATCTGTTGGCTGGTATATCGATGAAAACAGCATAGACATTATTCAAGATGACGGCCAAAATTTAGGTTACTCAGCAAGACGAAGACTTTTTCATAAGAGCAACGTTGTTGAGCTAATGGGTAAAATACATGCTGATATGTTCAACCAAGACAAATTATTAATGAATGGTGTAGATCTGCGCGTTGTGTTATCACTTGAAAAACCCGAATTTTACCTTTTGTCAAAAGATGATGACAATTCCCCACGAATTAAGATTTTAGAGGCCACTATGTACATGAATCACGTAACTGTTAACCCCAGCATTATGTTGGCTCATGAAACCGTTTTACAACGATCAAACGCTGTATACCCATACAAACGAGTCGAAGTTAAAACATATACTATACCTGCAAATACATACACATTATCCTTAGACAATATTGTCATAGGGCAATTACCAAATTTATTAGTGTTTGGTATGGTTGATAACGACGCATATACAGGAAATCGAACAAAAAATGCCTATAATTTTAAACATAATAACATCACAAGATTTAATTTATCAGTAAATGGTGTCCAGATACCAAACCAGCCTATGGAATTTGATTATTCAAAGGAAAAGCCAATTAGTACAAGAGGATACATCTCCTTGTTCAAAGGAACTGGAATACATTATTTCGATAAAGGCCATCAGATTTCAAAGAAATTCTTTGACAACGGCTGTTTTCTACTTGCTTTTGATTTAACTTCTGACCGTTCATATAATTCAACCTGCGGTAATCTATTAAACCAAGGTACGGTTAGAATTGAAGGAAGATTTAAGGAGGCTTTGAAGACAACAGTAACCTGTATCGTGTATGCTGAATATGACGGGAGTGTGGAAATCGACAAAGATAGGAACGTATACACCAGCTTCTAAAAAAAAGCTATATAAGATGGTACAATTTAGAATTAATCACAGTGCATATAGACAACAAAGCGAGCTATCATGAGTTGTTTAATAAATGTCGAATACTTTTCTGGAGGCTGCTTGACCTTCTTGAAAAAGGTTTCTTTTGCGGGATTCACAGCACAAAGTAAATTATTTACAAAGGAGATTATCTTCAAATACCCTACGTCAACTCCAGGCTGTATCGACCAATCAAATAAGTTGGGAAACATTGAACTTAGACGCCTAGATGAAGACCTGATAAAAACATTAGCAAAATTTACGACAATACTTGTTTGCGATGCGCCAACCAAGGAATTTATAAATAACTATGTTACATCCTATACCGAGGTTATTGATGTAAGGGCAGTAACCCCGGCTTCTGAGCAAGAATGAACACGATCGAACTTACAAAGTCACTAGCAAATAACCCTACTACAAAAACGTTTTTTAGAGGAGTATTTGCTTGTGACCGTCTGCCAAAAGAAATAAAAAAGCCTGCATGCGTTATAGCTAATACGGATCCTGCACGAAAGAGCGGCACCCACTGGGTCGCATTTTACATTCCAAAAAAGGGCCTGCAGAATACTTTGACTCGTATGGTAAGCCCCCCAGTAACAGGCTCTTTCGCAACTTCTTACATACTAATGCAGATGTGTTTGTAAACAACAAGAAACGATTACAAGGTGCACTTTCATCGACCTGCGGACATTATTGCTGTGTGTATCTGTATTTTCGGTGTAAAGGAAAAAGTTTAAAACATTTTCTACAACAGTTCTCCTTCAATAATTTTAGATTAAATGATAATAAAGTTGTGAATTTATATCGCAAAATATACTTGAGAAAATATTTAAAATCTGGTGGGGGTAAATATAAACAGTTATGTAAACCGGAAAAAAGAGTATAAATACGAGGCGATGGTGATGCACAGTTAATGTTAAAGTATAAGCCTCCGCTTCAAGATGGAACCAGTAACTAAAACTAAAAAGTCTAAACAGTTGAGTGCAAAAAGAGTGTGCGCAGAAGAGTTTAAAGTGATGGACACAAAATCCAAAAAACAAAAACTTAGACCGATACGGAAAAAAGGCGAAAAAGGATCAGAGGTCCCGGGCGAAAATCTTTTGCTAAATTATACGTATCATCTGGACCATCACCATAATCAGAAGGTTGTCCTCGGATTTAATCCGATCTCGTTTGAGGCAAAAATAGTCTTTCACCGTCATGGTTTTGCGCCTGTGTCAACATTTTACTCTGGATGGCTGGAAGTTTACAAGCATCTAACCAAACTAAAAGACGAGGTTATTCCAGACATGTTCCCGCCAAACCAAGAGGAGCTTCAGACGAAATACACAATCCCCGTTGGTACAGGAAATATTCAGCTGACCCTTAACGAGCTCTATAAACTGATTGATATGCAGGATTTCTTCAAGATTGTAATGTTCCACAATCACAACGCCGTCGAAAGTGTAAAGGAATATTATAAACAATATTGTGAGAAGTGTAAAAACAAAAATTTGATTTTCCTGGCTAACGAAGATTTTTTTATACCGTCTAGAACGTCTTATGTACACCTAAATTATTCTAGGCTTTTCTTCGAGATACCTTTGTTCTGTAGTACCAATATTCTGTTCGACATAATAAGCATTGAATAAATTTTTTAAATAAAGACAAATAAAGTGTTTTTTTAATTCCATTTTATAATTTTATTGATTAACATATACAGGTACATATTTACACAGTTTTGTCGAGCACAACGGATAAAAGATACATCATTGTGGATTTTACAAGGAAGTTGATAATTTGCAAGTTCACCTAGCCTAGGCATTTCTCCAAGCTCGATGATTTCTGAAGTGGGCGCGTATTTGCTGACAAATGAAGCCTTGATTACACCTTTTACATACACTGTTGTATTTTCAAATCTTGAAAACACTTCGGGTATGTTGTTGTAGCTGATGTCCCCGCCACTCCAATGTAGACCATTTATATTTTCCACGTCATACTGGTTCTGTCGTCTTGCCTTCGATGACAACTCCTGGTATGGATAGGGAGGCATGAAATGATAAGAATCCGGGATGATCGTTCCAACAGCAAGGATGGCAAGTTCTTTAATAAAATACTGGCCATTATTTCCGCATACAAACTGGATGTCCAAGATAAATTTGTCCATATTATAGCTTGACGATGAAATACGGTATGAAGCGAGGCCGTGCGTGAACATTTATATATATATGTGTATTAGACATGTTTTTCATTTTAACAAATTGCGAATCTCCTCGCTACATCTGCATCCGGAACAGTTAATTTTGTCATGTATATTAGAGTCCATAAACTCTTCTGAGTCCTCATAGCGGTGCATATAATATTTTTCAAAAGCAATCTCCTCAGGTAGAAAATGTCTTAGGTCCCAGAGATAAGCGTGCAGCTTGACGCACAAGAACAAATCGCAGAAAAGTTCCAACTCGATTTTATCATTAAGATATAGCTCACATATAATAAGTCCGCGGCGAGATTTCACCTCTCCCTCTTTATTTAAAGACCTCCAACCGACGTCGTTTGCAAGATTAGTTATACATCTGCCTTGATCAATTTTAAGTTCGCATACTATGCACCTAATAAGGCTTTTTAGATCAGGATACACCTGCTCAGGCAGATTTTCAACATGACGCATCCACATTATCTAGCTGTGACTTTTTACGACTCTCCGTGATAGAATAATATCCGCTGACGATGATGACCGCTCTCTCTGCACTCAGTTGAAGCCTTATGTTTACACCTGTCTAAAGTAGGTACAATAATCCTTATAACAGCATATTTTACTAATTTATAGTAGCCTATTTCTTAAATATATCCTGAATTTACACAATATTGAAATACATTTATTTCTTTACATTTTTTTTTTAGCTAAAGCAACAAGTTTTGAAATAATTTTTACACAGTATGAAGTTGCTTAATTGTTTAATTTCCGCTTTTTGAAACCGTATGGGTAAGAAAAGTAATTTTCAGTAACAACGCGCTTATCAAAGGTGAATGACAAATGTTTTGTTTCCAGTGAAGATATAATAATTCCCGGTCGTTTTCGTTTAATTTTTTTATTATTTGTCACGCATACTCTATCTTGAAAACTCTCCCCAGTAACCAGTGATTTTAAACACTCGAAATTGACAATTTTAGAATTTTCGAAATTAATCGTAATACCCTTGCATTTGATAATGTACTCAGGACCTTTTTCAGTCTCAATTTTAAGGCTGTAAGTTTTTGGTCCGGTGCTCACAAATTCTGAAATAAAGGCATTAGCCCCGAAACATTCAATTTCGTCCGTTAGGTCGCCCAGAAAGTCGGAAATAGTAAATGAAAAAGGGTTTTCTTTATTATCCACAAATATCAAACTATCGGTATCACAATATAAAATATTTCCCCCCACTTTTTCTAACACCTCGTAAAGCTTTAGTCTAGCAAATGCAGTTGTGTAGGCAGCAATAGGGATATTTACGTGGGGGAGAGTGTTAAGGTTTTCTTGAATATATTTCCACGTTACCCACATGGTGTTTTTATTAATTGGATGTAAGGAGCAAATTTCAATTCCTGGAGATTGTATAAAATCACAAAATTCTTTAAAGTTATTGAACACTTTAGTATAGTTTCTGTCTTCTCTTTGTGCAAATTTCCCCCAAAAAGAATTTAAACAAATTTTTGCTGTGTTACGTCTGCCAGAATTTTTACGAATTTGGTCTTTGTCTAAAACAATGTTTTCTCTTATCTCATATGATTTAAGAAAATTATCTTTCTCGTTTTCAGTTGTACATTTACTCCCCCATCCACTTGCCTCTTGTTTAATTTTCAAAAAGGTGTTGACATAATCTGTAAATAGACCACCTGTCTTTGTAACCGGGTCATACACAGTGTAGTCATATTTCCAGACTTCAAAAATCCTTTTTATTTGATACCCTTTTTTCACAGCTAAAGCTACTTCAGGTATAACCCACACACCGATAATTTCTCTTTCTTTTTCATCGTGACAGCATGCAGAAATTTTGTTTTCATCTGCACATTTTTTGCAGAGGGCAAAATACAATTTTTGATTAGTTTTAAAAGGTAGCACTGGTAAAAATAAGTTAGAAGGAGGAATAACAGAGCACATAATAAAGCCGTGCATTAACAGTATTTCTGATACTGCGGGCATATCACAGTTGCGAAATATTGTGGGATGACCGATAGGGTAAGGCGAATATTTATTAATATATGGGTACAAGCTTGTGAAATCTAAATACCGTATTACCTCATCCTCTTTTACTTTATGGTACAGCTTAAAAACTTCTGTACGTCCACCAAAAACAGCGTTGCGTGGATTAAGCGGTAGAGGAATATTTGCAACACGATCATTTAATTTTTCGTCTACATCTGGATTGGTTTTTAAAAATTTTCTGAATTCACATTCCCACATGTATACTAGATTGTAATCCAATCGCTTAATTGTATCAATTCTTTTAAGAGTGCTCTCAAATCTTTGACTCATAGTCTCGATCTTTTGGGCGGTATTATTAGCTATCTCTTGAATTTTAAAGCAGCTTTTACATCCATGATAGAAGCAGCCAAAGAATTCATAAACCGTATTTGTTTTTGAATTAAACCCATCTACTTGTAATCCACCTCTTTCTAACTTCACTTCTCCTTTATTATATGCAGACAAAATCTCTTGATTAGTTTTTAGACTTTCCCAAATAAGCCATTTTGTGGCAATAAGCGAATGATTTTGAGATTTATAATAACCATTCTTAGGCATTATACCCAAAGTATTATTTTTAAGGTAGTTTTTCCGGAAAACAAGCATGCAGGTTGACGCAATAGTCAAAGCTTCTGTAAAAGGATTTACTTGCGTTATATCAAGAAACTCTTGCATAAATCGGGTGCATCCCAAACGTAAAATACTAACATCGTTCACACAATATTTTAACATCTCTTCTCGGTTGTTAAAGGTTCCCTTAGACACGGTGTTATACCATTTTAAAAACTTTTCTCTTTCTTTTAGCTTCATGGCCGAGTATCCATATGACTCGGGGGGAGGATAGCTTCCAATGTAGTCAATATTTTCAACGATGTTAAAGTAATAAGGATAATAACCCTTTTCGTGATCTTTAATATCAAAAACGTTGGGAAAGTTAGAAAGGGGAAGTGCCAGAAAATTTAAAGAATCGATAAATATTAAATTCTCGCATGTCATTTTCATTATTTTAGAACCATTCATTATAGGTTCTATTTTTAAATTTCTATCTAACAGCTCAGAAATAATAAAGTGTCCATCATATCCCTGCAGGTTATGTGCAATGCAGTACACGTTAGACACAAAAGGCCGGGAGCTCAGACAGTAATCTAGAAAATTTTTTACAACGTTTGTCTCATTACTGTATTTAAAGACATGTTGCCTATCGCCGCAAACCTCACATTTTTCCTTAATATCTGGCTTTCTGTAACAGCTATGGCATATTTGCTGTGCAACAATTAAATTCACAATATGCAAATAAGATGTGGTGCTATTTTCACATAAGGTATTCTGGGTACTTTCGCAATCAAAAAAGATTATTAAAAATTTTTTATGGATACTTCCTCTATACCTCTTAATATAGCAAACATGTTCTTGTGGAACAATTTTAAAACAGATCTTACAAAAATATTCATTACAGGTATGTTCTTTTAATTCTCTCTTATTAAGGATAAGGAATTTACTACAAAATTTGCATATTTTAAAAGTGTCGCATACACTTTTACTCTGAATTTTATTTTGAGTGTGGTTCAGAAAGCAAACATCGCCTCTAAACATGCGATTGCAGTTTTCATATTCTCTGACTTTTTCAACGAAATCGCACGGTGGATAAGAGTCACAATATCGACACTTTGCCTCGCATTTATGCATTTTCACGTTTGTTAGCCTGTCACAGAAAGAACAGGCATACTTTTTATTAAAAAAGCCTGTTAACGATTTAATTACATAAAAATGCTTTAACGTCTCTGAGTAATACAGAAAAACTTTTTTCGCTATATCGCTTTCAATAGGCAACTTAAAAAGAATCGAGTCTGAATTTCTCAAGTCATCGAAAACAATAATTTGATAATTTTTCAAAAATTTTTGAAATTTGTAAATATCTTTTACACTACACCCTTTGTCAGTAATAACCACCTGTGAATTTTTACACAACATTCGTGCTAATTTATCCAGTGAGGCGATTATAGATAAACTACTTCGATTATTAAAATGTTCTGACGTCATTTCAATGCCAAAACAAATACTTCGAGGAAGACAGTTTACATCATTATCCTTGCCAACATCTATCACGCTTGTTTTCCGAGATAAAACCACACTTTCTTCCGTACGTCTAGGATCTATTTTGCCTCCCGCAAAAGGAAAATTGACGATATTTGCATCGAGTTGCAAGACATCATCGGAAAGAAAAATAGCATTGGACTGGTTAATATTCGAGATCAGTCCAATGATATATTCACCGGATAATTGGTCAATAGACCTAAGACTACACCAGATGGGCTTAACATGAGGTGAATTTGGGAGTAATAGTGAGAAACTAATTTTGCTACCTTCCGCACAATTCGCCGTCAGATCTTTAAGCACATTGTCAAACACTTTTTCTAAAACTTTCAAGGGATCTTGGCCAATAGCAGAAAAATCTTGCAACTGAAAGGTCATTTTTGCGCCTTCTGCTTTAAATTTTTTAAAAAACGTTAGTTGTTTTGATAATAATTTATAACCACTGCCGTATTGACACACTTGATTTTGTTCAAGATCAGTATTTTTACTTTCGCAAGCGACAGAGTTATTTTTCTCGCCTAAATTGAACAAATCAATAGCGCTCCCAGACGCCCCGTTGTTAATTTCACAGACCGCGGAATTATTGTCTTCACTTGTATCTAAGTAATCAATGGCACTCTTTAACACACTATTTGAAAGAGGCATATCATATAAAATTGAAAATTTTGTTAGCAATCTTAATAAACAAAATTTTTCACGGTCCGAAAATAGCACGTTTTCTTTTTTAACTACCTTTATAGAGGTATTTAAAGCGGACAAGAAAATTTCCGAATTTAAACTTAGCGCGCTTTTTAGATAAACAATTATCTCTTCTGACTTCATTTTTAATTTTTTTTACAATTTTCTTAACCTAGCTAGAATATATCTTTTGCGTAAATACCACTCAGTAAAATCCACGGTGTCTTCTTGCTCCGGGTCCCTCTCTTCTCTGGCGCTCGTTAATGGCTTAGGTATCTCTGCCACCACTTGTGGTTTTTCGTCAGCGGGGGTAAAGTCCTTGTTGTCTGGGATCACCATCAATATGTAGGTACCCTTTAAAAGAGAGAAATTATATTAAGAATAAAAGCTATGGTAACGGCTCGGACAAGCCCAATCTTTATACACTCCGTTCTCTTTTTATACGGTAAATGTGCTTCATGTTCCACCGCATTACTTCAAAATTGCACAAGAAAAAAAAAAAAACGCAAAAAGAGAGTTGAATGTACTTACCTTTTAACTTTTTAAATGTCTAAAAACTTAAAAACCTTATTTTTCGCTAAACACTTTTTAAAATATTTCACTCACAGCTTCAAAACCTTTTTAAGATCAGACGATGACTGTTTTCCTTGCGACTTCGTTATAGGCTTTTATACATTTTCCGCTAGGGCCAAAAAGACCAAGTAAAATGATAACATTTCACTAAGAACACATAACCATTATTCACCGTCCTTTATCGATGAAAAATCGACACTTCTCTTTTAAAATGCAACAAAGTTGTACCTACCTGCGTTATAAATTAAGAACAAACTTTAGCCTAGACGGCAATATCACTAGAATAATAACGCCCCAATGCTCTTAAAATAATTAACTTTAAATTACATCCTGCAGATAATTTACGTCTAAGACAGCTTTGAGAATTGCAACAAAGTTGTAACCACCTTATAAGCTAAGAACAGGGTTTACTCTACGTAACAAGATCGCTAGAATAATAACGCCACAACGTTCTTAGCAGAATTTACTTTAAATTGCATCCTGCAGATAATTTACGTCTAAGATTGCTTTGAAAATTGCAACAAAGTTGTAACCGGGTTTAACCCAGGTAACGGCATCACTAGAATAACGCCATACATAAATAACTTTTTAATTCATCCTGGTAATAAATTTACCTTTTAACCGCGCCTGTTTAAAAGTTTTGAATTGAGGAGCCAAACAGTATATAAGCCCAGGCCTTCTTTAACAGACCTCAAACAGTTTTGCAACATTAGCGGCTTTACCTCACTGGCAAGGATAACTTCTGGCAAGCAATGGTAAGTATGAAAAATATTCTTCTTCGTTGTAGAAAACGTATTAGTTAATATTATTTTTTTTACAGAATACATTTGAGCTGCTACAGAGTGTGTCGGAAAACAGCTTCGACACTCTGGTACCAATCACGGGACTGGAGCTGGGAAAGGAGTACCAGGTGAAGGCCTTTAAATTAGTAAAAACACAATACGGGCTTCGCGTCACAACGCATTTTGTGAACAATACGTATGTGTTTTTGCCGCCTCGGTTTGCTGAAAAAATTAAAACCCAGAGACAAATTGAGGACCTTAATCAGCATGCAGGATGTTACTTAACCTTTGACGGAAAAGATGAGTCAAGAGGAGGTTTTTTAAAAATTAATTTCTCGAAACACGAGTAAAAAAAAACAACGTCTTTTCTAAAACCCAATTGTACACCCGTCGCACAGGCATACTGTCTTTGTTGCAATAAAAAACATTATATATCAACAAATCGTTTTTATTCATACAACCCTTTTCTTTTACCCAACCTTCACCCACATTCGCGTCATTCACAACACCAGGTTCACTGACTGCGGCCGGTCATCTTTCTTTAATCTTTTTTCCAGCTCTTTATCACACGCTGCACGCATTGAGCGGCACAAGAACCAAGACCACGTGCATAACAACATCAGAACTTGTTCTTTCTCAAGCTGCTCCGGCCAGCAACTTTTTTCTTTGTCTTTATTTTCAAGCGGCTTTTTCACCTTCTGCCCGAGGCACGCGGCAGCATCACGACTTTTTGCCTTTGTTTTATTTTTCAAAAGCTGCTTACCCACTCTTTCGCCCGATCATTTCACAGGCACGATCACTTTACCCACTCGTCCTCCTGCGTTTTTGCTCTTGTCATCAAAAAACTCCTATAGCGCACCTACTTGCACCCACTAGCCATAGCCATCCTATCAGCTGGCCCTTTCCAAAACCAGTTATTGTCTCCCGTCCTTCCCACAGGCAGCACCAACTCTCTCCCTCCAACCAGCCATCTACAACAACACAACTCGACCTCGACTCAGCTTTTTATTTTTACCCCCTGTGCTCGGAACAGGGACATGTCTTTCCCACTCCCGCCTCACACACTTCTTATCAGGCGGTGGGAACCGTCTTGCAGAAAACCCCACCGGTGGGATGCCAACCGATCGTGAGGTAGCTTGTCCCTTATGCGCCTAATGATAAGGTATACCGGAGGTGGTACACTTACTACTGACATCAACATCTAAGTCCTTGAATCCATGGGTTCAACGCGGGGAGGAATGTTTAGGTGGCATACCTTAATTGTAACAAGGCAAGCATTTCCCACGAGCACGCAGACATCGCTTGACAAAAAGCTTTCGTTCGCTGCATCTGCAGGAATCTTATTTCGGCGAGACGCAGCGATCGTGGGAAGTGCTTATCTTGCACTTAGTTAGAATAAGGTTCACATGGATAATTTGTATAAAAGCTGAAATTTGTTAAAATAAAGTTTAGTCTGTTTTATCCGACGAACCGCGTTATCTCTAAGCACTTTTCTTTTCAGCGAGCTCGAGATTAGGTGCAACACTTAATCTCCTACACAGTAATTAGGGTGCAACACCTTAATTCCAGAACAGTAGGAACAAAAGAGTTCCTTCTTTAACAAGGAGTATGGTGATAATGAAAAGCTAATCGACCATGCTCTGCAGGGGTTTATGTCTCTTGTTAATTCCCGCACTGATATTGCGGGCCTACGTGGGCTGTACAACAACGCCTTGGCGAACGTGAGATCCCTTACGGCTCTTGGTGTGCAGCCATCTCAATACTCAGTCATGCTAAAATCAGTGCTACTCAGATGTCTACCGAACAACCTCGTGGTGGATTTTCATCGGAATTGCCAGTCCCAAGATACCTCGAATTCGGAGCCTTCCTCTACATTGAAAGAAAATGAAGCCAGTTCGTCTTCTAGCGAGGATTATCTTTTCTATAATGGCGGACACCAGGTAAATGAAATTCAGAAATTTATTAAACGCGAGGTGGAATCCCTAGAAAGATGCAACCAATCGAGGCCTAAGACGTCGAACCAAACAAACACCCACAGCTACAAAACTGCTACGGGCTTGCTAACGGGTTCCAGTCCAACTGAAAAGTGCTACTTCTGCAACTCAACTTCTCATTTAACGGAATGCTGCAATGAAAATCATTCCGTGTCGTATCGAAAGGAGATGCTTAAACGTGAAGGTAGGTGCTTCAGGTGCACTAGAAAGGGCCACGGATCCAGGAAGTGCAAGGTTAAAAATATTCGCTGTGCGAAATGCTCTGGTGTTCATGCTACATCCATGTGCGATCCTAATTATAATTCCAACATAGGAAAAGCATCACCAAATAAGCCCAGTGAGGATTCGCTTTCCTTAAGCCGAGAACTGAATCATAATCCATCGGAAACAGCTACCAGTTTGTGTTCATCAACGATGCCCACCTCTACTACTGTGTATTTGCAGAGTGCTTGTGTCATCGCCACGGCTGCACGAGTGTTAGATGACTCTCATTGTCTTCGCATTATATTGGATGGAGGCTCCCAGCGTACTTATATACGGGAAAGTGCAGCGACTAAACTTCGCCTGACAGTTGTCGATACCGTAGACATACACTACACATATTGCCTTTTGGGATGTACTAAAGCCGAGCCAAAAACATTGAAGCGTGATCGTGTTTCTGAGGGGGCAATATAGTTCTGAATTTGTGTTGATTCTAGCAATAGTAATTCCCGAGATTTGTTTAGATGTCATGCAAGCTCCCAGTGCCAATAGTCCAGCATTCTCGAGGTTCCTTCTAGCCGACGATCATCAAGTCGGAGTTCCCGAAAGTGGTATTAGCATATTAATAGGTACAGACTATTATTGGAGCGTCGTCTCTCAGGAATCTAAACGAATAACGGATAAGCTAGCGGCGATTAATACGCTATTCGGATGGACCATTCAAGGGCCCGCTGTAAACACCCTGTGCGAAGAAAATTTAGCTTTAGCCACTACTGCGGTAAGTTTGCAAGTAAGCAGTCTGGAGGAAGATGTTAAACGTTTCTGGGACCTAGAGACTCTAGGCATAACGAGTTTCGTTGAAGGTTCAACGGAAATTGAAATTGATAAATATATCGTTCCAGACGGTGAACGCTATCGAGCTTCTTTGTTGTGGAGAGATGTCAATTGCGTGTTGGATAGCTATTGGAATGGTGCAGTTATCCGATTCGAGAAGCTAGTTAGAAAACTGTCAAGGGAACCGTCGAAACTCTATGATTACGACAACGTTATGTGGGAGCTCATTGCGTCTGGAATTGCGGAAAAGTGCATTGTGGAAAGATCTTCTAGCCAACGTGTATATTATTTACCACATCGTCCAGTATACCGTCAGGACAAGGCGACCACGAAAACCCGTATTGTATTCGGTGCGTCAGCGAAATCAGGTAATAATTTAAGCTTAAATGATAATTTGCTTACCGGCCCTAATCTTTTGCCTGATATTTTAACGATATTTCTGAAGGTTCGTGTAGGAAAAATCGGAATCTGTGCCGATATAGAGAAGGCGTTCCTGCAGGTTGCTTTGCCGGAACAAGATTGTGATGCGCACCGGTTTATCTGGTTTGATAGGCGACTTT
This sequence comes from Eutolmus rufibarbis, assembly GCA_963920795.1. Classification (NCBI taxonomy): domain Eukaryota; kingdom Metazoa; phylum Arthropoda; class Insecta; order Diptera; family Asilidae; genus Eutolmus; species Eutolmus rufibarbis. Next base: position 22,455,381 of record OY987207.1, read on the forward strand.
CAGAGGGTGATAATCTTCCAAGCCGAGCTGTTTACCGAATGTGCAGAGTAACCTTTGGAGTGTCCTGCAGCCCTTTTTTGCTCTGCGCGACTTTGAGAAAACACTTCAACATCGAGTCTGAATCCTTCCCAGATACTTGCAACGTTTTAAGGAAATCATTCTATATGGACGACCTAATTGTGACCGTCGACGACTTAGCGACAGCAGCTCGATTATATTCAGATACCTGCCACATAATGAAGAAAGCAGGTATGCATATTCGAAAATGGAACTCCAACGAAAGATAATTGCAATCTCTGTTTGCAAATACATCACCTCCGGCACTGGTACAAAAGGTATTAGGTTTAGTATGGCACTGTAGTACAGACGTAATTTGTGTAGATCTTCAAGGCAATTGCTTCACGTTAACATTGGTGACTAAACGCCCTATTTTACAGCTAATAGCAAGCATATATGATCCACTGGGAATGCTCGGCCCAATTATGGTCGGTTTAAAATTGTTCTTCCAAGATGCCTGGCGCCTTAATCTTGCCTGGGATCAAGAATTCCCACCAGATCTGAAGACAGCGTGGGACAATTCCGTCTGTAATATCCACTTACTCAATTATTTCGCACTTCCTCGTTGTATCTGCCGTATGACCGTCGACGCAAATATTCAGCTACACATATTTTGTGATGCTAGTCCCCGAGCTTATGGAGCTGTGGCTTATGTGAGGTCAGAGGACGTCGGTGGACCAGTTAATGTGAGTTTTTTATGTTCCAAAAACCGGATTGCTCCTTTATAAAAGGACAGGGTCAAAGAAGTTACACTACCTAAGCTAGAGTTAACGGCTTCACTGGTGGGAGCAAGGTTGTCTGCGTACATAGTGAAGAATCTAGGCGTTAAAATAGACTCTATTCCCTTGTGGTCCGATTCAGAGATTACTCTTTATTGGATTTTTAACGAAAAACGAAAGTATGACCCTTACGTAAATCATCGAACGCAAGAAATCCGCTCTCTAACGAAACTTGGCAACTGGAGTCATTGTCCTGGAGAATCGAATCCAGCAGATCTTCTTACAGGGGTATCGCCGTGAAAAACTTTGTAAACAACGTGTGGGTGAACGGACCGCGGTGGTTATCGGATCCTCCTAGTACTTTTGCCAAATGTTGAAATTGGTGTCGTCGCTCCAGACGCTGTTCTATGTTTACAGTCAGCTTCTTCTAACGTCAAGCTTAATACATCAGATCTGATATTTGAGATTCAGAATTTTAGTCGGTTTAGGAAATTTCTTCGAATAACCGCGTACGTTTTTAGATTCGTTAATAGCCTGAAAGGTATGTCACCACGTTCGAAATTTCTAACCGCCACTGAACTTAAAGAAGCTGAAAGGTATTGGATCAAGCTCGTTCAGTATACTGAATATAACGAAGAAATAAAAGCCTTAAGAGGTTTAAATGCAATTCCGAGATCTTCTAAAATCTTAAGGTTAAATCCTATGATTGATGAGAACGGTATCCTTCGTGTCGGTAGCCGCATTGCAGAAGCAGACTTCGACTACGATGAATTATTTCCTATTATACTACCAAAGGCATGTTATTTCACAACAATTCTGGTTTCCGACTTACATGAAAGAACTCTCCACGGAGGTGTAAACCTAGTTTTAACTCGATTGAGGGAAATATTTTGGGTCATCAGAGCCCGCCAAGTGGCTAAGTCCATAGTACATCGTTGCAGAATATGCAAACGCCTCAAAGGAAAACCGGCTTGTGAACCATTTGGCCCTCTTCCCAGAAGCAGAGTAAGGACTTCTCGCCGTTTTGAAACGACCGGTATAGATTTTGCTGGACCACTTTATGTGCGGGACTCAACCGAACAAGATAGTACGTACAAGGTTTATATATTATTATATACTTGCGCTGCAATCCGCGCTGTACATCTCGTGCTGGTACCAGATTTGACAACGGAATCGAGTATATTTGAATCCGAGCTGTAATTCATTATGGTAACCTAATTTTGTTACATTTTATTATCAAACTTACAGCCAGAAAAGTAAGAAAAATAATACTTTACACAAAATTCTTTATTGTTTGTTTATCGTACAGACTCTTTACCAATTGCTGATAAACTGAAAACAAAAATTATTGTGTGCGGATTATTCCGCTCTCGGTGATAATGTACAATTTTTGTTTGCGGATAATTCCGCTCTCGGTGATAATGAACAGTTTTTGTTTGCAGATTATTCCGTCAAATGATGCAAGTGGGTTAAGAAGAAGTGAATAGAAATTGCTATTATTTAAAGGGGCTTTAATATATTACTAATGAAAATACAAATTGCATATTCAAAAACATATTGGGCGATAAAATATGAACAGTAAAAAAGTGGAAACGAGGACTAAAATGCATCAAATTGCAAATGAGCAGCAAAATAAATAATTGGGCAGTAACGCGTGACCAGTTACTAAATCAGAATTAAAAATGTAAGAAATTGCAACGGCTTGCTTGCCTCTCAATAACTATGCTATGCGGACCTGTCCCACTTGCCATGGAGGCAATAGTAAGATTTTCCTCCCTGCACATTTTCATTCTGAAAACATCTCCTATTAGTGCTTTGAAAGTGCAGATTACATCAAACATGCCCATGACTGACAAAGGTCACATGAGCATCTTGGAGCACATTCCAGATATTAGGGTCTGTCTCAAATCGGATTGCATAACCAAGGAGCTGTGCTTCGGTAGGAGATTCAAAATCTTCATCCCGTTGGGAGTAATGAGTTCGCTGATAAACTGGGCAAAGAGGGGTCATCAACTAGGTACCAAGACCCTGTAGCATTGGCTGGTCTCCAGCCAAGACTGTGGTGGACGGATGGGTAAAAAGTAAGCAAGTCCTATATTGGGATAATGCTCCGGGGTTACGACAAGCTAAGTAGCTTATTAAACCCTTTGCTTATACCGACACCACCATCTTTAGCAAAGCTGATCTCAGGCTGCTGGTGGGCTACTTCTCTGGTCATCATATGGTTAGACATGACCTTCATAAAATAGGTCGGTCAGTTGAGACGAAATTTCGACTGTGTCTAGAGGACGAGGATACAACAGATCACATCTTATGTGACTGTATGGCTTATGCGCCGAATAGAAATAAAACCTTCGGTAAGGGATTCTTAAGCTCGTGTGAGGTCCGTAATTCTTCTGTGGGTAATCTTCTGGCTTTCCTTACGGTAGCGGATCGTCGACTCCACTAACGGGGCTTTGGCACAAAAGACCGACTGATTGCAGTGCCCACCATATGGATAGCTACCCCAATAATAAATAAATAAAAGGCTACAATAATTGATTTTAGCTTGTTATAGTCGTAAAGTAATGATGTTATAGTTTTAAAGTTCAGAAATAAATCATTATTTTCGGTCCTTGTTTTATTTACTTGTCATGAGTAATTCCGTATTGTTCGTATCTATGTGATACTATATTTCTGATTAAGCAGGCGAGTTCTTTACAATTTTATTTACATATGTATGCATGTATGGTGGTGGTGTTTTTTTAGAGGTATACAAATTTAAAATTAAATAAAACACGTAACAATAATGTTAATGGCCATGGTCTTAGCTTTATTTAAAAGATGTTATATATGCCATTAGTGTTTAAACATGATTTCGGGCATATGGGCGCCACGGCTGACTCGAATGAAGCGTAAACGGGAAGTTGAATTTTCGATCACTTTATCGAGCAACTGGTGCCGTATATCGGCAATAACATGGGGAATGTTGACTTCCAAGTAGTCCACCGTCTGTGGTTTATTAGCGTAGACGAGTGACTTGACATATCCCCAAAGAAAGTAATCCATAGCTGTGTGAGATCACACGATCGTGGAGACCAGTTCATAGGACCAGTACGCGAAATTATTCGCTGATCGAATGTTTCCCGCAATAAATTGATGGTGTCGCTTACTATGTGGCATGTTGCGCCATCTTGTTGAAAGTTCTGCCACATCAATACCATTCAACTGAGGAACGAAGAAGTCAGCAATCATGGCTCTATAGCGCTCTACATTGACGGTAACATTCTGGTCGGCATCATCTTTAAAGATGCCCATAAAGAACGCAAAACAGTGACATTTAATGGATGTAAGGGCATCTCAACAAAAGTTTCTGGGTTTTATCCACTCCAAATTCGGCAATTCTGCTTATTGACGCAGCCGTTTAACTAAAAATGAGTCTCATCGCTGAACAAAATTTTGCGTTGAAAAAGAGGATCAATATTGAATATTGTTTTCGGCCCATTCATCGAACGTACGGCGCGCATAATGGTCACGCGGTGAAATGGCAAAACGTACTGACCGCAAATTGACAGTCCCTAGAAACAGTGTTACCAATTTAAAAACCAAACCTCTAAAAAACACCTTTATTTACTTCTTTATTTTTTTTTTTAAATTATAAAGTTTTACTGAATAACTACTTATTTTTGTTTTTAAGTAAATGTATTTATATATACGTAGAATTATAAGATTAATTAATAAAAATCACAAATTTCTATTCTATTCTATTAGGATTAAATATTCTCGATTTTTTCTTACTCCTTATGTGAAACTAAAAATCAACCAATCAATCAAAAATTTATTTATATTGTCCAATGTCTGTTGCAAATACGAGAATTTCAGTTTGAGAAAATGACGCACACAAGAAAAAATTTTATTTCGGGTCAATACTCAATAGCATCAATCACACAATGTCAACCCTTCTCCGCGCAATACTCGTCGGTGGACGGCTAGCCACCAAACGTTATCTTCTCTCTTCCTGCTTTTGCCTTTTTCCTACAATCAGGAGCAAGTGGCAGTGACAGCAGCAACCAGAAAAGCCAACGAGCACCGAAATTCTTCCCACGTCGATCAGCAAAATTTTTCCCTAAGCTTTCGGCTGTGAGATGTTTTCATATATTAAAGATTTTTAATGCGAGAGCACTAATCATAAACTTTTGCTTTCCATAAAGCTTGCTTGTTAAATTTTCGAATAGTAAAATTTTTTGAGAACCTTTTACGCGTTGTCGACATTTATTAGCAAATGTAAAAACCATTATATAATACAAATTCGAAAATATGTGACCTCAGCGCCACCACACATGTTAATGGCACAACCCGTTTTTGTCTAAATGGCACATCTACTTCTTTATATGTATAATCGATGCTTTAACTGACATCGAATAGGCAGGGAAAGTCTTAAAAACCCAATTGTGTTAAGAAGGCAGGTGGGATGAGGAGTTCTCCTTAAAATGACATGTGATTGGGCTTGACAAGAACGCTATAATTGTGGCTACAACGTGTGATGAAAAAAAGTGAGCGATTGCGCGGTGCATTTTTTTTTTGTAATCTGATTTTCTTTGATGCGTGCATGTACATATGTATGTATGTATGTACACATGTATGTATGTATGTATGTATGTATCCAAGTATGTATGTATGTATCCAAGTATGTATGTATGTATCCAAGTATGTATGTATGTATTGTATGTATGTATATAGGTGTATATGTGTATATGTTTGTATGCATATACATATGTACACTACCGCTCATAATTATTCGAACGATTCATATCAAGCTCTAAGTCCTATAAGTAAAGAAGACCTCTGAACAAAACTTCTTCAATGTTGAAACGAGATGTATTCAATATGAATATATTGAAGAAAATGATTAATGACCTTAATTTATATATTATTTAGCTTATTATTCTTTTTTCAATTAAATACATCTTAAGGAATACAAATGTATGCCACAACTCGATTACACTGTTTTATTTAAAAAAAATATCCATTTATAATTGCAAACATATGAATTTTTCGAATAATTGTGAGCGATAGTGTATGTATTTATTCATTTATTTATTTATGTATGCACATATGTATATATTAAATCCTTTAGATGGCGCTAATGGGCCCCGACTGCTACAACTTATTTGGAGTCATAAATTGAACAGTATGTATAACAGATAATTATAAACTAATATTGTTTGCCGTGTTGAATAAAAGCAGGAACATCTCTTCTCACACTCACATATTTAATTGTAAAATATCTTGTTTCTGTCTTTTTAGTTAATCTGAGATCACTGCAATCGGGTCTTTTTTGTTTAATAATTTTTTATTATTCGAATTTTAAAAGTTTATTAATATTCAAATTAATAGATTTTACAAAACTCAATAATACGGGGGCACTCATATGTCAATACAAAAAAATTTTTCAAGGTTGTATGGATGCAAAAGTATGCACCAAAGCGTGATAACTTCTTTGATATTTGCAAAGTTGCATATACATAACTTTAAAATACTAAAAATGCTCACACTTATAACATTACTAAAAAAAAGACCAATATTTGATGGCTTTCTCAGTGTGAACAGGAACTTATCTCAACTCGCCTTATGTGAATTTACTTAGCTGAGGTATGTTAGAATTACAAAGCTCTCCTGAGCAAAGATTGTGTCATATTTAGGGTTCATTTTAGTTTAAAGTCATATGTTTTATATTACCATACACAATCTCTCGCTTTAAATAAGATATATTTAAATTGACATGAAATCAAATGTTATTATAAAATATAGGAAAATTAAAAATAAAAATTATGTCAACTTACATATTCCCAAAATTATAGGCAATAAAACACGCTGAAGAATACAACAAACATGTTTAAATTCCATTATAGCTTTCGCCTGCAAAGAAAAAAGACAATAGATTAAAACGTATTTCGAAAATGATTAACGCAAAGCATCTATTAGGAAAACTAATGACCCTAATGGCGCTAATGAGCTCTGTCGCAAATTAATTAATACCTTCAGAGAAAGTAAATTTTTTGCAATTTCTGAAAAGAATGTTAAGAAATGTTCTTCTTAATCTAAACAAATAAAAAACACCTAATTTTTAATGTGAAAGTTGTTATAAAGTGTTGGATATGTAGTTCGATTGTTGATACTGTGTCATATACTACGATTACGACTTTCTTACCCAATAACACAGGTTTTTTAAAAGTACGTGTAACGTTTTTTATACCTATAGGAATCCTTGTTATTCCTTAGATTCATTATGAAAAATAAAATTAATTTTTGTAATTTATGACATTTTAATTATTTTTTATTTAATTACTAGCTGATTAACCCGATTTCACCCGGTGTATCAAAAATACTACTTACAAGTTAAATACTTCTAAAATATGGGTACTTCAGCCAGATTAGGAAATTTAGAAGTACAGTATCCCGCCATTAAATTATGACCGATGGCACCTATGCAAAATTATTGTCATTTAATGAGTACTGGGAACTCCTTTATTGTTTTTGACCTGGAAAAAGGACTAATTATGAATTTATTTGGTATTACCCTACACCCTTCACTGGAAAATTCCAATTTACAGTTGTTAACATTGTTCATTACTTATCAGTTCAATTTGATACTTGTTTGGGATAGTTATTTGAGTGATAAGTACTGAAAGTGTGTTAAAAAAAATTAGAAACTGCGAGTCAATGTACCAAAAAGTAAGTATTAATAAACGTTTCTGAATATTTTATAGTGAAATGAATTTTAATAATATTAACATGTTAATGTGAATATTTTAGGCAAAATGGGAAAAAAACGCGATATTTCATCAGAAAGGAAAGCACAAGTTGTTGCTTTATTGATGGAAGATAATTCAAGCTATGCCAAAATTACCGATATTGTGCGAATTTCGAAGTCATCCGTGGAGAACATTGCCAAAATGATGCGTAGTTCAACTGAATTCGCAGTGGTCACTGGGAACAAAGGAGCAAATTGTCGTAGACCAAGGAAGACAACAGCGAGAACGGATAGGAGAATCCTGCAGAAAGCTTTGCTGGAGCCTAAGAAACCAGCTGGAGAAATTTTAAAGGATCTGAATAACAATGGCGTCAGAATATCGCTGAGAACTTTGGAACGACGATTCAAAGAAAACAATCTTTCTTGTAGACGGCCAGCAAAAAAGCCAAAATTAACCAAAGTTATGCGCCAAAAAAGACTATATTGGGCACAATTGCTTAGAAGCAAAAGCAATGACTATTGGAATGCGGTAAATCCTTTTACTTATTAAATTTCGTTTCATTTATTATTCTAAAAACCAACCTTTTGAAAATTTGTTTCTGTAAAATCAATTTTTTTACAAGGTCATCTTTAGTGACGAATGCCGATTAGAAGCGGTGACCGAGACTTCAATATTTGTTCGAAGAAGCCCCAACGAAAGGTATTCAGAGGATTGTGTTGTCCAAACAGTCAAACATCTGCCTGCAGTGATGATTTGGAGCTGCATTTCAGCTGAGGGACCAGGCCCAATTTATTTCGTTGAACAATGCGCTCCAATCAATATACGAACGTTCTGAGGAATGTCCTTCTGCCATATTTGGGAACTCTTCAACATCCCAAGGAGGAATACATCTTCATGCAAGATGGTACTCCATGTTGCACTTCGCGAGCAAGCATGGATTGCCTTAACTCCCTGCGACTGAAAGTTTTGCCTTGGCCTGGCAATTCTCCGGATTGCATTCCAATAGAGAATTGTTACGCCTACTTAAAATCAAAGGTGTATAGTAGAAGAAATAACACCATCAACGAATTGAAGAAAAATATTGAAGTGTGCAAAAATGATGACGGAATGAAGGATATGATAAAAACAATGTATTGAGAGCATACCTCATAGGATTCTCGCCGTAATAAAGGCTAAGGGAAGAAGCACTAAATATTAGAATTTTAAATATTTCTTTTTGTAGAACGTAAGAATAACAATGTAAGAATCAATATATGTTATGGAATTATATAATACAAAATATTCAATTAAATTTGTTTTATTTAGAAGAGAAATTCAATTTCTGTAAATTTTCTAGTCGGTCATAATTTAATGGCGGGGTACTGTATTACTAAAATCTGTGGATGTGGTATAGAACCGTCCAAAACTCATTTTGCTACCACCGTTCATATCAGAAAGGCTCATAAATTTGGACGCCATATTAAGTCTACTACTTATCTTGATTTAATTTTTCTTCTGGAAAAATTATTTAAAATTTGACAATTGTAAAGTTTGTAGTTGTTTTAAACCGTGTACATAGAATGCTGAATTCTAATTACAGTTCCTCTGAAGAGGACGAAGTTTTACTTGAAGTTAAGGGTTAAGGGTTCGGTACAAAATGGCGGCGTGGTAAGCATTTCTATCAGACCTAATTTTCGAAGTTTGTGGGAGTAATACATATCTCAAAAACTATTAAAGATTTTGGGAAATTTTTACCAGATTTAAAAAACAACTTTTATTCGTAGTTGAACCTACTTTTTTGGTAAATTATTGTTATAAATTTTATTTATAAATGTTTATAGGTCAACATTTAATCTGAAAAATCGAAAAAAATTTTCAAACTTCAAATTAAATACTTTTCTTTCAATTTTTTATATATTTTATAGGTTTAACTACGAATTATGAATGTTATTACAAGAAATTTTTTGAATGGATGTTCCAGGTTCACTCTAAGGACTGTAATTACTCCCACAAATTGGACATCGCAACTGCAACGCGTCTGATAGAAATGTTTACCACGCCGCAATTTTGTACCGAAAATATTAATAAAAAAATTTTTTAACAACTTTAAAAGATGTTCTATAAGGCCTAATTCATTAAAATATCATAAAAATATAGTTAGTCTAAAAATAAAATGTTTGAAATAAGCGTGTTTTTTGAGCTGTTACACTAGGTGCTCCCCTTAATAAGTAGAATTTATTAAATTTGCTCACGAGAAAGACATGCCACATGCATGAAATTAACTGTAAAAGAAGTAATTTCGGTGAATTTCATCTTTTATATAATGATTTCCGAAGAGACCCTCAACAATTTTGAGTACATGCGAATGGACGTGTCTACGTTTGATTATACATATTATGGATACAATTAAAGGACGTATTATCAAAAATTGGCAGAATTTTCACAATCGATGACTACATTTGTGCCGCAACTTTTAGTTTATGTTGGTACTCGTATTATGTGAATTATGAAGTCTATACAAGTATTTTTATATCTACCTCCGTTTCACCTAAATCACCAGCAGATTAGTGTCACCGGAGTTTTTGTAAAAAAAAATAAAAATTGACCATGATTTAACTATACGCCACGGAAAAGAATTGATGGAGTTTTCTCACGTTACCTAGAAAAATTATTCAAGAATTTTCATTTCATATTTTAGTTATCACAAACCGATTGTTTCTTTTCTGAGCAACGAAGATGATGACTATTAAATAAATTGTATCTGATCAACAAGGCTATTAACAAGTCTAAAAATATCCTCTCCTCCACCATCGCGAAATCAATTATTTTTCCATTGTACGTACACAATTTTCTTCTTTTTATTAGGTACTAGCGAATACCCGGCGTGGAAAAATAAATTAAAATAAATGAAAAAATCGAAGAAGCAAAATGAAGAACTCATCGTATGAGTGTGTAGTGCACTCCTTATAATTTCAATAATACGTGGTAAAAATTTCTGAATGATCGGTTAAACGGTGTGGGAGTCCATTCATACCAAACACACACACAAACTTTCGCTTTTATGTATTAAATGTACATACACATACATATGCATAGATATATTCTTGCAGGCAGTGGACAAAAATAAAAGTGATTTTAAAGGGCATCGGCCACACCCTGCAGGACTGTCGCCGAAAAACGAATAACCCTTGCGCTCAGTAGAGGAGAAAAGACGCCTAGAGCGGCACTCCTGATTTTCAAAAGTGTCAAACATTTACCCATGAATACTTTCATTTCCAGGGGTTGGTAGCTCCAGGCGGCATGCGGGAAATTGTTCTAGCTTCCGTCTACTTCCCTGAGGACAGTACGATACCGCCACCCGAGGTCCAGGAACTTGTCGCATAGTGTCAACGTGCTAACCGATAGTTAATAATAGGTTACGACGCCAACGCACACCACTCAGTGTGGGGTAGCAGCGGCGTAAATGAAAAAGGAGACTCCCTTCTGATCTTTCTAGCTGGTAGTATAGACATAATGAAAAGGGTGCAAACCTACTTTCATCACTGTAGTCAGAGAAGGGGTATTAGCCAGGAGAGCTTTGTCTGAGTTCATAGTGAACTGGCGAGTCTCTGAAACGTCGGATTATCAACATATAAGATTCGACATTCCTGAGCGCTCAAAACTCATACAAAGTACCTACATATATTCCAAAGAAAACCGAAAGCGATGTTCCACGAAATCAATGAAAAAGGGTTTAAAAACGCTTTGCCTCTGTGCCTCTTTGTCTCTGCTCAAAGGCTTCTCAAGTATTCGATCACTTGAATTTTTCGTCTTAAAAACTTGTTGACATTTAACGAGTTTATTTTATAGTGATCAATTTCAAGTCAGACTGCTCAAGATTGTGTACCGTAAGACGACTCTATATGAATCTGCTTGCACTGAGGTATTTTCGATGATTTTCGACTGATAAAGTAAAAACTTTCGATTGCAGAAAGAGTAGTCCGACAATTCCCACAAACCCCGGATTTTCATCATTTGGCTCTTGTGCGCTGACTAAAATTGACCAAATTGATTAATTTGAACTCGTGATCAGTTTACTGACTGATGCTAGCATTGCCCTGACTGTGATATTTGCTTTCCGAGCTGTGATGCGAAGCGATCGTCGCCTGTGATTTTGCTTTCCGTGTGCTTTGTATTTATTTTTTGTTTTATTTTGACCATATGTGAATTTATACTTCTCATAACTATTTTATTTTTTATCGGATTTGTGACTAGATCGTGTACTGCCCAGTGGTTTTGCGAACCGCTTATTACAACTAATTCAGTTATCTTGACACTGGTGGTCATATTAGCCGGATTTTTTCTGACTCGTTGGTGGTTGTCTCCGATGTCGTGCTTTTGTACCTTGTGCCTCAATTTATGCACACCGTGTGTCTTTCTAACAGTGGCGTTCAATATTTATTGGCTTCAAACCCTCAGTGGTGTTACCGTTCTGACTTTTCATAGCTATTGATCTACAAAATTTTTTGACTTTCTGTGTAGTTTATTTATTTATTTGTTTAGTTATCTCTCGTGCCGTCGTGTGATTTATATTTTTATTTTTCAATCTTGACAAGATGGCTTGTAAAATTTGTAATATCAAGCTTTCGGGACAATTGATTGAGTGCGATGGCATTTGTAAAAAATCTGTTCACGCCACATATATGTATGTAGGGAATAGGGTATTTTAACTGGAAGAATACGAAGGCATGCTGTTTTATGTACAGTTCAGTTTATTTATTTCAGTTGATTATATTATGATTAAGGTAAGTCCAATTAATTAAGGATCAGTTCAGCACTAATAAGGTAAGTTAATTCAACACTCGTTTCTGACTACTTTAAAATTACAAATTTTCTTTTCTTTTAGGGAACAGCCTCGCAACAATAATCAAAATTTAATCTAAGTACAACTTAGCACAATCTGCCTAACACAGCTTCTCTCAACTTTACTTTTACAGCTTAACACAAACGTCTATTTCATTGCCTGCAGCGGGCGACGACTTGACTGAGACTAAAAATGCATCGAGTTTTTAGGTAGGAAGAAGTGCATTCAGAGTAATCAGCTTTTCGTTTCACTTTCAGCGGCTGGGCCTACATATATTATGCATATTACGAAGTCGTCTGCTGTTCCCAAACACTGCACATGCGACGAGTACTGCGCGATCAAGCCTTGTCACGTCCTCAAAATGCTGGCGACCAACACTAATTCTCTCTATAACGAGCAAAACCTTTTAGGCAACAAAATTCAGTTGATCGTCTCGAATTGGGGTAACCTGCAGGCTATCTTTGAGGATCTGGCGACGCTCAATGGTAAGGCGGAGCAAATTCTAAATACCGTCACCAAGGCTGAATCAAATTTTGAGACACTTCATACAAAAACGGTTGAGCTCTCTTCCTAGATTTCGCTTATGGCAAGGTCGATCGAGAACATTCATGATATTGCTTCAAGTTCTGATTCACCAGCTACTATTTTTCCAGTCGTTGAGGGCATTAGCCGCAGCGTTAGGCAAGTAAAGAATGACATCGGTTCATTTTCTGCTGCAATTTCTGCGACCCCTGAGCTAATGGATTCTATCGCTGTGGATATTGGGACTCTGTCTCTATGCAATTCCTCCGTTGCAGCTGTTGATGCAGGCGGGCCCGCCGCCCAACTTTCTTGCCCAGTCTCCGCGCCGCCCCTGGTTCCGGCGTAGATGAGGTTTCTGCCGTTTGTCGAACTGACTTGGGCACATAGGATGACGTAGCGCCTGAACTTACACGGTGTTCTCCTCGACGACACCATGCACCGGATGTTGCTCGCCAAACTATTAGTTCAACTTTGACAACTTTCCTCCTGCTGTATCAACATTGTCTACATCACTCGCCACGGCTCCTCCTCGCGCATTTTCCAACATTTCCAACGCCCCTCTGTCTCTTCGAACGGCCAAAATGCCACGGCAGATTTTCATCTCCCGTATTCAGCCGGACATCACAGAAGAGGAGATCATTGAGCACAGAAAAAGGAATGTGGATGGGTAACGCGCAGGGTTTAGTGGCTTTCAAGCGCATTTCACCCCAGCACAGGCAAACGTCTTTCTCCGTCTCTTTCAAGGTCCTTGTACCTGAGCTACTGTTTTCTACGGTGACAACCCCTGATCTTTGGCCTCAGAGCTCCATTATTCGTGAATTTGTGAACAACCGGAATACCAAATCTAGGAAGTCGTCAGCACCACCAAAACACGCAACAACGAACTCTCGTTTTAAAACGGCAACGTAATTGGACTACGTTCTAAGACAACGCAACTTTATAAAAATTCTGCGGATCTCTTTTTTGACGCTATTTACCTTACAGAAACCTGGCTTTGTGGTGCTATTTCCGATGCTGAACTGTTCTGTCCTGACTACGTTGTGTTTCGCCGAGATCGTCACGCCAACGACAAATTTCTCGACTTGATTTTTTCAACAAATCCTGATTGCACGATAATAACGCGTTGCCTAACTCCACTCTTAACCGAGACTGCACATCATCATAATATTAATATTATTTTGATCACCGACCCGTTCGAGTTAGATTTTCCGGTTCCCGTTGACCTTTGTTATGACTTCGAAAAGGCTGTTAATAACTTTTACAATGTTCTGTCTCGTTGTTTTCTTCGTTGTGTTTTGGTCCACAAGTCTTGTGACCCACGTATCGGTCCTCCATGGTTTAATGGCGACCTGAGACACTTAAAGAATTTAAAAAGTAAGGCCTAGGAGAAGTTTGCCCTCTCTTTTTTGCCCGCTGCGTTCATTGAAGAACTAGAATCGTCATATAACATCTACTTAAATAACATGAAAAGTTCGTTACACGAAGATCCGAGACGGTTTTGGAATTTTGTAAATTCTAAACGTGGCTCCGATGGATATCCAGCGTATCTTAGTTTATAGTTGATATTAACTCTAAAGATCCACAAGAAATTTGTAACCTCTTTGGTGACTCCTTTTAGTATAAATTTCTGCTAGTTATCTATGATATTGATGACTGTGGTTCTAGTCATAATGAGTTCTCATATCTGGCGCCGCAGTCAGGTTAAAATATATTGATTGAAAAGGATTCACTTTTGGCCAGTGGTGTCAATTACAGATTTTCGTTCTTTCTTCATCTTAGTTTATTCGTTTGAATACCGTGATGTGCGGACTACGGAATACTTATTTATAATTATATAAACAAGAAACAAAAAAATTATAAATAAGTTGAATAATTTATTTTTAATGTTGAATAAATAATTCCTAGGTCATTTTTTCATGAGCGCAAAATTCGTGAATCTTTTTTTTTATGCGCACAAAATTCGTGGATTATTTTTAACTGAAGCACATAATTCCTGGATATCTTTTTCATGAGCACAAAATTCGTGGATGGTTTTTCATTGAAGCACATAATTCCTGGATAATTTTTTCATGAGTACAAAATTCGTAAATCTGTTTTTTAGGAGCACGAAAAATAGGAATTATGTCTAAGTTTTTCTTAGAGCACATAAATTCTAGATAAGTTTTGTACAAGCACACAATTCCTGCGTAACTTTTTCGAGGAAGATAAAATTCGTAGATCTTTTTCTGAGGAGATCAAAATTCCTGGATCACTTTTACAAGAAGCACAAAAATCCTGAATCTGTGTTTTAAGAGCACAAATTTTTCAACTAAGTGAACCACATAATTCCTAGAGGATGTATATGTGCATCTACACAAATGGTAGAGGAATTATTTTCTTGTTGAATTATAGATATTCAGGAATTATTCGTTACTAGCTGAGTAACCCAGTTTCACCCGGTGTATCAAAAATACTACTTAGTTAAATACTTCTAAACCGTTTCGGCTTGATTGAACAACAAACATCCAAATAAACAAATAAACTTTCGATTTTATATCTACGGGATTCAAAATTGGTACCATTAATACGAAATTTAACTTAAATTGGTAGAATTTCAAAAATTGTGGTCGCCATATTGCGTCCGTTAATTTGAATTTCCAAATTTTGGTAGGAGGTTTGAAATTAGTGTCACCGAATTTCCTTTACATTAACATAAATTGAATTACGGAAATTTTTGGTCGCTATATTTGACCCACCATCTTGAATTTTTAAATTTTGAAAGTAGATTCGCAATCAGGATCTCCAAAAACCCCTAAATACTAATTTTCTTGAAATTTACAACTTTTAGCCACCATCTTGGATCCGCGATTTTGAAATCCGCGAATAAAAAGTAGCCTATATGTTAGATCAGGATATGTAGTGCCTTCACTCAAAAAATTAAAACGATCGGACCAAGCGTTAAGATGTCATTAAGCAACAAACACACAAATAAACATATTGGGTCCGCCATTTTGAATTTCCAAATTTTGATAGTAGATTCGAAATTAGTGCCCTCAAAATACCCGTAGTACTAGTTTTCAATTGAATTCGTTGAAGTTCGAAAATGTTAGTAGATTTCACCCCTCCGTCGGAAACGATCAACATTTGTAGCCACTTCTTGGCATTTGTATTTTTCACACCCCGTTCAAAATGGTCAATTTCTTGTAAGAATTGTTTTTCATGCAGAGAGTGACTTTATCAAAAATCTGTCGCGACCATTTTAAAGCATATAAAAAGCACTTAATTTTTATGCTGCTATTTTTTTTCAAGGCCCAGTATAACCCCACTGGTAGAGGGGCCGAGCTAGCTTTCCGAACACAGATTTTTAGTCACAGCGTATCTGCCACGATATTTCCAACTATTAGCTTAAATTTATTTGAAAGGGAGAAAAACAACTGTGCAATAAGTACTACACACTTTATAGCCAGGAATGTTCTATATGATAACGTAAACAGTGTTATATAGTATTCGAAAAATCCAGCAAGATGTGCTATTTCTGAAAAGAATCAAATATTGCAAAATCTTTCTGAAACAAAAACATGGGTTGAAACTTGGGTTTCTACTGGCAGAATGAAACGGCCGCCTAGCTTTGATGGCCTTATTACCGCAATAACTGCCATTGACATGCTTTGAGCTGATTTAAATAAAACACAAGAGTGCCTTTTAGTAAGTTACTCAAATACAATTGCTCTCGAAAACTCGTTTTCAAAGATTCGATGGTTTTTTACATTGTAATTAATACTTGGTTCACAGAAATCTTCAGAGAAGTGATGAATTACAACTTACTTATTGTAAAACGTATTCCCGAAATAGTCAAGAAGAAGTACATATGTACAAATTTACATAATTCCTTAAAGGTTCCAAGTGATTCTTTGAAGGCCGCTTTGTCAAGATTGTACGCGCATTTCCCGAAGTATTTAAAAATACGCGTTATTTAAACAATTTGCTGGAAAATAATTTGTAACAAGCCCTTCAAACAAAAATTAAGCAATGATCAGACTGCCAACATAAGGATTATGTTTCAAGATATACATATAGTGATTTCCTTTATAAGAGCAACAATAAAAAACCGCTCAAAACGCCAAAAATAAAAATTACGGTTAAAAATTGTACAAGGTCGAGAATAATATACCTATCTTTCTTAGTAAGACGAGTTTTCAATTTCTTTAAGCTCATTCCTAAAATGTTTATTATTTCTATTCTTAGTATTATCAGCATTAAAATCGAGCCCATAAAATAAGGTGATAGCTGAAGAGCGAACTTCACAAGAGAGAAAGTCTGTGTGTTTTCTAAATTTCTTCAGTTTTTTTCCGAAATTGCGTTCTGGATGATATCTTGGCCGACACAACCCTAATCAAAAATGGCCACTTTGGAGTTGAATATTTCAAAAACTCATTTTGAAAAACGGGTTAAGTAACCTCAATGGTTTTAAATTCCCTTTTCAATGATGCCCCATTTGATGAAATATGTAAGTAAACAAATATTTTAAATGTTTTTTTTCCCTAAAATGTTAATACATATCTTTGTAGCGGGTATAATTATCTATGCATGTACTAAATATTAGCGCTATAGTCCTAATAGTCTTTGAATAAAATGACTGTGACATACAGATGGACGGACAGACGGACATATGGCGAAACTATCATATGTATGTACATGTAAGTGTTCCTTGTTTTGCTACGGATCCCTAAAAAAACATTTTAATAAGCATTTCCTATTATAACATTGAGGCGCAAAATAAGATTTATGTTTGCTCGAAAAATTTAAAATTTATGCACACATAAATTCTCAAATACATGCTGGAGCCCTGATAAAGTCCATACGAGAAGATTATATCACCGTCATTTACATTCTCACATTTCAGTTATATGTGTGGTAAGAAAGCCCAATTTGAAATTACATTTGGAACTCCAGGTTTGTCTTCACTTAAAATAAAAAAAGTAAATTTAAAAAATCAAAAAACCCGACTGCGTAAAAAGTGAACTTTAAATAAAAAATCAAAAACCAACCTGCGTAAAAAATAAACTTTAAATAAAAACTGAAAAGAAAACAAGAAGTCCAGTAGTCTACAATTCTGTTAAGTAATATTGAGTAACAACACTATTGAAATAGTTTCATGATTGATACACACTTAAAACAAGTAATAAATTCCAATGCGGAACATAGCGACTTTAACAGTCGGGACCCATTAAAAATCGGAGACCGGCTCAAATCTTCCCAATAATGAGTCCCGACTGTTAAAGAGGGAAAATAAAATTTACGATGTCACAGGGCCAACTTTGTGTAATTGGCCCGGCAAATTTCAAAGCTTAATTGTTTATTCACTTGACTGAAAGCGACTGTAAAATTGTAATTCAATTTAGCTGCGATTTTTTAATTTGTGTGTAGTTTTGCAATTATTATTAATTCGGTTTTGTTAAGAGTAAAAGCATACGAAAATTTAAAATATGTACATATGTATGTACAATTGCAAAATGATTTGATTAAATTGATTTTATTATAGAGTTAATTAAAGGAAGTACATGAAGAAATGAATTGTTGAATCGTGTCAGGTTGACCTACTGTACAAGAGAAGAAAACACTAGGGCTCTTGTTTCAGTAAGTCACTTATTATTATTCTAACATTATGCAATTAAGCATTATTCATATTAACAGATTCCCAAGCAAACTGATTTGTAGAGAAAGTTGGTGCAATACCTTGGGATTGCACATCGAAGTCGTTGACCTGCTTTGCCGCCCCAAGGTGTGCAAATTGCATTTTAATGAGTTGGACATCACAAAGACAGAAACCAGAGCCACCCTCAAGATAATGGCTCCAATAGGATCTGAGTTTTTAACCGACGAAAAAAAACGGAGGAGGTTATCAATTCGACGCGTATATTTTTTTATTTTTTTTTTTTATGTATGACCACGCATAACTTTTTACAGAGTAGTCCGATTTTGATAATTCTTTTTTTATGGGAAAGGGTATACCCTGAAGTTGGTCCCATATAAATTTGGAAAAAAAATTCCAACCCTAAGGGTAGGAAAACAGGGGATGATTGATTATTCACTCACTAATTGTAATGTATGACCACGCATAACTTTTTACAGAGTAGTCCGATTTTGATAATTATTTTTTTATTGGATAGGATATACCTCGAAGTTGGTCCCATAAAAAAATCCTACCTTAAGGGTGGGAAAATAGGGGTGATTTATTGTTCACTCACAGATTTTAATGCTGAGTTGTGTATTACAATTAATTTAAAAAAAAAACTTCACGATGAATGAGCTTTAGACCTATCAATCTCTTGTGTGTAGACCTCTCTCAGCCTCTGCATTATAGCCACAAAAAATTATAAAATAAAAACTTTTTAACAAAAAAATTAAACCGCCGAAAAACTGAAAGGCAAAAAATAATAAACTTTTTTTATTTAACCTTAATAACTAAGCTCTTAATCTAATGTAAGTATACCTAAGTAATTTTGAGTCGGCGCCAAACAAGCAAATTAATTAATTACGTAAAGCGTGATGCGCGGCGGCGGCGCGGCGCGACACACCCCTTCGCCGGAAAATGCCGAGCGTTCACGAAGTTAATGTCAGCGAGACAGCAACCCGACGATGTTTGGCGCCGACTCAAAATTACTTAGGTATACTTACATTAGTTTAAGAACTTAGTTATTAAGGTTAAATAAAAAAGGTTTATTATTTTTTGCCTTTCAGTTTTTCGGCGGTTTAATTTTTTTGTTAAAAAGTTTTTTTGAATGATTTTATAGATGTAAGTAATTTTGTTCTGAAAAATATTTTCTCAATAATATATGTATACAAACATATATAATATTATTTAGTTATTTCTAAAACTGCATAACTCAGCCTTCTGAAAAGTAAGACTGCCTACACACCCATTTAACTGAAGAAGTCTTTAAAATGATATGTTAAAAATCTTGACTTATACGGCTTTAAAGTGTAACTGCTCATATGTAGAATATATAATTAGGTTGAGGGAGTCAAAATGACCCTAAGAATTAATTAATTTAGGAAATTTATGTAGAATTTTTTGTTTAAAACGATATGCAATCTTGGTGAGTAGATAAGCTATGCCGGTTCTGGTGCAAAACCCCATAAGGTTTATACAGGGGGTCTAAATTCACATTTTCCGCCATCTTGGCTTTTGAAAGCTCGTCGTCTACATCTAGGAGCAGTTTCAAGGTGGGTGAAGTCATGAAAGCTCTTGTATATATTCGTATGTGTGTGCCTGTGTGTATGTACGTGTAGCTGCGTATGCCTGCATGTGGGTGTGGTCTCTCCTTTCCTCGTCGAAACCTTTATCCTTTCCTTGTGGGTTTGAAGTGCGCAAGTGGCTTTGTTTATGCTATGTAGATCATGTCTGAGCATGTTGCGAGATGAGCAGATGGCTTTGTTTATGTTATGTGGAACCTTATCAGTAGTAGTTTATGCTGACTAAGCTGCAGGTGGAGACGTTGAATTTGAGTCCCGCGGTGCATGAATTTTTGCTTTACTATAAACATTTTGACGTCTATATTCTATCTTGACGCCCTTGGCCACATATGTATGTGTACGTTTAGTTTTTTAGAAATTAAAATTATTTTAATTGAAAAACAAATTGAAACCTGTTAAATAACTACTCATTAGATTGTATTTCAACAATAAAACCAAACAATTTGTAGTATAGCAGCATGGATAGCATTTTATTCTACTTGAAATTAACTGCTTTCAAAATATTTCAAAGTTGCCTCTGATTACCGCGTGGTTTCGTTTTAGTTTATTGGAAAAACATCCTAAATCTCTGATAAAAAAAACTATCCTATGTATAACATTTGGTTAGTTTAAATAAGTGTTTCATTTTGAAAAAATAATCTGCAAAATTAGGTTTTTTATTTTCTTACTAATAGAACTTTACTGTCAAATATCTGAACTCAGTTTTCTTTTTTATACTAATTGTTTTTCCAAATTTTTCTTACTTACTGGGTAGCTGTCGGTAAAAAATAAGTAAATAAATAATCAAATAAAACATGAAACCACTTTTTCCACCTTTAAAAAATTCGTCCCTAAAGAGGTTAACACTTAATGGACGGGCTACGTAAATTTATGTTTTTTCATTGTAACTTCCTAGGACGGGCCACGTAGATTTTCGTTTTAGCTTGAATTTTTAGTACGCTGCGTTAGTTTTTCATTTTATGCACAATGTGTTATTTTTTCTTGGAACCATTAGTTATAGTATTATACTATCTTCCTGTTGATCCTACTGCGCAGCCTTAGACAAATTGTTGGAACAGGAAAGAAAAAATAGCCCCAAAAGCCTTGCAAAGTCTGCAACTCGAAGAGAAAAAAAAATCGAAACTAGATATATATGTATATGTATGTCAATTCTGTCAGATACCACTTCACATGGGTGAATGTTTTACAAAATATCATACTTGGTACAAAATACCAGACATGTTAATAAATAACTTTGTAAAATATTATAAGAAATGATGTTGATTTAATAAAACTACAACGCAAAACCATACATGCATGTTTATTTAATTCTCCTAAAAAATGCCCGGAAACTGAGAAAGACAGAGCAGATTCGACCCGTCCGTTAAGTGTTAAGTCGTGATTGCGTTAGCATATTAGATATTGGGGGCATGAATGATCATGTCTGAGCATGTTGTTGCGAAGTACGCAGGTGGCTTTGTATTTGTTATGTGAAGTCTTATAATATAAGTAGCTAAGCTTCTGATTGAACAGCCCGTGATCACGTGATCTTATTTGTAGGTCAAAAGAAGTCAGTTATCAAGTCAGAGCAAGCATCTGAAACTAAAAATACTTTTTCTAAATGTGCCCTTGCGGTGTGAAGTTTTCCAAATTGCTATTCTTCATATATTATTCCGCTAAGGGCCCCGATCAGTTTGGTATTTGGATTCGTCACATCACCCTTCTTCACCGAATCGCATTATAATTCCCTAATTATTGCTTGGTAATCAAATAAACTCGAATTAAAAAATCATGATTGGCACACTATGCGCACGGTCACCGCCATTTGGAATTGTTCGTCACCGTCTACAGCAGCGCTGCGTACAGCTGGAAAGCGCGGCGGGGTAAACAGCTGGCTCAGCGCGGTGCACGGCTGGGAAACACGGCGGGGCAAACAGCTCAATCAGCGCCGTGTGCGACAGTTCGCACGGGCCAACTAGTATCTAATAAATGACTAACCCAGTCACATACATATATGCTTGAGGATTATCAAGGAAACCCAATCGAAGGAGGCTTCTATGAAATGGAATTGCTGAAAGTCAAGCAACCACAAGTCTACCTTGTTGAAAAAATATTGAAAAAGGGCTGAAAATAAAGTTTAGTTTTTGTTAAATGGTATAGATTTTATCGAAACATAACTCCTAGATAAATGCAAACAATGTATTATAATTAATAGAATTAAAAAGTCATTTTTATAAATATAAACTAGCGTTTTATTTTCCATATTCATTCATTCTTGTTTTATATATTTTGTTACGTTGGTTTTGGTCCAATATTGGTTCCAGTATTTCACTTGTATTGAAGATTCTCTGTTGAAATCGAAGCCTGCCGATTGCGCATATATGCCATTCACCCTTACGACAAGCTCTATAGGCAAAGTTCCACACATGGAAAATGTGTACTTCTGGTATTAGCATAAAGCGGACCCTTGTCTGCATTCTCCACAGCTGCTTCTTATGATTCTCATGTAAAAATTGATGAGGTGGTGAATTTCTTGATTGTACCACTCTGCAGTATGACATCCACAAGTACATATCTCGTCCTGGGTTGCATTATCTTTCGACTACGAGCAGTTGCTGTAATGCTCACCATATTTAGAATTTACTTTGTCAACATTTTCATATTGAAAGAATATGGTAACCTATTTCTATTCTATCCTTATGCTCTCCCACCAGAATATTAGGGTAATAGTCAAAAAATTTCTTAATATTCAGTTGGCCTTGGTTGGTTGGTTAGAAAGTTGATACCTTAATTCTTTTGACCTACAAATAATATCACGAACTGATCAATCAGAAGCTTAGGTACTGATAAGACTTCACATAACATATACAAAGCCACCTGCGTACTTCGCAACATGCTCAGACATGCTCATTCATGTCGCCTTTACCTAATATACTAACGCGATCACGACTTAACATAGAATATAGACGCCAAAATGTTTATAGTAAAATAAAAAATTGTGCACCGCGAGGCACAAGTTCAACGTCTCCACCTGCAGATAAGAGCTCAGTCAGCATAAACTACTACTGATAAGGTTCCACATAACATAAACAAAGCTACCTGCACTTTTCACAACCAACAAGGAAAGAGGTAAAGCCTTCGACGGGGAGAGGAAGAGACCACATACACACATACACACATACACACACGCATACACACACACACACACACACACACACACACACACGCACACGCATACAAGAGCTTTCATGACGTCAACCATCTTGAAACTGCTCCTAGACGTAGACGACGAGATAGCGGAAAATGTGAATTTAGACCTCTTGTAGTAGTAGTAGTAGTAGTTTATTTGTATAATTCATTTTACATAGAATTTTTACAAAAGGAGTATGTGTCCAATTCATATTACATTTTCTTTTTCTTAAGTTCTAATTCTAGCGTTCTATATTAAGTTCTAATTCTAGCGTTCTATATTTTTTGTTTTGTTTTGTTCTTTTTTTTTTTTTTAACATTACATTAAGTAGTTAACAAATTGCGCTATTTTTATTACGTCTTTAGCTGTTAATTTGTTTAGTGACTCGTAGAAACTATGATCGCTTTTTATTACGTTATATAGATATTTTTCTCTCATTTCATTATAGTATATACATTCGATTAATTTGTGTTCTAGGCTATTTATTTTTGAACAGATATCGCAATAATCATTTGAGTTAGACTTTAGTTTCCCCTTTTTGCTTATTAATCTTGTGCTAATATTATTCAATAGCTTTATTTGTGCAACTATGCGCTTCGCCCAAAGTGGGAAGTAGATAAGCTATGCCGGTTCGGCGCCAATTTCCCTTGTATTTTTAAAGGGGCCTCAAAATTCTCAAAACGGTTTCAAAAGCTCGTCGTCCACGTCTAGGAGCAGTTTTTAGGCCATGAAAGCTCTCTTGTGCGTGTGTCTAGGGTGTAATGGGGGATATTTGTTGGAGACTAGGATCAAGTTGGAGATGTGGGTTGGGGTCTAGAGTCAGCTTATGAAGTAAGTCTCTGTCTAGGGTGTAATATAGTGGGGGTTTGGATGGAGTATAGGATGTAATACTGGGATATTGGTCGGAGTCTAGGATCAAGTTGGGGTCTAGAGTCAAGCTCATGAGGTAAGTCTCCACTGATAGCTTTACTGATCGCCTCGAGGTTCAAGTCCATGATGCGGACTACCCTCACCACCAGCCGAAAGCTTTACTTCTCACGTTATATCGAGCCTTATCTGAAATACTTATGCGGGCTAAGCTCTTTTCTGCAGGTAGAGGCATTGATCATGTACCTCACGGCGTGGGATTTTTCTGTTTTACTGGAACATTTGGTGTTCAATTTTATCCTTTAGGAAGTAATATTTCACGTTAGATAAGGAATTAAATTTTTCGGGTATGGGAGAATGGTCCATATTTTATCCTAAGTCGGGATCCTTAGCATGAACGAACATGTCGGTTATGTGGGAACCTTATCTGAAGTATTTATGAGAACTCAACAGGTGCACACAGCTGTGATTTTTCTGTTTTACAGTAACATTTGGTGTTCAATTTTATCCCTTTTGGAAGTAATATTTCACGTTAGATAAGGAATTAAATTTTTCGGGTATTGGAGAATGGTCCATATTTTATCCTAAGTCGGGATCCTTAGCATGAACGAACATGTCGGTTATGTGGGAACCTTATCTGAAGTATTTATGAGAACATGTGCACACAAGCACGATTTTTCTGTTTTACATAATCAAATTTTCATTCAATATACTTCACACTTGAGATTTTCAAGTTGAGTATAAATGGAGGATGTTATGCAATTATATCCTTCAGTAGTCGTCAACATATTCAGTCCTTCCCTTAAATTTTAACCTATCCGATTGTGCGAGGTATATTTTATTTATTTGTATACACTATATTATTATATCGTGAAATGTGGATGTGGTACGCAGCTGAGTCATGGCCAGAGGCTGTAGATTTGGACAGTGCAATTAGACGCATTAAATCTCAATTTCAATGTCATGAGCAAGATGCAATACTTAATCAAAATAGGGGATATGACAACAGGGATGAGCAATATTATAAAGATCGAGAACAGCTATTTAGCTGTGGTCTTATTTTATGTGAAAAATATTGTTGTGATGAAATAAAATTGGAAACTTTCTGTGACTTACTAGTGTGCATAAAGTTGGAGCGTTTTCTGAGCGATTTGAAAGATTTTCTACCTGAGAATCTAGTGTTAAAGTACCAAGTGCCTCATACTGAAAGTTGTAATATTCATGATTATATTAATTGTACAGGATGCACTTTAGGGGAAGAACTTCGTGATTATGTTTATTTCGATATACCCCTTACTAAAGAAAAAGAGATAGAAAACTAGAGTGAAAGAGATGGAAGATAGAAACGTGCCGTGCATTAAAGTGATCAGCTTAAATAGATGAAATAATAAAAATAGTGAAAATCAGCTCAGCCTATAAAATCCATGGGATCAAGAAAATTACAGCAAAATATGGAAGCCGTATCACAGTGGAGTTGCAGGATAAGCAAATGTTCCTGCCGGCTAGATATGGCAACTTACCCGACAGCACACTGGAGGAAATCAGACGTCAGGGCAACGTCTATGTGACAAACTTGGGCCCTCTTGATGATTCATTTAATCTAAACTTTACACAGCATGATAACAGCAACGTTGAATACTTGAATTCATTATCCTACTTTGTACACAAACCATTATTATAATAATTGTTAGAATAAATAAAATGTATTATACATAAAACAAAAAACATATTTCATATTTCACAATAGTATTCCCTGGCCCTCCACAACGTTCTATAAAAATGGATTGTAATACAGACAGAGGTTAGTTTACATGAGTTTCCGCTAATGAGCGACTATAAAAATTCAACCAAACTGCTAAAGGAAGACGGAGACAAAGGAAATATACCAAAAAAGAATTAAAGTACCCGATAAATTCTTCTAATGGTAAGTAAATCAGTTATTAAGTGAGACCAAGCATCTGAAAGTAAAAATACTTCACCCATAACCATACGTTATCACAAAATAAAAGGCAAGTAATGAAAATCAACTTTCTAAGCAACCGGCCAAGCCAGCTAAATATTTCAGATGAGTATTAAGGAATTCCTTGAAGAGTGCTCTATTATTCAGCTAGAAGAGCATAAGGATAGAATAGAAAAGGCTACAAATTTCTTTATCAATATGAAAATGTTGATAAAGTAAATTCTAAATATGGTGAGCATTACGCCAACTGCTCATGATCGAAAGATGATGCAATCGCAGGACCAGATACTTGCGGATGTTATACTGCAGAGCAACACAATCAAGAAATTGAGCTCCTCATCAATTTTTATATGAGAATCACAAGAAACAGCTGTGGAGAATGCAGAATAAAGGGTTCGCTTTATATTAACACCAGAAGCACACATTTTTCATGTGTGGAACTCTGTCTATAGAGATAGTCGTAAGGGTGAATGGCATATGCCATATGCGCAATCGACAGTCTTCGATTTTAACAGAGAATCTTGAATCTTGAATACAACTCAAATCCTGGAACCAATATTGAATCAAAACCATCGCAACGAAATATATAAAATAAGAATGAAAGAATGTGGGAAGTAAAACGCTAGTTTATATTTTTAAAACTAATTTTTAATTCTGTTAATCATAATACATCGTTTTTCAATTATTCAAGAGTTATGTTTCGATGAAAATCTCAATCATTTAACAAAAACTTTATATCCAGCCTTGTTCAGTTAAATTTCTAGAGCTTTTTGAATGTTTTTCCGTGATTCATCATCTTGTATCCGAATTTATCTATCATCATAGTTTTAATTGTAGCGTCAGCAATTGTATCAGGTTCGTCAAGGTTTGTGATGTGTTTGAATACCAAATCACAGTTCCCATTCGGGGTTAAAATAAATCCAATTCCTGTAGGTTCTATTGAGTCTTGTTCACCAGCAGCATAGACTTTCCAGCAGGGCCAGGTGGACCAGGAGGGGCTTCCGCTTACTACTTCTTATTGATCTACCAAACTTGTCAACGCTCATTTTCGAAATGTGATATAAATAATTTTATAAGTGTTGATATTTATTCAATTATATCAGCTTCCCGCAACTCAGCAATAATTGATATTATTTCATTATCATGGCTATTATTTCCTGCCTGTTTTGATGCTATTAGTATACGAAGTCGGTCAACTAATGTATCGGGATCATTCCAATAGACATACTCAATGTTTTCCTTGGGAATCCTCATTATTCCCATCCCTTTATGTGGTTTAGGAGTTCGAATCAACTTCTTTATTATGTTTTTATATTTATAGGTATTTGTTCCTCTTATTTGTTTATTCTCATTAAAATCACGTCTGTGCGCGCATGTATCGTTTAAAATCGATTGATAATTGGTCAAGTCTTCTCTATTGTAACCAGTGGGACGTTTCATAAAAATCAGTTCAGATAAACCTTTGGTTATCTTGTATGGTCTATCGCAAATAACAAGATTTTCATCCTCTACTTTCAATGTTGAATTGCCAATCATCAACCCATCGCTGCTGTTATAATGCACACCGTAAGTTTTATCAACTCCCTCACTTTCACGACTAACTAATTGTTTATATTTATTCAATATCTGGTGAGGTGAACTTCGCTCTTTTAATGTAGATGAATGTATTGGTGTAGTAAACTCCTCATTTTCGCTATCACTCTCAACATCATCATCTTTTTCCTCCCCCTCACCATCTTCATCATCGTCGTCATCCTTTCCTTCTTCATTATCATCATCCTCTAATGCTGGTATAGGGGTACTAGTAGATTCCATCTTTAAATATTTTCGTGCTGAGGGAGTGTATATATCACCACTTCTTTGACTTTTCTCTTGTTTAGGTTCTAACTTAATTTCTTCCTTAGGCTCAAGCTTAACTGATGATGTTAGCTCTTTAAGTGTGTTGGTAATTGGCTTAAATGTTTCCTCCAACCGAGCCTCTGCCTCGATTTTACTAGCTTTTAATGCATCGTATTTTTTTCGTATAGCATTGCTCGTCTTTATAATATCATTTATCAGCTTTTCATCCATTTTACTCTTCAGTTTAGAGCTATACAGGTAGACAGATAACTATACAGGCTTGTAAGCAGCTATTGAACATATAACTATATCAATATGAGTACTCCCACCGACTGATGATGGTAATTGAATTTCTCTTCCTTTTATAGGCTTATGAAGGAAGTCTTCAATATCAAATTTATAGAAAACTTTGAGTTTCACAATTTAGGAATCAAGTAATTTTCACTTTATGAATGTAATGATACTGTTCTACACTATTCCCTCATTAGTTTAGTAGGCCTGAATCGTTGATGTAGTTTCACAATTATATTTATAGTTTTAAAACCGTACCAGCTGTACCAGCTATACCAGTTATACAGCTATACAGACAGCTATACAGACAGCTATACAGCTATACAGACAGCTATACAGCTATACATACAGCTATACAGACAGCTATACAGCTATACAGACAGCTATACCAGCTATACCAGCTATACCTGTATAGCTGTCTGTATAGCTGGTATAGCTGGTATAGCTGGTATAGCTGGTATAGCTGGTATAGCTGGTATAGCTGGTATACAGACAGCTATACAGCTATACAGACAGCTATACAGACAGCTATACAGACAGCTATACAGACAGCTATACAGGTATAGCTGGTATACCTGTATAGCTGTCTGTATAGCTGTCTGTATAGCTGTCTGTATAGCTGTCTGTATAGCTGTCTGTATAGCTGTATAGCTGTCTGTATACCAGCTATACCAGCTATACCAGCTATACCAGCTATACCAGCTATACCAGCTATACCAGCTATACCAGCTATACCAGCTATACCAGCTATACAGACAGCTATACAGGTATAGCTGGTATAGCTGGTATAGCTGTCTGTATAGCTGTATAGCTGTCTGTATAGCTGTATGTATAGCTGTATAGCTGTCTGTATAGCTGTATAGCTGTCTGTATAGCTGTCTGTATAGCTGTATAACTGGTATAGCTGGTACAGCTGGTACGGTTTTAAAACTATAAATATAATTGTGAAACTACATCAACGATTCAGGCCTACTAAACTAATGAGGGAATAGTGTAGAACAGTATCATTACATTCATAAAGTGAAAATTACTTGATTCCTAAATTGTGAAACTCAAAGTTTTCTATAAATTTGATATTGAAGACTTCCTTCATAAGCCTATAAAAGGAAGAGAAATTCAATTACCATCATCAGTCGGTGGGAGTACTCATATTGATATAGTTATATGTTCAATAGCTGCTTACAAGCCTGTATAGTTATCTGTCTACCTGTATAGCTCTAAACTGAAGAGTAAAATGGATGAAAAGCTGATAAATGATATTATAAAGACGAGCAATGCTATACGAAAAAAATACGATGCATTAAAAGCTAGTAAAATCGAGGCAGAGGCTCGGTTGGAGGAAACATTTAAGCCAATTACCAACACACTTAAAGAGCTAACATCATCAGTTAAGCTTGAGCCTAAGGAAGAAATTAAGTTAGAACCTAAACAAGAGAAAAGTCAAAGAAGTGGTGATATATACACTCCCTCAGCACGAAAATATTTAAAGATGGAATCTACTAGTACCCCTATACCAGCATTAGAGGATGATGATAATGAAGAAGGAAAGGATGACGACGATGATGAAGATGGTGAGGGGGAGGAAAAAGATGATGATGTTGAGAGTGATAGCGAAAATGAGGAGTTTACTACACCAATACATTCATCTACATTAAAAGAGCGAAGTTCACCTCACCAGATATTGAATAAATATAAACAATTAGTTAGTCGTGAAAGTGAGGGAGTTGATAAAACTTACGGTGTGCATTATAACAGCAGCGATGGGTTGATGATTGGCAATTCAACATTGAAAGTAGAGGATGAAAATCTTGTTATTTGCGATAGACCATACAAGATAACCAAAGGTTTATCTGAACTGATTTTTATGAAACGTCCCACTGGTTACAATAGAGAAGACTTGACCAATTATCAATCGATTTTAAACGATACATGCGCGCACAGACGTGATTTTAATGAGAATAAACAAATAAGAGGAACAAATACCTATAAATATAAAAACATAATAAAGAAGTTGATTCGAACTCCTAAACCACATAAAGGGATGGGAATAATGAGGATTCCCAAGGAAAACATTGAGTATGTCTATTGGAATGATCCCGATACATTAGTTGACCGACTTCGTATACTAATAGCATCAAAACAGGCAGGAAATAATAGCCATGATAATGAAATAATATCAATTATTGCTGAGTTGCGGGAAGCTGATATAATTGAATAAATATCAACACTTATAAAATTATTTATATCACATTTCGAAAATGAGCGTTGACAAGTTTGGTAGATCAATAAGAAGTAGTAAGCGGAAGCCCCTCCTGGTCCACCTGGCCCTGCTGGAAAGTCTATGCTGCTGGTGAACAAGACTCAATAGAACCTACAGGAATTGGATTTATTTTAACCCCGAATGGGAACTGTGATTTGGTATTCAAACACATCACAAACCTTGACGAACCTGATACAATTGCTGACGCTACAATTAAAACTATGATGATAGATAAATTCGGATACAAGATGATGAATCACGGAAAAACATTCAAAAAGCTCTAGAAATTTAACTGAACAAGGCTGGATATAAAGTTTTTGTTAAATGATTGAGATTTTCATCGAAACATAACTCTTGAATAATTGAAAAACGATGTATTATGATTAACAGAATTAAAAATTAGTTTTAAAAATATAAACTAGCGTTTTACTTCCCACATTCTTTCATTCTTATTTTATATATTTCGTTGCGATGGTTTTGATTCAATATTGGTTCCAGGATTTGAGTTGTATTCAAGATTCAAGATTCTCTGTTAAAATCGAAGACTGTCGATTGCGCATATGGCATATGCCATTCACCCTTACGACTATCTCTATAGACAGAGTTCCACACATGAAAAATGTGTGCTTCTGGTGTTAATATAAAGCGAACCCTTTATTCTGCATTCTCCACAGCTGTTTCTTGTGATTCTCATATAAAAATTGATGAGGAGCTCAATTTCTTGATTGTGTTGCTCTGCAGTATAACATCCGCAAGTATCTGGTCCTGCGATTGCATCATCTTTCGATCATGAGCAGTTGGCGTAATGCTCACCATATTTAGAATTTACTTTATCAACATTTTCATATTGATAAAGAAATTTGTAGCCTTTTCTATTCTATCCTTATGCTCTTCTAGCTGAATAATAGAGCACTCTTCAAGGAATTCCTTAATACTCATCTGAAATATTTAGCTGGCTTGGCCGGTTGCTTAGAAAGTTGATTTTCATTACTTGCCTTTTATTTTGTGATAACGTATGGTTATGGGTGAAGTATTTTTACTTTCAGATGCTTGGTCTCACTTAATAACTGATTTACTTACCATTAGAAGAATTTATCGGGTACTTTAATTCTTTTTTGGTATATTTCCTTTGTCTCCGTCTTCCTTTAGCAGTTTGGTTGAATTTTTATAGTCGCTCATTAGCGGAAACTCATGTAAACTAACCTCTGTCTGTATTACAATCCATTTTTATAGAACGTTGTGGAGGGCCAGGGAATACTATTGTGAAATATGAAATATGTTTTTTGTTTTATGTATAATACATTTTATTTATTCTAACAATTATTATAATAATGGTTTGTGTACAAAGTAGGATAATGAATTCAAGTATTCAACGTTGCTGTTATCATGCTGTGTAAAGTTTAGATTAAATGAATCATCAAGAGGGCCCAAGTTTGTCACATAGACGTTGCCCTGACGTCTGATTTCCTCCAGTGTGCTGTCGGGTAAGTTGCCATATCTAGCCGGCAGGAACATTTGCTTATCCTGCAACTCCACTGTGATACGGCTTCCATATTTTGCTGTAATTTTCTTGATCCCATGGATTTTATAGGCTGAGCTGATTTTCACTATTTTTATTATTTCATCTATTTAAGCTGATCACTTTAATGC
Source organism: Eutolmus rufibarbis (assembly GCA_963920795.1). Lineage (NCBI taxonomy): Eukaryota > Metazoa > Arthropoda > Insecta > Diptera > Asilidae > Eutolmus > Eutolmus rufibarbis. Next base: position 22,487,507 of record OY987207.1, read on the forward strand.
ACGGCACGTTTCTATCTTCCATCTCTTTCACTCTAGTTTTCTATCTCTTTTTCTTTAGTAAGGGGTATATCGAAATAAACATAATCACGAAGTTCTTCCCCTAAAGTGCATCCTGTACAATTAATATAATCATGAATATTACAACTTTCAGTATGAGGCACTTGGTACTTTAACACTAGATTCTCAGGTAGAAAATCTTTCAAATCGCTCAGAAAACGCTCCAACTTTATGCACACTAGTAAGTCACAGAAAGTTTCCAATTTTATTTCATCACAACAATATTTTTCACATAAAATAAGACCACAGCTAAATAGCTGTTCTCGATCTTTATAATATTGCTCATCCCTGTTGTCATATCCCCTATTTTGATTAAGTATTGCATCTTGCTCATGACATTGAAATTGAGATTTAATGCGTCTAATTGCACTGTCCAAATCTACAGCCTCTGGCCATGACTCAGCTGCGTACCACATCCACATTTCACGATATAATAATATAGTGTATACAAATAAATAAAATATACCTCGCACAATCGGATAGGTTAAAATTTAAGGGAAGGACTGAATATGTTGACGACTACTGAAGGATATAATTGCATAACATCCTCCATTTATACTCAACTTGAAAATCTCAAGTGTGAAGTATATTGAATGAAAATTTGATTATGTAAAACAGAAAAATCGTGCTTGTGTGCACATGTTCTCATAAATACTTCAGATAAGGTTCCCACATAACCGACATGTTCGTTCATGCTAAGGATCCCGACTTAGGATAAAATATGGACCATTCTCCAATACCCGAAAAATTTAATTCCTTATCTAACGTGAAATATTACTTCCAAAAGGGATAAAATTGAACACCAAATGTTACTGTAAAACAGAAAAATCACAGCTGTGTGCACCTGTTGAGTTCTCATAAATACTTCAGATAAGGTTCCCACATAACCGACATGTTCGTTCATGCTAAGGATCCCGACTTAGGATAAAATATGGACCATTCTCCCATACCCGAAAAATTTAATTCCTTATCTAACGTGAAATATTACTTCCTAAAGGATAAAATTGAACACCAAATGTTCCAGTAAAACAGAAAAATCCCACGCCGTGAGGTACATGATCAATGCCTCTACCTGCAGAAAAGAGCTTAGCCCGCATAAGTATTTCAGATAAGGCTCGATATAACGTGAGAAGTAAAGCTTTCGGCTGGTGGTGAGGGTAGTCCGCATCATGGACTTGAACCTCGAGGCGATCAGTAAAGCTATCAGTGGAGACTTACCTCATGAGCTTGACTCTAGACCCCAACTTGATCCTAGACTCCGACCAATATCCCAGTATTACATCCTATACTCCATCCAAACCCCCACTATATTACACCCTAGACAGAGACTTACTTCATAAGCTGACTCTAGACCCCAACCCACATCTCCAACTTGATCCTAGTCTCCAACAAATATCCCCCATTACACCCTAGACACACGCACAAGAGAGCTTTCATGGCCTAAAAACTGCTCCTAGACGTGGACGACGAGCTTTTGAAACCGTTTTGAGAATTTTGAGGCCCCTTTAAAAATACAAGGGAAATTGGCGCCGAACCGGCATAGCTTATCTACTGTGGGATCCTGAAGCCCAGGTATTCTGAGCCCCTTTCCCCTTCGGATAGAAAGGGATAAAGGTATAGTGAGGTTGAGTTTTGGCACCTAGCGAGGTCTGCTTCTTTGGAGATTCTAGTGAATTTACTTATCATGTTTGACTTTTCTAATCTAAGTGTCTCTAGGGACAAATTCTCCCATATCTCTTCGGCTTCTATCTTAACAAAAAAAACTCTCTTTATTTGTAATGCCCAGTTATATCGCGGATCCCCAATTCCCATTTTACAGTTTTCCCTCGCTTTTTGGAGGCTAATTCTTGCTAGTCTATCCTCGGGTAGTTTTAAGATCCTTTCCAAGAAGTTAATAATTAATTTAAATACCCTTACCTCCATGCTGACCCAGCCCGTCTCGTGCCTAAGGGCGTAGCCAGGAGTGTTAGCAGGGAGATGCAATACATGCCTTAGGAAGTTGTTCTGAACCACCTCCAGATTTTCAAGGTACAAAGGGCTCCATATTGGAGCTGCATATAATGCGATCGATGAAACTAGGGATTCGAATAATTTGGTGCATACTTTCCAGTCAATGTTCTTGATTCTGCCCAGAGTTGCCACCGTATCAGGTATAGCTCTCTTTGCTTTAGCAGCAAACTCTTTTGACGCTACATCGAGTAGCCCGGATTGATTAAAGGTGACACCTAAATAGGTGTAGGTTTTGGCGAATTCAATGGGCATTCCATTAAACAAAAATTTAGAAAGTTTTGCCTTTTGAGCAAAACCACCCTTTTGGAAAACTAAAATATTGGTTTTTTTAATGTTGACCTCTAGCCCATTCAGCTGAAAATACTCCTCGAGGTGCTTGATAATCCTCCTTAGCCAAACCGGTGTATCGGCCAAGAATACCATGTCGTCAGCAAACGCTAGCATTATTATTTCAGTATAATAGTTTAGTGAAACGCCCCTTACCCCCTTATCTATAAGGAACCTCTCTATATCGGCTATGAATAGCGCGAAGAACAACGGTGACATTACCTCGCCTTGCAGCACTCCACATCGGACAGCGCATCTTTCAGATAGCCCTTCACTAGTTCTTACCCTGAGGTTAGCCTTGCTGTATAGGTTTCCGAATATATTTATAATCTTGGATGAAACTCCCTGCGCGTATAATTTTTTCCACAGAAGGTTGTGTTTCACCGAGGAGAAGGCACTTTTGAGATCCACAAAAAGCGCATATAGCTTTCCACCCTTAGTTCTCAGTCGGGACTGGATTAACGTGTTTAACGTAAATATGTGATCCACAGTGGATCTTTTTGCTCGAAATCCCGCCTGGGATTCAGGAAGTTTTTTATTCACCTCAGCCCATTTATATACCCTTCTATTCAATATTAACGTAAATAATTTCGTTATCGCATTCAGCAAGGCTATGGGTTTAGACCTCTTGTATAAACCTTATGGGATTTTGTACCAGAACCGGCATAGCTTATCTACTTTGATGTGTGCAAAATAATGTGTACCTAATTTGAATTGTAGCGAAGTGGATCTTTTATACTTTTGTTATTCATTGATATAGCTTTCTTGAAATAACAGAACTATTTTCTTCACCACAAAGTATTTTGTGACGAAATTTTGTACTTATAAGCATGTTAAAACACTTGGACCTCAAGTCCACTGCTGAACCAGCGACGAGACAACGAAAACTCCGCTTTGTAAGCCGACGCCGTCGTGTAAGCCGATGCCGAATAATCTACTCGCGTGCGTACTCGTATAGTCTCCACGTTGCGACTCCACTACGACTGATCTTCGAATGATAAGAGCTTCATCCATGCTTAACTCGTCCCCTAGGTCAGTGCTGCTGATTCGCCAAAGTACACTTAGACGCAGCGCAGTCAATCGCCCCTATTACTTAATGCGTAGAATGTTTTGAAACATGACCCAAAGCGCCCACAGCTGGGTCGTTGCGACATTGCATTTAGCCTGGGCTTACCAGGTGTTAGCCACCGTGTGTTTGGCCTTGAATGACCAGATGTCCGGAAATGTCTGGTCATCCAGTATTTCAGCAGTTCCTAACAAGCATACTTCGTATTTTATAAGATTGCCATATTGTAGATACGGGACAGTTTGTTTCTATAGAACACATATTACATATTGATATTATAAAAAAAATATTTACCGTGCAATAAATTAAAGAATCAATTATAACTAACAAATTCACGCAACCACCAATTCATAGGCCAACGACAATTTCTCCTAAACAAGAGATAGTGTAATGTTTAATTTTTCGTAGATTAAGAATCCGAAATTGAAAATATTTCATCACATCACGTTTTCGAGATAAATAGTGATAAAAAGCGTATTTTGTCCAATTGACCAATTTTGAGAATATGGTTGAAAATCGTGGAGCGTCGAAAAAACTCAACACATAATTCAAATGAAAGCTTATATCTTGAACTATAGTTATGAAATATGATTAACGTGCAACGTCTACTTTCAGTTTTGTGGGAAGCATGTATTTCAAGAGACTGCTCCTGTACTGATTTCGTTCCCTATTTATTGCATGAACTAAATTCGTTTATGAAAAAAGTTAATTTAAAGGGGAAAATTTTGTACGTTTGTTTTTAAATAAATATAATCAGAAAAGTGATAAACGTAATTAATTTTAAAATTTGGTTGAGTCAAAAAGCTCGCTCAATAGTGTTAAAATAGTATAAATACTTTGAATTTTAAGAAGATAATTTTTTTTATTTTCAATAATGTACGTCTTCACATCGTATCAATCATACAGTTGTATTTTCAAGTATTATTCTTCTTCTCAAAGGTTTATGCAGCACAGACTAAAATGGAATGCCCAAATTCCAATCAAAATTTTAGTGGAGCGACAACCTCAAAAGCTGAAAATATTTCTGGTGAAAATGCGCCCAGTAAGCTGAAGCGCATAAGATCCCGAGTAAGCTTACAAAACCAATATTTAAAAAACAAATTAGGTACGTAGGAGGCAAACCATAATTTCAAATAACGAAAATTTGATTGCCGAGATTGAAAGAGTAGCAAGTTGTTTAGAAACGGCCGAAATGAAGATCCCCAAAGCCCTACTTCTTAGAGTGGCGCGATATACTGGTTCTTAGAATGAAGAACTAAGAGAATTTACTACTACCTACTACTCTACATTTTTATTCACCAAAAGCGCAAAATTATAAAAAATATTCAATAAAGGTTTGCCACATACATACATCCACAGTTCGAGTGGTAATTGTGAGCCTGGGTTTTAAGATGAGGCTTTCTACACTCTAAGAGTGAAAATTGATGTAATGGAGGACGCCAAGGAAAAATGTATATACACCTTAGTTATCGACGAAATGGCTATCATGTAGAAAATTTAAATTTGTGGAAACCAACCCAGACGATTTGTATATTTCACACATAATTTTACCCGTGACAACGAAGATGAGGCTACAGAGGCACATGTGTTTCTGGTAGTTGTTATGAATAGTAATTAGCAACTACGTATTGCATATTTCCTGATCCACAATTTGGGTGCTAATAAGAGAGCAAATCTTATATTAGACACTGTAACACGCCTCCAAGAAGTAGGGGTAGAAGTTGCATGCCTAACTTACGATGGCCCAAGCTACAACAAGAAAATGTTCCAAATTCGCGGCAGCAATATAGAATTCCCAAATCCAAAACCGTACTCCACGACACTGTTAAGCTCTGAGAAAAAAAATACATAAATACAATGTTTGATGCTTGCCATTGCATCAAGCTTATGAAAAATCGAGAGTTCGCTTTGGGCTTTGGTGGAGAACGGACCTATTCTGTATCCTGTAGCGTGAAGTTGATTTTGGACCAAACAAAAAAATTTTGTCTAAGGGAGCTATCCCTGTTGGAATTGGTGGTGGCACGTTGAAGCCGATTGATTTCCCTGGAAGAGTGGAGGCGCAGGACAGTGGGAAAAAATTAGGGAAGGGCGCGTTAGTTGCGCCCTCTCCCAAAGGCATTACTAAAAAGAAGAACCTAGGCGGACATATTGACTGGACCAGGAAAAAAGGAATTGTTGCTGAACCGAGACTGGCGCTATTTGTTGAGGAGGCTAGCAAGAGGGTAGAGGTTGCGAGTGAGCTGGTGACCATGGAGGAAGACGTAACGGGATTCCTCCAGGAGATGAGGAATAAAGTAAAGGCGGCTAACGGTAAAAGTTCTGGTACCGTTAAAAATAATAAGTCTGAGCACGTAGTGGAAGCGGACATTCTGAACAGTGCTGAGGGTTCTGTTGGTCTTGCCCTGGCGGCAGAGCTGGCGTTGGCTGGGGGCGCTGGAAAACAGACAGGGACTGGTCGGTGGACTGGCGAAGCAGGGGTGAATTTGAGTCCCTCCTTGGAGGAGCAAATGGATACGGCCCCGGGTTTTGTGGGCGAGTCTTGGAGATGCGCTGGATCCAAATCTAAAAGGACTGCACCTGGTGGCGGCGCGGATGACGGTGGACGTGGACAGCGGCGGCGGGTGATGATCAACGAATCTGGTAACGGTGCTGATGGGAGTAACGGTGCTGACGGGAGTAGCGGTGGCAACAGATTTGGCCTTCTTGCACAACATGGTGCTGAAGTAGACGTAAGTGATAGAATTTCTTCTAGTCCTCCTAATTTCCAAAATAGGTCTAATGTTAAAAAAAAATCGCGAAAGGGAAACGGTTAAGATTAATGTTAGTAGGGCAACCGGGAGAGAGGACCAGAACGCTGTTAAGTTGAGGACGCATAAGGTTCCTCCCCTCATTGTAAGGGAATGTAATATAAAAAGTTTGACGGAGTATTTTAATGAAAAGAAAATCAAAGCTCGAATTATTAATTTTAAAAATAAGGTGAGCAAAATATATCTTAATTCAACTCAAGAAAAAAACGATGTTTTGAAGATCATCGGCGAGAAAGGCGTCCAGGGCTATACTTACTCTTCGGCGGAGGAAAGGCCGATTAGTGTCTTGCTAAAGGGACTGTATGAGGCATTTCGGGTGGAGGATGTTGAGGAGGAATTCCAGAGATTGTTCCCGGATATAGTTCCGATTAGGATTTGTAGATTCCAGACTGAGCATTCCAGGAGGAATGGTGTTGAGTTGGACTATTTCTTGTTTCAGTTCAGGCCCGGGGAAAATATTGATTTGGTGATTGGTAGAAAAGATTTCTTGCATCAGAGGGTGTCGTGGGAGAGAGTTAAAAGCAGGGGTCCGGTACAGTGCTATAGGTGTCAGCGGTTTGGCCATTTGGCCCTGTATTGTACTGGGAATGTTTCATGTAGAAGATGTGCTGGTGGCCATGCCACTAGGGACTGTCCGCTGAAGGATAATGTTGAGGCGGTGAGATCATGTGTTAATTGTGGGGAGGTGGGACATCCTGCTAATTTTAGGGGCTGCCCTAATTATGTCAACTTTGTTAGGAAAAGGAAGGAGAGATTGGAGAGGAGTAAGCCAATTAGGGATCACAGTACTGTACGTGGTGGCCTCGGAAGTGTGCGGCCTAGGGAGCCGAAGGGCGGCTTAAGCTATAGGGATGTTTTGATGGGTGATAATGGTGGTGGTAGATTTCGGGGAATGGAAGATAGTCGGTCTTTTAATAATTTGGATAGCCCCACGGGCCATAACAGGATGTTGGACTTCTGTGGTCTTTCTCTTGACCTCTTTGGTGTTTCAATTCAGACGTTGTTCGAGAAGGTTAATGATTTTTTTAGGTCTTTGGAGGGTTGTCGTACAGTCCAGGAAAAGAGGCAGTTGATGCTTCTGTTTGTACTTAAAATGTCTGATGGTAAATAGCAATATAAAGTTGTTAGAGCTTAATGCCCAGTCTTTGATTAGTAATGCAAGGAGAGTTGAGTTGCAAAGTATGCTGTTTAGATATAAACCTGATTTTGTTTGTGTATCCGAAACTAAATTAAAAGATAGACATAGAGTTAAATTTAAAGGCTTTGTTACCCTGAGAGACGATGGTGGTTCGGGTGTGGCGCTGTTTGTTCGGAGCGACATTGAGTTTTCTAGGGTGTATTTGGATGATGTCTCTGTGCATGTTGTGTTTGTTGAGATCGGGATTGGTTGTGGATCTCGGAGGAGGAGGGTTCTTGTGGGTAGTGTGTATGTCCCATCGAATCTGCCGCGCGAGGAATTTGTTGGATTTTTGGAGAGGATTCGGGAGCTTAGAGAGAGATACGATTCATTGTTGATCGGTGGGGATTGGAATGCAAAACATCACCATTGGGGTGATGTTGGGGAGAATAATAATGGGAGGAATCTTTATAATTGGATCGTGAATCGTGGCGCACAAATGGACATCGATGTAATTTCTCCTGGGACGCCGACCTTTCCTAGGGGTGGCTCTGTGCTTGATTTTTTCCTTTGTACGGAGGCTACTCCTGCGCCGCTTTTTGGGGCATATACCTGCAGTACGGTGCACTCCTTCTCGGACCACTTTGCGGTTAGTCTGAGGGTTGATGTGGGGGAAGCTGAGATAGTGCTGAGCCCTGCTAGATTGGTGGAAAATTTTAAGAATGTTGACTGGAAGGGTTTTAGAGTTGACGTGACTGCTGAGCTTAGGATTGCTCCTCCTGTTGACCGAAATCTAAGTAATGAGGAGATTGATGTGTTTGTTGAGGAATTCACTAGTGTGATAAACAAATATAGGGATAAGTATATTGAAAGAGTGACTCCTGATAACGGAAAGTATGCGGATTTGCCTCCTCTTGTTCGGGGTTTGTTGGGGACAATTGGTAGATGGCGCAGGGACCTTAAAAGGCTTTATAGCAACACTTTGAATACTGGTAGTCCGGAATATAAGGGCCTTGTTTCGAGAATCAACTGTCTAAAAAAGATTATTGATGATAAGATAAAATTACATATTGATGGTAAATTTAACGATAGATTGTCGAAAATCGAACCTGGTCCGGAAGCTTTTAAGGAGATTTTCAAGATAATTGGAAGAAATAGTAACAGCAATATTGAGGTGGTGCAGGTCGGCAATGAGACGATTCGGGGAGCGGAGGATATCCTTTTGGCATTTGAGAATTACTACAGGGACTTATATGGTGTGAAACGCCCCATGCATGATGCTCAGCTGTTGGCTGAAGTTGAGGCTAGGGTTGATCAGTTCGTGGCTACTAACTCGTCTAATGGTGGCTCATTTTATTATCTTACGGAATTTTCGTCTGATAATGATGCCATTAAGAATGATAATAACTTTTTCACCTCTATGCGAAGGCTTCACAGTATAATTAAGTATAGAATTAACAGGAAAAAGTCTAGTGGTCCTGATGGAATATCCAATTTCTTGATACGTAAATTCCCTATGAGTGCGGTTAGGTACCTATCTGTTCTCTTCAACCACTGCCTCAATAATAGTTATTTTCCTGATGCATGGAAGACGGCTAAACTTATTCCTATAATTAAAAACAATAATTCCGTTAACGTAAGTAACTTTCGGCCTATACAACTTCTTTCTAATGTAGGTAAGCTCCTTGAAAGAATCATCGCTGATGAGTTTGATGATTTTTGCGAGCGGGAGGGGATAATTCCAGCGTTTCAGTTTGGCTTTAGGAGAGCCCACTCCACCAATCATGCACTCTTTCGGTTGCATGGCACCGTCACTGGGAATCTCAGGCAGAAGAGGTGTACGGTCTCGTGTTCTTTGGATGTCGAAAAGGCTTTCGACAGCGTTTGGTTGAAAGGTCTAATATATAAAATGATGGCTTACTCTGTCCCTGTATCATTGATTAAATTGTTCTTTAGTTTTCTATCTGATAGAAGATTGGTAAGTAGTAAGCATTGATGGGGGTACCTCCGGATTGGTCGAGATTGGCTCTGGTGTTCCACAGGGCTCTATTACTGGCCCAAAACTGTATAGTTTTTTCCTCCTCGATTTTCCGCATTCTAGAACTGATGTGGATGGTGTGACTCAGTCGGAAGCTATGCTGTATGCGGACGATACATTGATTTATGCTGATGACAAGAATCCCTCGATTGCTCTTGGCAAGGTTAAGGAACATCTGGGAGAGATAGACGAGTATTATAAGACCTGGGGGATTAAAATAAACATAGCTAAGTCTAGACTCGTATGTTTTAGGAATGCGTCAGGCAGAGGTTGCCCGGGAGTTCCGAGCTTGAGTAGGGGATTGGTGTTGAGGGTCGGTGATTCTATAGTAAAGGTGCAGGATTCTATTAGATATCTCGGTGTTTCTTTTAATAGCCTTTTTAAGGCTAATGAACATGGCCGGAGGGTGTTGAGTAAGGCGGTGAAGGCTTCCAGGATTCTTATGCCTTTATTAAGGCATAGCAAATTAAAGGCAAGGACCAAACTTCTATTGTACAAACAATTAATAAGACCAATTATTTCATATGGTTTTGTGAACTGGTTCTCGGTGTCCCAGACGATGGCTCAGCAGATGGAGATATTTGAACGCCGAATAGTAAGGATGTGCCTTGGAAAGTGTTATCAAAGCAGAACTAAGAAGTACTCGAATGAATACATATAGAGCTCCGCTAAAATTCCGTCCCTAATGAGATATATGATAAGTTGTGGTATTAGATTTTTGGATTCTCTGCCTGATCACAGTAATTATTTGGTTAGAGAGGTCTGCAGAAATAATGCTCAGGCTAAACTTAGCGATTACTACCTCTCGCCGGTTGCCCTAATAAATGCCCTAGACAATAATATGTGTAGCGATCTATTGGATAATGTTAGTGAGAAATTAGAGCTACCAAAGTTTTTAGGGCATCTCATTCGATAAGACAGAATAGGTAGATTAGAGATTAGTGTATACCTTCCTCCTAAAGTACAATTTAAATGTGATATCTTGATAATAACATATAATTGTGGTTGCAATATATAATTCTGTTTTAAAACTGTTCTTATAACCTTTGGTTACCAGCGAACCTAGGTATTCGAATTATTTAACCTTGTACTTTGTTAAATGATTACAGTGTACATATTTTTAGCACTTATGTTAATCGTATAATTAATATCGTTTATTTGTTGAGGCATTCAATTTATGTTATATCAGCTGTAGGTTTCATTTCAAAAGAAATGAAAATAATTTCGTTACTGACTGTACTCAGCTGGATGTGATAGATTGAATCACACTCGTTCCCATACATATAACATTGTAATGTATGCGGTCGGCATCATGGTGATTCACTCCTTTAGTGTAGGTAGTATGTAAGCGTTGTACATAGACCAATCGAGTCAAAGTGTAGGCCTACACACGGCGGTCGCAACCGTGTATTCTTATAAACATACTGTTTGAAGAGCAATCATTATAAAAGACGTTTTATATTAAAACAATGTAATGGTGCAGGAAACCTTGGGTATATAGCTCATCATTGTCGTATTAAATAAGCCTAACTCTGTATTCTAACATGTATATTCTTAGTCGAATAAACTTGAGTTGAGAGTGCTTATAAAAAATCATTTCAGCAATACAAAAATGTTTTCCAGTAAGGGTGTTATAGATTGGAAATACATTGAGCTGCTATATAATCTTCAAGAAAAAGAAGATCTTAAACTTGGAAACATTTTCTCTAAAATTCATCTTAAATTGAATGGAGAAAAAATAAGATGAAGGCACCAAGCAAATTAGCTTATAGAGGTCTCATCTAGAACAAAAATCTGTGACCGACGGTTTTAAGTTTTCTTGCTTTGCGCTGGCTCCCATCGGTTCATTCTCAATGAATAAATGAACAGCCGAAATTTACCGAACGCTGCGATGCGAATGGGCTTCGGGCGAGAGCTAGATTTTGGTTCTGCTGGGACTAACATGTGTTGGTTAGAATACGTATGCTAAGGAGGTGCGTGTGGTTGCCCATTGCTGGCTTCCTCGCAAGTTGCACTAAGCGATGAATGTGCCGCTGTGGTATTCATATCGTAATGGATTAGATAGCCCACCTGCAAAACGGTGGGAGCTATGAATTTTAATCAGTGCATGAAGAACTTGAATAAAACAGCGATCGAAAATAACAATTATATTCAATTCCAAGCCAACAAACATTTTGCAATTTCTGTGTAAGATGCAGCCTCACGATTCAAGGCTACAATCTTTTCAACGAGTCCTTATTATTTTCAAAACAATTTTAAAAAGAAATAACATTTACCTGCCAGAGGATACTAATATCTGCTGAGTTTTTACCTATTGCAGGAAATTTTTATAAAAAATGTTAAAACTGCCCTAAAAACAATACCTTTCATCAAACAGATTGCACCGTCGACTGATCTAACACAAGCTTAAAAATATGAGCCACACTAAAAAAATGTAACAGAGAAAAACGTGCCGTTTTTAGAAACACCACTGGTCTTAAACTTTTATGCAGTAAATACCTGACCTGAAATATATTTGAGTTTATAATTTTTGGTTTTACAGGTATAATGAAAAATCAAATACAGTGGAGCTTCTTTGACTCGAACTTCAAGGTAAAGGTTACAAATTTCGAGTTAACGAATCTTCGACTTATCGAGGACTTCGAGATAAGGAGTTTTTAAACTGTCAATTTCGACTTATAGAGGCATATGTTCTATGTATGATACTTGAAGTTATAGAGTCATGATTCAAATTTAATCACTTCGAGGTAAAGAGTCTTATAGACAGAATTTCGATTTACAGAGGCCGCAATGTTTACATATTGCTTCTTCGAGATATAGAGTCCGCTAGATTTTTTGTAGTTCGAGTTACAGAGCGTAATATGTATGAATAGTACCTACATCACAGGGAAATCATATTCAGTTCGTGTTATAGCGTCTAAATAATTCGAGTTATAGGGTTTTTTGTACTTCAACGTAAGGGAATAATTAATTTCTTTGTCTTAGAGAGGATTTCGAGTTAACGTTGTTCGAGTTAAGAGGTTCCACTGTATAACATTTTGTTGCAAACATCTTAAGGATTTTGTTTAGCTAATTTGGTCTCTTCCAGTTACAGGACATTAAAAAGCTGCACGCATTCAAAGCCTGTGGATGAAATAAATTGCAAACTGGACTGTAGTTATGTTTGCTTATTGCTGTATTATATTTATTTTCTGCAAAAAGTTCTAAAAAAGTTTACACAAGATCTACACAAGTTTTGATTCGTATAATAGCTGGGTTTTTTTACAATCGGGTCCTAATCAGATTTGTTAGGAAATTTTTGATTAAATTGAATTCTATAAGTCGTCAACTATATACAAATTTGGATATGGTTCCGATTAGAGGGATCCCCCGAAGGGGGTGAAACTTTGGACATTTGTCGACCTTGTTCATACATGAAAAACCCCCGAAGGATTTCTGGCGCAAATGCACCATACATTTTTTATGGAGGTTTAAAGTTATAATCATTTTTAAAAATTTTGGGAAGATGGGGGGGAGAGGGCGGGGTCCAGGGGCAGAGTCCCTGGTGGGGTCCGGGGCGAAGCACTTGTACACTTTTTGGAAAATTGGTAATTATCCCCATGCAGGGTTTAGATTCTTTTTCGTACGAGTAAATACAAGTACTTACTCGATACATTCCTTCCGATACCAAGTACTTTCTGTATCGATACTTTAAAACTAAGTATCAAGTAGGTATCGGTTAAAAGTACTCGTATCGGTATACCAATATTACGATTTCATTTTAACACATTAATTGATACATAAAACGCTCATCTACGCTGTGAAGAATATTTTTTTGGGTATCATTTATTGAATTTATTGAAACACTTGGAAAAATTAATATTTTTGGGGAGTACTACGAAAACCGACTTTTTTTCATAAAATTCTTTTTATGTATATTTTTATATCAATAAAGAAAAGATTATCAATACTTATTACTGTTTTTATTTAATTTATTCCAAATTTCACTATGAAAAATCGATCGATAAGAGTAAGTATCGATACTTTTCTATCAATACCGAATAAGTATCGATACTTTACGACCGATACTGTATCGAGTAAAAGTATCGATACCTCAGTGGTATCGTTTTATCCCTATTGATGGTAGCGACAGATGGAGAATGTCAGCGAATTTTCTATATGTCAAATCAATTAAAAAATCGATATAAAGTCGCTCGATCAAAATTATTTCTAATTTTACAATTTATTTAAAATTGCTACTCTTTGTAGTGATAAGCTGCGAACATTACAATGGGTAAAAGATCTTGACTTTATACCATCATCTCGGTATTGTGGTAAGCACAAAAAAGAAATGGAATTCGAACAACATCACGGTTGTGGAAGATTCGTGTCGTTCGAAAAATAAATTTAAGCACACAGTAGCGGTTGCCGATAACACCTGGCTTGAGAGATGTCGAGTTTCTCCAGCATGTTGCGACCAAAAATTTGAAGAAAAGAGCGTTTTAGGAGGAGTTGGTATCATCGTTGAAATAGATGAGTGTAAGATTGGGAGAAGAATGTATCAACGTGGGCGAGTAGTAGAGGGATCTTGGATTCTTGGTATGATATAACGTGGCAATTCACATAGGTACCGGTTAGAAATTTGTCCAGAAAACAAGCGTGATAAAGATACGCTCATCGCGCTTATTAAGAAGCATGTTGCACCGGGGACCGAGATACATCCGGGATGGATACCGAGTAGTAGTACTAGCAATGGATGATGATGATGATGATGATGCATTTGACAGTCGAACAGGTCAATAAAGGGATATGGTTCCGATTAGGGGGCACCCCCGATTTTCACCAAAATTTTTTTACGAATTCACCTCAATTAGTGATGAAATTTCCCCAAGGGATTTTTGGCGGAAATGCACCATAAATTTCACTTAATTTCACAGCAGATTTTCCTTATACAAAATGCCTCCTAACTGCAGATTTTCCTTATATTATACAAAATGCCTACTGACTGCAAATTTTCCTTATACAAAATGCCTACTTATTTTTCTATAAATAACATATATAATTCTTAAAACGTATCAAATATTTCATTTATTTCCCCCCCCCCCTCCCCTCCCCCTTATATTCCCAAAATTTCTAAAAATGATTATAACTTTAAACCTCCATAAAAAATGTATGGTGCATCTGCGCAAGAAATCTTTCGGGGGTTTTTCATGTCTGACCAAGGTCAACAAATGCCCAAAGTTTCACCCCCTTCGGGGGTGCCCCCTAATCGGAACTTTATCCAAATATTTTAATAATTGCAAAAAGCACATCAAAATTGTCTTGATTTTTATTCATCCAAATTTCAAATTTTGAACCAAACAAATTTTTGGATTAAGTTTTTGACGCAAAGTGGGTGTAAATCAAAGCAATTCGAATTTATTTTTACGAAATAAAAATTGTTTGATATGGGGAACAAAAATTGCTAAATCTGATCCAGATCCAATTGTCAAAAAAAACGCAAGCAATTATCTTACATATGTATAAGATTGTAAACCATAGAGTCTAAACATTTGTTCTTAAAAAAACCTTAAGATAAACTCTTAAAAAAATCGGTTCTAATTTTTCATATAATACATTCACACAAAATTATTGTAAAGCAGTAATCACGTTTTTTGAAAAGTCAATTTTACTTTTAAGAGTTTCTACCAAAGGGGTATTCTCCGCGAATAAATAATAAACGTACATAGCTCTACGTCTTCGATTGCGGTACAGTCGTGAGTCGTAATTGTGACCGTAGTTTTTTTTATTTTTAATAATTTACTTTAAAAAAACATATTAGTGCCACTTATTTTAATTTTTGTGTTACTTATTACAACGCACGCGCATCATGTTTTTATAACTTTTATTTATTTGTTTTTATTTTCAGATGCTCTACGAATTGTACGAATTGTATTGTATGCCTGCAAAATTATCAACGAAATCGCAACAATGTTTGGTTTCGATCTTAAAAACTGAAACATCCAAACAGATTATTTAAGGTAGTCACATACGTATATAAATCGCCCTAAACAGCTTACCTAAGCTGCCTTTCCACAAAAAATTGATTTATAACAGAAATGCTGGGTTTTAAAGTAGTGCGTAAAAAGCACTTAAGTAAATTAAATAATTCATGTCTACCTAAAAAGCTTGAGTATAGTAAAAATCACATGTATACCTTTGGGAAAATGTAAGAGACCCTTGGGTCAGCAGTACGATTGCTGGAGAAAACGCAATTCAATATTTAGTATCAGGCACAATCCTACTTTGTTGCCAAAGACCTGTCCCAAATTACACGAAGAGATAAAGATGCTTAAAGAGTTCAACTTGCTATCTTCATTTTATTACTAGAACACTAAAAATAGGCGAGAATATAATCCCTTCGCCCTTTACACAATAAATTATTAGATTAATCTCTTTACACAGACTTTAAATCACTAATTAACCACTGGCGAATAAATCGGAATTTATCACTCCAAGGCACTGAAATCTATCAAATTATATATGTACGTATTTATTTCATTGTTGTTTTTCATTTTAACACAAAATACCCGGCTCAAAATACTCGGCCAAACAATATGACATCATCAGAAATAGAATGCCAACACTCCGGCACGCACAACTCAATGCATAGAACGTCTGACAAAATCTGTTAGTTGGAATGTTGGAAAATCATGTTAAGATTTGTAATCAGATGGTGCATAGGAATAGTGCTCCGTAAACAACAAAGATGTCGCTGTTTCAGGTAGAGGTTGGCAAAGAGCTGGTTACATTTTTAACATCTACCTTTGCCACTCACATTTCCACTCATATAAAGAAATGGACCACTCAATTGTTTAATATGAAAAAATGCCATGCAGGAACGGACTACTCGCCCTCACCACTGACATATAGAAAAGGAATACTTAATTAGCTGTCTCAAATGGTGCACCCTTATGACAGTTCTCACCTAAGGAGAGTTCAGATATAAAATGCATATATCTGTCTATTTCTGTCGAATTAGGCGAAATAGCCGCCTTCAAAAGGCGGCAAATTTAAAAATTATATTTATTTTTAGTTGTATCCTGCACACTTAAATCTAATTCCCCTAAATGTAGCATCAAATCCCAAATAATTTCACAGTGAGAAGTTTCTGATTTTTCATTGAAAAATTCTCAGCAAAACGTCGAAATGCTCATTTCTGGAAATATACATAGTTTCCGTCCTAACCAACTGTTTTAAATTTTTAAAAGTCTTAATTTGAGCTCTTCTGTGCTCTTGCTAAAATTCCCACTTAATTTTAGCTGCAGTAAAAGGACAAGGCGGCAAATTTAAAAATTGTATATATTTGACACCTATCTCGCCTAATGCGAAAGAAATAGTCAGACATATGCTTCCTATATCAAAACCTTTGAATATAAAACCTCAGGAAACGCTCTGTGTCGTGTGAGCACCCTTTTAAACTTTTCACCACTGACATATCGTACTGGACCACGTTATACAGAAACCAAGGTATGATACATCGAAATTTGACAGTAGCTCGTGACGTCATCTTGAGAAAAATGTATGGGGACTCAGAAAATTTATTATTAGTAAATTCTTACGACATTTGTTGTTAATTCTTGAAAACAATTTCGTCGAAAAAAATTATTTTAATTTTTTAAGAGGTTCTCAATACGGGAAATCTATAATTATACAAGCACTGTAATTTTGCGGCTAATCCATAAATTGTTTTGGGAAAACTTTACTGAGGAGTTGTCTCTAAAGAAGTTACAAATTTGAAAAGTAAGGTTTTACTTTTTAAAGCAAATAAAAACCACACTATAATTTTATTTGACTGTTCATAGTTTTTTCCTTAATTTTTTCTTATTATTATCACACAAACTCTTATTCACCACTCACCACTGATTAGAATCCCGGTCCTAATGTTCTTGGGGCTAAAAGACAAACTACCGAAAGAAAATTTTAAAGCTGAGTTTTTGGTATGCTGTTAATTGAAACTTTGAAAATCAAGATAGCAGATTTATGGTAAAGAACTGAGGGGATTTTAATGAGGATACTTTTGGGTCACTGATTTCAATTCGCTGTCAATAATTTGAAAATCCAAAACTAACAATTTCTAACATTTTTAAAATTTAAGGAAAGTCAACCGGTAGAATAAAATACGAACCGAAAACATTCAAATGTAATTAAATTATACTCACATTATTTGGATCTATTGCCTTCAATTTAAAATACATCCAAAACAGAGAATTAATTCGAGTACGAGTTGCACAAAAATCTCATTTACAATTAAGTAAAATATTTGTAAAAAAAATTCAGAAATAAAAGTCTTACTGCACACGTATAAATGCTGCGCGCAAAGTCCTTTAAACGAACTAAATTTATTTTAAAATAATATTAAACCATCCGAACAACATAAAAACAACAAACAAAAGGTTCCGAAATCGGAACCTCAAGTTTCCGGACAGAATAAAACGAATCCGAACAGAGAGTAATCATCCCAATCGTTCCAGAATGAGTTTCCGATTACTGCATTCTTTCATTATTTGTTCCTCCAACTTCAATCCAAAGTATGAAAGGATGTGAGAAGATGTGCTGTGATAAGAAGCACAGTCCACCATACTAATGAAGTGAGAACTAATATAAAGTAAGGTGATGTTTAGTAATTGCTTAGTATTGATCGTTTGGTTATCGTTGTTTGATACGTTTATAATATGTAAAACATTTTCGGATATAGACCTTCCGTGGCCGCATGCTTCTATATACTTTAACAACTATGGAACTGTGAAAAACCAATGTTTACAAGATGCGGAATGTTTGTACAGAGATTTGTTGACATCTAACCAATATAATATTCATGCCTGCTGGGGTTACGAGAGGTGGTGCAAAGATGAAAACAAATACTCTTCGCCCTCGTGCCAAAAAACCCTCAATGCGTGGGTCGATCAAATGGATATTTTTTACAAACAAGCAGATTTTGGCTATGTGAAGAAGCAAATTAACGAAATGATGGTATTGTGTGAACCGAATTATTCCTTTGATTCTTCCCTGGAATGTTCCTCGCTTCTTCATTTTTGTCGAGGTCGAAATTTGATGATAAATTTCACGGAATTGTCTATGGTGAAGGAGCCGATTCGCTACAACATTGATGTTCTGAAACATGGTGAAATTGGTGGGCACTGTAAATTCTTCAGAGATCGTTTACAAGCACAAACTGAACATATGGGTGCTTTGCAATCCTGGGCCCCAGAACTTAGATTCTTTGAACCATTACCAGACCCAATTATTAGCAGTGGGAAATGCAATATAGTGATAGATAAACCAGTTTTTGTTATGAAAATAGACGCTGCTTCAAATATGTATCATCACTTTTGTGACTTTTTCAACTTATACGCATCTCTCCACGTGAATTCCTCGCACCCATCAGCATTTGGAACGGATGTTCATATTTTGATATGGGAGTCGTATACCTACGAATCTCCTTTTTCCGACGTTTTTGAGGCTTTTACTAGAAACGAAATTTGGGATTTGAAGACTTTTCGTGGACAGATTGTATGTTTCAAGAATATAGTGTTGCCACTACTGCCGAGAATGATTTTTGGTCTGTACTACAATACACCAATAGTAAGTAAGCGAACGTTTTTATGAATCTTATTCTAACCAAATTCAAACCCTAGATTCATGGCTGTGAGAATAGTGGCCTTTTCCAGGCTTTTTCAGAACACGTTCTCCATCGATTGAAGATACCTTTAGTTTCTAGGAAGAAAGGAATAATACGTGTGACGTTTCTTTCACGTAAGACGAAATATCGACAAGTACTTAATGAAGATGAACTTTTGGATGAAATTAACTCAAATGAAACATACTTTGTCAGGAGAGTTTCGTTTGAAAGGTATATAAAATATATTTCCTCCATAAATTAATAAAATAATTTTTTGCAGGGGAGTTTCCTTCAAAGAACAACTTCACATAATCCGAAATACAGATATTCTCATTGGCATTCATGGAGCTGGCTTAACACATCTTCTCTTCCTTCCTAATTGGGCTACAATCTTCGAACTTTATAACTGCGAGGACCCAAAATGCTACAAAGATCTTGCTCGATTAAGAGGCATAAACTATATGACCTGGCAAGACGACTCCAAACTTATTCGGCAGGATGATAAAAGCTACTCAAAAAATGGAGCACATGCCAAATTCGCCAATTATATTTTCGATAGAAAAGAATTCGCAGTATTACTTGCAGGAGCTGCCCGAAACATACTTGAAAATGAAAATTATAAGGGCCTTTTTTCAAAAGAAACTTCAGTCCGTGATGAACTCTAACGTTTTGTTCTTTATAGTTCTCGCAGCCATAATATATCTGTTTATAGTTAAAATTACCATGGATTTTTACCATTTGCGTGACTATTTTAAAATAATTTAAGTAGTTCTTTATTGTTACAAAGATGCATTTATTTCTTTTGTTTTTCAATAGAAATTGTGTATGAAATGCCTCTATAACGAAGCTTGGTATGAGATGATGGTGAACAAATTGCGCGGGAATTAATTATATAATGAGATTTAATTCGAGAAGATATGAAAAGAGTAAAATAAACGAAAACAAATTCATCTATAGAATTTTCTATATAATACATAATTTTAAGGCACGAGCTTTTTCAGAACAATAACTGCATAACATCTCAATAACGATCACGTTCAACCCGCTGTGGCACACCATTGGTGGTCCATAGGCATTTCTTTTCCCTGAAAGCGCCCCGAGTTAATATGTATGTTCACTTGATCGCTGATCCAGGACAAAATCGCTCTTCAAAATTGAGACTACTTGTTGACAGAAGATTTGCCGTTAATGCTGCTGGCAGACATATAATATAATTGACCGCTCACGTACGTGATTTCTGTAGAATCGGACGGTGTGATTTTTGTTCTCTCTTTCGCTCTAAAGCAGTGACCGTTCGTAAAATTAACGTATACTATAATGTCAGAGATTTGTCTGAGGCACTGACAGAAAAGAATCACTCGTCCCATACAAAATGCTTATATAAAAATGATGCACTTTTCATTCACTCTTGCTCGCACTATTAACGGATTTTGAACAGTCAGCTGTGGGTTTGAATTATAGTCAAATGCACTTTTAGATCATTACTCAGTTTTAATGACATAAACCCCTCAAGTAATTATATCGAAATTTATTAAATAATTCATTTTGTATCTCAAGTCCCTTTTGCAAACATAAAATTACCCCACTTTAAGATACAATTGAATTTCACACAATTTCTAAGTTGTCGGCAGAAATGTTCTTATTAAATTATGAGAATTAGTCTTTTGGTATCCTGTATTGCAAATTCTTGGCTGATTTACAGCACAAAAGTACTCTAATTATGACTTTTGAGTTCTTAAAACCATTGTTTAGCGATTTAAACCGCATTTCCGGAAGTGAGCATTGTGACGTTTTGTTGAGAATTTTTCAATTTTCAACATAAAGCCCAAGGAAGCGCGATATCACTCTCCGATTGTAGTAAAGTCCGACTAGAGCTTGTGCAGACAATTTTTGTTTTAGTCAGCAGAGGAAACAGGAATAAAACGAATTTTCTTATGCACAAATCCCCTAAAAACTATTATTCTATGTCGTTTGTAAAAAGAGCACTTGTAGCCGTGCGAAGTCAACTCTTTTTCTCTCGTTTATTAAAGTCGTAGTCGTATAATTTTTATATTTGTCGCCTTTTGGAGGCTCTTATCTCGCCTAATACGAAAGAAATAAGCAGTATATGCTCCGTACATCTGAACTCTCCTTAGGCGAGAACTATCAAAAGAGTGCGCCATTTGAGGCAATGTATTAAGTCGTCCATTTCTATATGACTGGGCCGTTACAGATTTTCTCTGACAATTCTCTGGCAAGAATACCGGTCGCAAGCTTGTGTCGATATTTCGAATAAGGAATTATTTTCGTTTTGTTTTACATAATAGATCTCGTCTGTAAAAAAATGTGATATAAAAATCATGGTGAAGTAGGCCAAACGTGATAGACTGCAGCTATATCTAGAATTAATACACTGTCGATGTTTTTGTAAAACATGTGTTAAGTAAGTCTAATAAAGAAAAGAAAAAGAAAGAAGAAGAACTGGAGAACTGTCAAATGACTGCTAATTTGTTTGTTGCAGAAAGTTTAATTGCAATTTCAGTGAGAGACACTGCGATTATACAGGGTGTTCAGAGGTGGGAGGGAAATATTGCAGGAGGTGAAAGGTCAGGCCGAGGCAAGCAAAAAATCGTATGGGTGGGGGGGGGTTATCTCGCACCGTTTGGCAGTTACAGGGTGATTCGTAAATCACGATGTTGCGTTATATGGGAACCGCTATTGTATTTTTATCTTTTTTTCTACGCATCGCAGCGACCCCAAACCGGTCTCAAAAAATCACTATTTTGAAACCCTTTCCAAAAAGGTCAACACCGCCCTCCTACCCCCAACCCCTTGGCCGCAATCACCTCTGGAAGTTGAAAAATTAAATTTTATTTCACGATTTTTCACCTTTCGCCCCATTTTTCTCCGAAATTCACGTTATTAACATACCTACTTTTTATTGTTTTTAAGTTTCCTATCTAATTACCTTTCGAAAGAGGTGCAACATGCACAGGTAGAAAAAGGATACAAAAATCCTGAAATTAAAACATCTTCACAGGTACCTAATTACTTTATTGCACCATAATGGAAAAAGTCGTTAAGTAAAGAATTTTTATGACAGCAAGTTCGGAAATGTTTATTTAGGACACACAGGTAATAAAGTTTTATTATTTCAGCAAAACTGTTAAAAAATAATAAATGTAATCTCGTTAAATGGCGTTATTAGTTTATGATATCCAGTATTGACTTCTAAGTATCCTGACGCCCCGTGTCTAATACCTCCTATGAATTATGGTATAAAAATGGGTACGTTTGAAAGGACATTGACCATAGTTGAAGAGGCAATTGACAAGAACGGGTGTTTAATACAAAAAATTAAGAAAAAATGGCAGAATTCACTGTTGAAGAGTATGCCGACATAATTTACGTGTACGGTTTAGTAGACGGAAATGATAGTGAGGCCGTACGGGAATACCAAAGGAGATTCCCAAATCGGCGTGTACCCGATAGAAGGGTATTTTCAAGGACTTTCAGGAGGTTAAAAGAAACCGGAAGTGTAACCGCCCCTAGAGCAGAAGCGCGATCAGGAACTTCGGCCGATTCAGCGGAAACCGACCAACAAATCCTCAACATCGTCAGGAACAGCCCTGAAATAAGCATCAGACAGGTCGCACGACGGTTAGGATTGTCTTCAGGGAGAGTGTGGACCGTTGTGAACCGAGAGGGACTACATCCATACCACCATATCCCGGTCCAAGCACTACATCAAGGAGATTCCGAAAGACGATTGCAGTTCTGCACTTGGCTGCTCGAGTCTGACATCGAAAACAGAAGGTTTCTAGACCGAATTCTGTGGACGGATGAATCGCAATTCACCCGGGATGGCGTCACAAACTTCCACAACCTCCACACCTGGTCAGTTGTGAACCCACATAGGACAAGGTGTCGGTCCTTCCAGCAAAGATTTAGTGTCAATGTCTGGGCTGGCATCATCGGCAACCAGTTGATAGGACCCTTCATCTTGCCTCAAGTGCTGAATAGCCAGCTGTATTCGGACTTTTTGGAGAATAACCTTCCGGATCTGTTGGAGGACATCCCCGTGGCCACCAGAAGCGCAATGTATTTACAGCACGACGGAGCACCTGCGCATACTGGGAACATTGTTAGGGCAAGGTTGAATGAAGATTACCCAGAGCGCTGGATTGGACGAGGTGGACCGATTCCTTGGCCTGCTAGATCACCGGACCTTACTCCACTGGACTTTTTCTTATGGGGAATGATGAAAGATGAGGTTTACTCAAGACCAATCAACACCAGAGACGAATTAGTTACCAGGATTGGGACTGCACCGACGAAAATACGGGAGAGACTGGCTACCATAGACCTCAAACGCGGAATCAGACGAAGGTTACTTGCATGCATCGAGACTGGCGGAGAACATTTCGAACAGCTTTAGTAGCACATAAGTTTTAATTGTAATTAGTTTTTAAGTGAATAAAAAGTATTTTTTAGTTAATTTAAGTATAATTTCTTAAAAATTCGAATTGTCCTAATATTTTGTAAAAGGATTTTTGTAAATAAATGTTTGTATCCTTTTTCTACCTGTGCATGTTGCACCTCTTTCGAAAGGTAATTAGATAGGAAACTTAAAAACAATAAAAAGTAGGTATGTTAATAACGTGAATTTCGGAGAAAAGTGGGGCGAAAGGTGAAAAATCGTGAAATAAAATTTAATTTTTCAACTTCCAGAGGTGATTGTGGCCAAGGGGTTGGGGGTAGGAGGGCGGTGTTGACCTTTTTGGAAAGGGTTTCAAAATAGTGATTTTTTGAGACCGGTTTGGGGTCGCTGCGAGGCGTAGAACAAAAGATAAAAATACAATAGCGGTTCCCATATAAGGCAACATCGTGATTTACGAATCACCCTGTAACTGCCAAACGGTGCGAGATAACCCCCCCCCCACCCATACGATTTTTTGCTTGCCTCGGCCTGACCTTTCACCTCCTGCAATATTTCCCTCCCACCTCTGAACACCCTGTATATTAATTGATCAATTCCTTTTAATCAGGACTTTCGCGGAAGTTACATGATTTCCGTCCATGTTCTGCATTTCGAGTGAAGTGAAATCGAAAAGAGCTTACAAAACTCGTTTTGAAATGAAGTTTTTTAATAAATTACTTAAGATTCTAACAAATTTATTTCGTCACCTTTGATTTCAATTACGTTATTCGTTCAAAGTAGTTAAAATAATTCGATAGAAAAATCCAACCGAGATATTTTGTAGTTGGTTTGTGGAAAAACTAATTGAAATCAAAGGTAACTGAAATGAATGTGTTACAATCTTAAGAATTTTATTGAGGAAATTCAATTCAAAATGTTACAAAATTTTCTTTTCGATTTAATTTCTCTCGAAATGCAGAATATGAACCTGTTAGTTTGATTTACCTGAGTGATAGTTGTTAGGATTCTTAAAATTTATCTAAATAAAACTTCAGACTTTCAGCCATTACCTGAAAATACGAATATTTTAAAAGATGTTTGAGGCATGGCGAAAAGTTGTCTTTAAAACATGACGAAAAGTCGTATTATAGATCTTGCTAAATACGTTGAATTTTTTGAGACTCTATATATTGACGAGAAGACATCACAATACAATATATGTACGTGTGGTTGCATAATTTGTTGAGTGGTTCGGCTGTGACGATGCCATTTCGGAGTTTCGGAGTTTGATTCCCACCGTGGATAAAAAGTAATTAATAATACGAGAACAAGAATAACAAAAACAAATAGAAAAAAACGAAAAAAAAACATTAAGAGAAAAAGTAAAAAAAAATGTAAAAGGAAATATGTCCAGGGTACGCCGTCAAAATCCGGACAAAATTAGATTTGAATTTCCCGCTGTTCTATACCACTAATAGATGTCGCGATTGGCTCCTGAATATCGTGTACGCATCTACTAAGCAGGCATAACCTCAAAACAGTCGCAATGTTGAGACAAAGCGAGAATCCAACCAAAGAGCAGCGATCATTGAAAGTGTTCGCGCTTGTCGCTCAGCGACAGAGATTATCTGGTTCTTTGGATACCCGAGATTCACAGTTTATGATGTCGTGGAAAAATACAAGGAGCCGGAGAAGTCGGAGGAGGATGCCCCTATTGTGTCGAGAACAAAATTTCCGGCCAATTGGCACGTGTTAGGGGTTGTGTCATCCGAAGGTGACGTTATGCCACCTTCTTTCTTTCAAAAAGGGGAAAATGTGACAAAAGAGGTTTATGTGCGTGTTCTAACTAACGTTGTGAAGCCGTGGATGGATAACATAGCATCTGGAAAGCCATATGTTTTCCAGCAAGACGGTGTGCCCGCCCACACGAGTCACTTGGTGCAAAACTGGTTGTCGGACAATCTCGACGTATTTTGGTCGAAGGAATTCTGGCCTCCCAACAGCCCAGATTTAAATCCATTGGACTACTACGTATGGAGCGTGATTGAAAGAGTGTCAAACAAGTCCAGACACCCGAACGTAGCATCTCTCCGAGCCGCTATTGAAGCAGCATTCGCTGAGATGGACCGTGACGTGATGCCTTACATTGTACCTGCAATCGCTTCAGACCGAGATTGGAGGCGGTCGTTCAAGCAATTGGGGGATATATAGAATAAATCTATTCTTTATGATCGTACACATTGTGTGGTAAAAAAATTTTGTGTAATTTCTCATTTTTACAATAAAAAATATAATGTCCAAAAAAATGTTCAATTTGTCCGGATTTTGACCGCGCCCCCTGTACATTTTTTTTGTTGCATCCTCATCTACATATGTCCCTATAGATGTGGCTGGTCTAAATTTCCCATGTTTTAGTCGACTAAATGATATCCGATTTGTAGAGATTACAGACGTCTTTAAGACTTGGCTAAAAAACGTCTTTAAGCCTTGGCTAAAAGACGTCTTTAAACCCATGGCTAAAAGACGATTGAATCTGCAATATAAATCGTCTTTTAGTCGCCTTTCATACGACAATTCTCTTAGTCTTAAAGACGTCGCGGTACGAATTCGGTCATCTTTTAGTCGTCTTTAATACGTCGCTGTGTTGTCTGAATAGTTGTCAGCCAGTACAAGCTTAAATATGTAGAGATAATAAGAATGGCATTTAAAAGAAAATTTGTAAGGTTGAATTTGCTAGAATAGAATGGAACAATTGAAAAATAAAGACGGCAGATGAAACAATTTCGAAGAAAATTTGAGCCCAAATTTATGAAAATATATAATATTTCAAATAATACATTTTTCACTGAAAAATTCTGAGCAAAACGTCAAAATGCTCACTTCTGTGAATGCGGTTTACATCGCTTAATAACTGTTTTAAAAACTCAAAAGTCATAATTAGAGCACTTTTGTGCTTTTGCTCTAATCGCCACTTATGCAATTCTAGTTACAGTAAAAGGACATAAATGCAATTACATCCGAATTAATTCGTCGTATTACGCCATCTAGGTTTTTTCTGGTTTTTGTACCATATTTGTTGGTAAAACAGGCATAAAATAAGAAAAATTTGGCAATATCATCTACATCTATATTATCTATGTATATATATAAAAAGAGAAGTCCTGACTCACTCACTGACTCATCAACGCCCAGCCCAAACCCTTGGGCCTAGAAAGCTGACATTTTGCACAGAGGTTCCCTTTATGATGTATACAAGGAATAAGGAAGAATATTTCGAAATTCAACCCCTAAAGGGGTAAAATGAGGGTTCAAAATTTGTATGGAGAAAAAATATTAAATAGACATTTCGACTTGAAACTTCATAGGAGTACTCCTAAAAACAAATAAGCAAATATGTATTTCGCGATTTTTCGAAAATCAATCCCTTAGGGGGTGAAATGGGGTAAATAAATCTAAAAATCGATATGGGTATCGTTATTGAGGTTTTTTGGGTCGTTGATTACGAAAATGGCATTTATTAATGCAAAAATTCGATCAAAAATTATTATTTTGGGAAAATAATTAATTAATTTAATGTAATAATATTTAATAGTAAATAACGCCCAACTTTATAGGGTAAACTTAGGTATCGGTTGCTCGCGCATCGTTAAAATTCACTCTCATCATTTTTTCATAACGCGCCTAAAGAAGTATAACTTCAAAAATAAGTAATTATTTTCCTTAAAATCTACCCCTTAGAACAGAGAATAATAGGGACAATTATATACATGTTTTCGCTTTAAAGTTGCGTTATTTTCGTAAATATATTTAATAATTAATATTCTGGGCAACGCTGAAAGCGAGCAAGCTATTATGTTATATTGCGATATAAAGTTTTAAATTTATGAATTTTAGTTGTATTTTTACATAGTAAATATTCTTCAAACATACTTTCGAAACTGAATTTTGGAAGTTATAAAAGATACTACCTTTTTTCAATTTTTATAATAGTAATCTATATAAATAAAATCGTAACTCGCTTGGTGTCTGTGCGAGAATCATGGAAAAACTACTGAAGGTATTATGATGCGGTTTTTTATAATTTTTTGTAATAGTACAGTGATTATTATAAACTGTATTTAATGAAAACTCAAATATAAGATAAAGTAAAAGCAAAAATTTATCGTTTGCCGCTACGCACAGCCCTAGAGCGTACTTAGTTTTGTTTAATTTAAATTATTTTGAATTGCGTTTCGTAAGCGCTTCTATACTATTGAGAATACAATTTAAACTGACGGTAATCAATTAAAGTAATAAAATTAATATCACGCGAACGAAGTCGCGGGCATTTGCTAGTATACATATAAAGAAAAGTCCTGACTCACTAACTGACTGATCAACGCCCAGCCCAAACCCTTGGACCTAGAAAGCTGAAATTTTACACAGAGGTTCCCTTTATGATGTATACAAGGAATAAGGAAGGATATTTCGAAATTCAACCCCTAAAGGGGTAAAATGAGGGTTCATAATTTGTATGGAGAAACAATATTAAATAGACATTTCGACTTAAAACTTCGTAGGAGTACTCCTAAAAACAAATAAGCAAATACATATTTCGCGATTTTTCGAAAATCAACCCCATAGGTGAGGAAATGGGGTAAATAAACCTAAAAATCGATATGGGTGTCGTTATTGAAGTTTTTTGGGACGTTGATTACGCAAACGAAGTCGCGGGCATTTGCTAGTATAATATATTGTTACAAGATTTGCCTTTGCTTATACTTCATACTTAGAATTTGAATCGAGCGGATAAAGGACTGGTGTTTGGTCCCCACGATCGCGGCGTCTGTGGCAGGAACTCCAAGTCGTAGCCACGCTGAAGAAATCGGCTTGATATTCCGGATCAAAACGCCAGCATTTTTGAGCGCGTCCGCCTCGGCGATCCTTAGCAGACGAGCAATATCCTTAAAAAGTATGAAGTGTGGGCGAAGGCAGTTCGGGCTGTTTGCCAGCCATCCCCTTGGCTGGCAAATCTAGCAACAATATACTTATATCTTTAGGTTAGGGGTGGCCTTTTTACAGACGGCGTTATAAAAGAGTTTATGGGGGGGTTTGTGCATAAGAAAATTTGTTTGGAGACAGGAATCTCCACAGCTGACTAATACAACAATTGTCTGCACTAACCCTAGTCGGACTTTACTACGCTCGGAGAGTGATATCTTCAAAGCCGTGCGAAGTCAACACGCGCCCATGCTATTTCGCTCTTTCCCTCTCGTTTATTAAAGTCATATTTCTCTTTCTATGGGCTCCCCCGTTTTAACTACGCTCACGTACAGGACTTTTACACGATATAGTGTTTCCTTAGGCTTTATATTCAAAGGGCAATTCAGCCCGCTGACAAACCGCTAACATTATAATTTTACGTCATTTCTCGAGCTGTCGCTGCCTCAGAGTGAAAGAGAGGGAACAAAAATCGCACCGCCTACTTTTATAGGAAATCATGTACGTGAGCGATCCATTATATTATACGTCAATGCATCCCACTCATTTTGGCATACCCACTAAAAAACAACCTATATAGAAGTAGGGATTGATTTTCCTCTAAAAATTTATCAAAGTAACTTTATTATGGATTTCGGGAACAAAGTTTATCTAGCGGAGGCAACTTAAAAAAACATTACGTGTTAAAAAGGCTACAAAAAAAAAAAAACCACAATCGAGCTCTTCAACTAGTTCGCCATACAGGAAGACGTTACCGTAAAGCACGCCGAAATTTCAAATTTAAATGTTATTAAATAAATTAAGACATAAATTGGCTCAAATATAAACCTTACTCTTTATTAACAACACAATCATATTCTATAGCTAAGTTCATTTGGCTGATGATTTTTAAAATAATATGTTGATACGTAATATAAGGATGCTAATCGGATCTTACAAAATAGATACATTTTTTTTTTTCAAATATAAGGATTAACATTTATAGTTTACGAATCTTCAAATTTTGTTAAAATTTTCGCCTAATTAATTTGAGAAATTAACTTCTGGCGCAACCAATTAGATAATTTAATTTTCAACATTATTGCGTAAAGCTGGCAGCCTATCTATTCAGTTTTGTGGACATGGGCTGTTTTAATATTTGATTACAGTTACAACTTGACCTTCTTTTTGCATTTGTATAAATATACGACGGGAAAGCAAACTAAAATCATATAAAAATTCAAAATTATGAAACTTGCTAAACTGCTTCTGCCGCTAGTATTACAAAACATGTTGATTAGGCCCGTTAGAAAATTTGAAATCAGGAAAAAGAACAGCGCATTGTAGTTAACAGCTTCAGTGATTGTGGGCAGTTGGAATACTTCAAGATCTTGTCTACGAGTTCTGCTTGCAAACATCGCATATCTCTCTAAACTCATGAAAAGGAGGAGCATGACTAAAGCTATTAAAATAATCCACAAGAAGTACCCTACATTGGCGGTTCTACGGCATATATGACTTATCGGAATTACCAAGACAAGATTAAGGAATACAACCATTGTAAGAAATATTAACTGCTTTCTTTTCTGATCGAACAGCTCGTGAGTTACAGTTAAATTGTCAGCAGTTATTATGTCGCTAATATGAGCAGAAGCGAGGTATATTGCTAGGAATCCTGGCAGTGATATGATACCTTCTCGGTTTGCCTCTAAAAACGTTTCCCTTCCCACCTCAAAACTTAATGTCCAGTTGCCCAATCCAGTTTGAAGGACAATCTCATGTAAAATTATAGTAATAGCACAAAGGGTCAATTTGTTCATACCAAGTTTACAAAGAGTTTCCCCAAAGAGTTTAGTAATTGCGATGGTTAAGAATGCGTTCCAATGCAATCCATATTCCGTGACATCCTGATGGTAGTTTATTATCTTCAAAATCACCGTTCTCATTACTCCAAGACACAACAACGGTGCTGTTGATATAAGTGTCTTCAGCGTTGAATCCAGCCTTGTTTCTTTTTTGGGCAGAACAGCAATGCTAAAAACAAACAGCCCAATTCCAGTGTCCATTAAACCTGGAGTGCAGCCTTTGCTTTTCAATAAGTGGGACGCAAATATAGGGAAATCGACAGCGCTTATACACACTGAAGTGATAAGGAAAATCGAAGCACGGCATAGTGTTATGCACTTGACTCTTCCTTCAGCATATTTCGTATTCGACCTTTCTATAGGAAATGTTAAATGTTGATCTGCTGTTGAGCACGATGAGCGCAATACTATATAACAAACCAAAGTCAAGAAGCAAACAATGTAAACAATCCAATAGTCCAAAAATGTGACTGATAAAATTATAACCTCGACAACGACGAGAAATTCTACAACGCCACCAACTTTACGAGGTTTTACTATTAAATTCAGCAAACATATAAAAAAGTGAGAAAAATAGATCATTGATATTGTGAAAAAAACTCGAAAAGCCGCAAAATAAACCTGGAGAGTCATTTTACTTCACAACCATACTTTGTTCTGTTTTCGGAAAACACTGACATGACATATAGAAATGGACTATTCGTTCTCTTTGAAGACAAATGCCGTGTTCGGGAACTAATTCCGGAACGATTGGGTTGAACCCAAATTGTTCGGGAATTGGAGGGAACTAGTTCCACCTCTGTTCGGAAAATCGGAACTATGGTCCGGAACCTGGTTCCAATCGTTCTGCTTTTTGCTGGGGTTGAAACATTGACGTATAACACAATGGACCGCTCACGTACACGATTTCCTATAGAAGCCGGCGGTGCGATTTTTGTTCCCTCTCTTTTGCACTGAGGCACTGTCAAATCGTGAAATGACGTAAAATTAACGGTCTATGCTGTCAGAAAATTGTCAGCGGGCTGAATTGCCGTTAAGGATTTTCTCTGACAATTCTCTGGAGAACTGTCAAATGACTGCTAATTTGTTTATTGCAGGAAGTTTAATTGACATATCAGTGCGAGACAGTGCGATTAAGTGTTAATATATCAATTTGTTTTATTCCAGGCATTTCAGAGAAACTACTGGAATTAATTCCAGATCTGATTTTCGCCCAAGTCCTCATTCCGAGTGAAATTAAATCGAGAAGAGCTTATAAAACTCCTTTTGAATTGAATTTGTGTAATAAAATTCTTATGATTTTAACAAATTCATTTCACTTATCTCTGATTTCAATTAGTTTTTTCGTTCAAAGTACTTAAAATAATTCGATAGAAAAATCCAATCGAAATATTTTGTAGTTTTTGTAAGAAACTAATTGAAATCAGAGGTAACTGAAATGAATTTGTTACAGCTTGAAGAACTTTATTAAGGAAATTCAATTCAAAAGGAGTGTTGCGAGGTTTTTTCGATGTTATTTCACTCGGAATGCAGAACATGGATATAAATATATGGTACATCGGTTTTATAACTTAAAATTTATCAATCACAAATCTTTGAAAATATTGGTAATCTGGCAGGGAAAAAAATGTATTTATTTATTTGTGGCATTAATAATGATTTTTATTTCCATTAATTCAATTTAAAGTACATATTTTTAAAACTTTTGTTCAACAAATATTTAAATTCAAATATTTTCAGCAATTCCGCACTCAAAAAATCCGCGGAATCGGCCTATCCTTGTAATGTGATAAAAATAGACAGCGCTATATAAATTTTTATATATCTCATCTCGTCGCACTGAGGCACTCGGTTGTCAAATTGGCGGCCACGCGAGACAGGAGATCGAGCAGTCCATTTGTATGTATGTCTGTGGGTTGAAAGGAATGATTCCGTGATGTGAATTAATGAAGGAATGATTCCTTGAGGTTGATAATTCAGCAAAAGAACTGTCAGGCGGCATTTCTGATTTGATTTTTGTGCTGTACGGATGGTTTTTTATGAAATGTTAAGTGAAAATTAGTTTGGTTAATATATTTGTGACCGGGAATTATAAGTGCGAAGTAAGAGTTTTATTCCTAAATTGGTTTACAAATATTTCACTGGACTGCATATAAAATGTTTGTGTGAATAATTTTTGTGGATGGAATTCTAACAAATTATTTTATTTTCTAGAGTTCCAGTGAAGAATAAAATTAAATACATTGGCTGAAGGAGCCCTGGAATTAGTGAAGTGATGTAAGAACTCCCAAAATTAATTATAATTAGTTGGCTTCGGTACAAAGAATATTTTTAGAAACAATTAATTGCGAATGGAGTCTTATAAAATTTTTATCATAAACATTTTTCAGTGAGGACATTGTCATTTCGAAGGGTTCGTTTCATTGAGTTAGGAAGACATCGGCGGAAGGAGTTCAGGAATCTGTGACGACAAGTATGTATTCTACTCCTTTCATTTAATCCTTAAATTTTGTATGTCGCGAATTTTTTATACAAATCTCGTTACCTATTTTAGGATATAAAAATGATGTTTGCTCGCATAAATGGGAAAATCTACCCAGTTCCCGGAGTAGACAAGGAGAATTTGACGTCAGGTATTTGTGAAAAAAATATTTTTTTATACATTTTTGATATTAAATTTATTGCAGATGATGTAGAAGCCATACGTAAACATATGGCACAATCTTGGGGAGTAACGATTCACAGCTTTCAGATGCTAGAGCCAAGTGAAGTATTATGTGTGGAAACATGTGAAGGTAAAATGTAGAAATATGTATATATATAGTTCAATATTTAATAATTATATTTTTACTGTAGGGTTGGAGTATGTTGACTTGAGGGAATACAAATATATCGACAAGAGGTCACACCAACAGGAGACATCTATATTGGATTTTAATGGTACGTAATTTTTTATAAATATATTTTATAATTTATTTCGTATAGTTTTGGTTGGTTATAAGCATTGGTAAATTCGTTAGGCATGTTATTTAATTAAACTGGTAGGGTTACTCCATATGTTCCTAAGCCCTTACCTTATTTAGCGCAGCTCGGAATCACGTACCCATATGGCGCTATTAGCACGAAAGATATATAGAAATATTAGAAGAAAATTGATAGAAAATCTAATAGCTAACATATCTTCTTATCAGAACAGATTAAGTAAAAGGTAAAATATGTATGTGGAAAGAAAACGGGAAAATACGTTAGGCATAGTAATTTAAGTAGTTACAATTTATCAGGTAATTCATAAAATATTTAACAAGAAAACTAATTATATTTATATGCGGTCATAAAGTGACGTACAATCTTGCCTTGCCTGAAAAGGGTAAATTTCAAGCCTTTCCTTTTTGTACTCTTTTCAGGTAAAAAGTTGGAAAAATTCAGGGGACATTAAATAATTTGGTAACCCAACTTCCGTAGAAATAATAATAAATAATAATTAGGTCGTAAACTTGTGAAAATAAATAATCTATTTTAGGAAGAATTAGAATAATCTGTTTGAAAATTTTTAATAACCTAAATTTATATGAGGCTATTAAGGTGCCGCCTTGCCTTTATTTCCCTTTTCGTACCCTTTTCAGGTCCAACCTTTTTGTAACCTTTTTAGGCAGAATGCAGAGCTCATTAAGTAATTTGAGAAATTGAACTTTCGTATATATATAATAAATAATAAAAACTAAAATCTGAAAATAAATCACCTATTTTAAGAATAATAAAGATAATAAATTTATTGTATTTAAATGCATAAAATATAATAATAAGCTATATTGGGATAAATTTGGGAAATTAAAAATTACACTTGAAATTATATTGTCAAAATTTTATATATGTATACTGTAATCCTTTTAATATTTTGCAGATACCTTAGAAATGAATCCATCCAAAAAAGCCCGATGTGTTTTGCCTGGTACACCAGAAAGAGTGGAGACCAAGGAAAACATACAAATACCAGGACCAATTAACAAACAAATCCCCAAACGAGCGTGCATTCAGGATGTCCAGATAGCCGGCCCAAGCAGACAACCATTATTGCCGATAGAAGATGCTGAAAATGTGGAAGCGGAAGACGATGGAGGAAGATGGACCGCAGCGGCTACCAAACTGTTTCTAGTGGAACGATTAAGGATTGAAGAAGATTTTAAGAAAGGAGTTTCTAAAAGGATTACGATGTATGGGAAGCTGGCAAAAATATTGGCGGAAGCTGGATACCCTGGCATATCCCCTTTAGATTGCTTAAACAAATTTAAAAGTTTAATGGCCACCTATAGACGGAATGCCATTAAGAAGCAAAAGTCGGGAGAATCTGCCATCACCTGTCAATATTTTCAAATTATGGATGATGTGTATGGTCATCGGGACAGCGTGAACGTTCCCTTAACGCAATTAAAAGACACTTTGGGAACCTCTCTAAGAAGTGCAGAAATACCTGCAGAAGTCGAGCCAGCTTCTGAAGCTATTTATGCAAGGAGGAAGAAAACGCAAAAGACGCTGAATCCAACGATTGCTGAACTCATTCAGCAAAGAACTGAAGCAGATGAACAGCAAAGGGAAAAGGAAAATAAATATATGGAGGAGAGTTTGCGACTTCAACAGCAAAGAATTTCTCATGCTGCACAGAGAAATGCGATGCAAAATGAGATTAGGGATATTTTAAGACAACTGTTGACGCATTTCGAAAGGTATTCTTATTTTATTTCAAGTTTTTCATAATAATACTGTGCTGCTAAATGTGGGCTTAAATATCTCATAAATTTTCTGAAAAAACTATTTCTTTTCAGTTCAATAATTTTATGAATTTTCTCTTTTCACACAGATTATCTGAGGATTCGGGGACGCAGCAATAATGGGCAATCATCAACATCACTACCAAGCATCGCTGGAGTGCACATGGTTTTAAACATATTTCAGGAATATTTTATTACGTTAAAAATAATTTTTTCATTTCACTTATATCTATTTTCTCCTTTCAAATAGATTATCCCAGGACTCTAAGATGAAACAACAATGGACAATCGTCATCATCAGCATCACCAACA
This sequence comes from Eutolmus rufibarbis, assembly GCA_963920795.1. Classification (NCBI taxonomy): domain Eukaryota; kingdom Metazoa; phylum Arthropoda; class Insecta; order Diptera; family Asilidae; genus Eutolmus; species Eutolmus rufibarbis. Next base: position 22,522,870 of record OY987207.1, read on the forward strand.
AGCACCGCTGGAGCAATAGTGGACAATCGCATCATCATCAACAACAAACATCGCTGGAGTCTATGTAGTTTTAATTATATTTCATGTTAATTTATTTTGTTAAAAATAACTTTTTAACTTCACCTATATTTATAAATGTTTTCCAAAACTGAAGGCTGTGTTAAATAAATGAAAAAGGGCTAATTTTTGTGATAAATAAAAAAAAAATAATTTATATTCGGCATAAATGCTATTTATTATAAATATATTTTCAATATGTATAATAAAAATACTTTCTTATAACTAATTTATTATTTATTTAAAAAATTCCTTAAACAAAATGTATCTAAAATTAACCTAATCTTCAATCTATGAATATATACAATTTTTCTGTGATGCAGTTTTACAAAATATATATAAGTTTATTAATGCTTTTCTGCCCAAAGTCTTTCGCATATTTCATGTTGCTTCTTTAATGCCAAATCTCTATCATTTCGCTCTATATATATCTTCGATGTCCTCTGCTTCAATTTCAGAGGAATCAACTTCTTCGACAACTTCAAAATCTATTTCTTCGTTGCCTTCAGATATATTTTGCTCCTCTATAAAATTGTGAAGAGCACATGCAGCAGTAATAACGGTAGACATATGTTTAATTTGATGCATATCTAAGTGCTTTAGTCTTCGAAAACGCCCTTTTAACAAACCGAATGCGTTTTCTATTACTATTCGCGACGAACTTAATATTTTGTTAAAATAAATTTGTTTCGGGCTTAAATGTCCGTTGTCGCGAAAAGGCTTCATTTAAATGATTTAAGGGGGTAGGCTGAATTGCCTATAAGGTGGTACCCTAGCGGAAGAGTAGAATCCATGGACGATAATAATTTACAAATTCCGCTTGCTTGCCGCATTGCTGCATCGTGACAGGCTCCGGGATACCCAACAAATACATTTAAAAAACGCCTCTTACTGTCGCAAATTCCCTGCATTTTTAAACTATAAGTACCTTTTCTGTTGAAGTAGCTTTCTTTGTCGGTGTACCGAGGACAAATAATTGGAATATCTACTCCATCGATAGCCCCTATAACTACAGGAAATGGCGTAGAACGAGATGTTTTGAACCCTTCTGCCAAGGAAGTATATTCCGTTGGCCACTTAATAAATACCTCAATTAACTCGTTTATTAAAATGCAGATCTCCATGAAAATATCGTGTGCAGTTCCTACTCCGACGCCAAATCTATCAGCAATTCCTCGAAAAGTTTCCTGGTTTGCCAATGTCCACAATGATAGAAGAATCCTATAGTTGAGGGGAATATTAGGCCTTCCCTCTGCAGCAGAAATTTCTTTAAAGCGCTTGTACAGTATCTCTTCCAGAAGTATAACTCGCTCTCGTGTCATTCGAAAATGGCTCTTGAACACATCTGGTTGATATGCTTGTATCTGAAAAAAAGGAAATATTGTTTTTTATTTTTAAACACGTTTGAGTTACAAGCATAATGGCTTGCGTGCACAATTGAGCTTTTTCATTCATTATTATTTAGTTATAATTCACACGATGTCTATCTGTCTATTTCTTTCGCATTAGGCAAGATAGGTGCCTTCAAAATGCGGCAAATTTAAAAATTATATTTATTTTTAATTGAATCCTGCACGCTTAAGTCTAATTTCCCTTAAGTTTCGTTCTTTTCTAAGTTTTCGTCAGAAATTTTGTTATTAAATTAGGAGAATTAGTCTTTTATGGGATACTTATGACCCCGAAAATTATTAGATAATTCGTTTTGTATCATAAGTCCCTTAAGGAATGTAAACATGAAATTACCCCACTTTGAGATACAATTGAAGTTTACACAATTTCTGAGTTTTTAGCAGAAATTTTGTTATTAAATTATTATAATTAGTCTTTTAGTATCCCATATTCCAAATTCTCCTTATTTCATGCCAAATTTACCGACTAAAATGGCATAAAACCTTTAAAAAATCCAGGTGGTGTAATGCTGCGAATGAATTCGAATTTAATGCACTTTTGAACTTTTATTGTACCTAAACTTAAATGGAGATTATAGTAAAAGCACAAAAGTAGTTTAATATTGACTTTAGAGTTCTTAAAAAAGGTCTTTAGCGATGTATACCGCATTTCCAAAACCGAACATTTCGACGTTTTGCTGTGAAATTTTCAATGTAAAATGGGTTATTGCAAAAACTTTTTACTGCGTAATTATTTGAGATTTTATGCTACATTTAGGCGATTAGATTTAAGCGTGAATGATAGAATTAAAAAAAAATACTAATTTTAAATTTGCCGCCTCTTCAAGGCGTCTATCTCGGCTAACATGCGCATATAATTGCGTATCACGACGAATTTGTGCAGGTAAAAACTGTGCTAATAACTGAGTAAATTGGGGATGTGACCTGAGCTTTCTTCAGTTTTTCCATCAGTTTTGACGTCACACAGTTTTATTGTGCAATATAGCTGAGCGTGTTTGACTGGCTTAAAGGACTTTCGCTACAGATTGAAATTTCACTACTGGAGTTAAAAACCTTTATAAACGTAGTCTATGTTAGTGGGCACGAGGCATGAGTATGTGGTGTTTACTTCGTTCCATATGTGACAGTTTGATAACTAAATTCTGACGTTTCAGTGCTTTTGAGGGCAGTTTTATGTAGTCAGTAACTTTGTAATGCTTTAAATATTGAGTTGAGAAAGTATTTCAAAGTACGATTATAAGTTGCTAGAGGGATGATAGAAAGTCTGCAATGGAGAGGACGTGATTGACAAAAAAAAAAAAAAAAAATGTTTAATCGACCCAGATGCCGGGATTGGACAGCCTTGGCAACACAACAACTTCGTTTACGAAATTTAATAAGGATTATAGGGCATAACATAAGCTGCGGACGAGAATGTCAACTTTACTTTACATTACATTCATCAGCGATGTCTGCCCCTTTTTTCACTAGTGAAAAGGTGGCTTTTCATGGAAGCGGTAATGTGGAATGGTCTGAGATAACGTCGCAAACCGTGTTAAAATCAACAGCAAGATGTGTGTGCATTCGCGTGTGGGAGCACAGTACCACAATAATAGAGCAAAGCTCAACTATGCATACTCGTAATGCAGAAGAACAAGCAACTAATAATTTTGCGGATAGAATGCTTTTCGTTTGGGGCGTTTATTTTTCGGGATTGGTGCCAGTGACTAGGCGCTCCGATATAACTTATCTCTGCAACTCTTTGACATTCCAAATGCATGGAGGATACTTCGCCTCCCCAGAGACTTTGACTATGGAAAGTATTCGCCAGCAATTGACAGTAAATTATGAACGGGAACAATGCGAAGATTTGGCTAACATTTGCGCGTGTAACCAATTCATTAAGGAAGGAGAAAAAATTGATCTTGTCAATGAAATCAATTGTAAAAATTTCCGTGAAAGAGTCAGTTCACAGGACAATGAAAGGGAATTTGAAATAAATTCCCCTCGATGTAGCCGGAGCTGTAGTCCCTCGCGCGTAGAGAACTCCATGGGGTTCTCTTGTGTGTCTATTACCAGGGACATGTTGCAAATGCTAAGAACGAGGTATCTAGAAAAAATGTTTTTGAATTCAGAGATTCGCCCTAGTTATAGTTTAGATAAATTACTATGTCTTCAAGAGAAGCAACGTAAGTTTAAGAAGAAAAACGAACACGCTGCAGAAATTAGTGAGAAGATTTGCATGAAGAGCGCTTTTTGCTTAAACTTGGAACTCATTTCTAGCAAGAGGTATTATTATCAACGAAGAGGGAATCTCTCAATGGGTCGAACGCTCAATCGGTTACTATTTGAGGAGCCATATGTTAAACCTGAAGATATATTGAGGGGCCAAGAATTAAAGCGCCAAATAGAACAAGCATGCTTTCGGTGTCAGATATTATCGCGTGAAAAGGATAAAATGCGTGCTCAATTTCGTAACTTTGAGAAGAAACTAGGGCAAGTTCACGATCAAAACATTGAACAGGAATATTGGTTAACGTCATGTTATAGAAAACTGAATCAAGACAAAGAATTTCTGAATCAGGAAAAATCTGTTGTTTTGGAGAAAAGGAAATTGCTTTTTCGTATGCAAATAAACCTAAGGCAAAGGCGAATATTTCTGTGTAAGGAACTGCAAAAAATATATCCAATATCAAGACTCGAAAATGGACAGTTTACTATTAACAATATTCTTTTACCTAACACTGATCATTTACTAAAGGACATAAAGTTAATGAATGCTAATTATGAAGCTGAAACACCCACGCCAACTTCACTTAGTGTTGCATTGGGATACGTTGCCCATGCTGTCCATATGTGCTGCGTCGTGTATGATATACCTTCCAGGTAAGAGATGGAATTATATACTAACATTTTCTATAATGAATGTATTTTTTTAGAAATCCTATTAAACATGAAGGTTCCCGTTCTCGCATAGTTGATGTAATAAAGGATGTACCGAATACTTTAAGGGAGTGAGTACCGATTTTTAATAAAAATTTAAAGTTTGTCTTGTACACATAAATTAACGGTCAGAGTTTAGCGGGCTCCCGCTTATAACAGCTTTTGAAGAATTTGTCGTGCTGAATCGAGAAAAAATAAAAAAAATTAATTTCGAAGCGTTTCAAAGTATATAGTAGTCTATACTTGGAAAGCTTTAACTATTATGCAAAATGTTTCGAACACCATAATACTGCTACGAAACTAATAAAATGGTTACTCCGACGATAGTTCTTTATGGTATTCGTGCAAATAGGAAAAAAAAAGGCCTTTCGGCGGCAGCCAGAAGAAAGAGGTAGATGTGGCAAAAATGATTTTTACATAAGTGAATGTAATGCTGAATTCTCCACTGGACGAACTCATCCCATTTGTGAACATAGCTGAGATATTGCCACGGAGAATATGGTAGCCAATTTTAATCCAAATTGATTAAGAAATACATGGTTTACATGAAAATAAATTAAAATATATAGCGATAAATGCATACGCAAAGTTGGATCAAAATCCATTTAGAAATGCGGCAGCTATCGCGGTAAAAAAATCACTTTTAGAAACACCATTTTGTAACATGATTTAGAACTGTATATGTTGTCAATGTGTATGTGTATGTTAAGTTTGGTCAGTAGCGGTTAAGAAATACGAACGACTTGGGGCCCAAATCATTTTTATATAACTTACGTACCCCCTATATCCCCACCTCCTTGACCGACTCCTCCCATTTACGAACTATAATAATTCTGGTAATTTTTCCAAAAATCTTCTGGACAATAAAATTTTACACTTAATGCAAAAAACTCGTAGTACTCTTTGATTTTATGATTTTTTTTTTTATAATTTGTACCTGTCGTTATTAGTAGCCAGTATATTTACCCTTATTTTTAAGTACAGCTTCCTTCTTCTGGGCATGGAGGAAATAAGTTTACAACACGTTCCTACGGGTATGTCACACCACATTTGTGGGACATAAATCCATAACAGTTCCTTGTTCGCAAAGGTTTGTTTCGCCAATTGAATTCTTAAATGTCCCCATACAATCCCTGGCACGATTCTTCAGAATTACTCATCTTCGCACCCCGGCATACCACCCTCAGTGTAATGGTATGGTGGGTACTTTGAAGATAAAGCCTAAGGAAGCGCTATATCACTCTCCGAGCGTAGTAAAGTCCAACTAGTGTTAGTGCAGACAATTTTTGTATTAGTTAGCAGTGGAGACCGAAATAAAACAAATTTTCTTATGCAGAACCGAAACCAATTTTCGGATAGAGTAGACCATTATTACTTCACAGAGGAGCTATATGTTCAAGCGGAGGCCCTCTACAACACGTTCAAACATTCATTGCTACGAAAAATACAGTGGTACAAATCCCGCCAGCCCCACCACAGCCGTCGGTATCTACAAATACTTCCTACGCTCCAGTGCCAGCCATATCGTAGCATGAAGTGCAGCAAATGCCTCAGCATGGAGTGCAGCAAAATTCGGAACTATTCGTGCAGTCCCTGCAACCTCCGAGGAGCGGAGAATCTCGAGATACATCTCAAAATCTCCCAATCGAGACAACTGTAAAAAGCTTGATGCGGAAATTGAATGTTCGAAAATAAATGTTAAAAAGGTTTATTGAATCTATCCACACAACAGGGGAAACGATTCAATACTATGAAGTTAATCTAGGACGGCTAAATTCTTATTGGACTGCTTTAGAAGACCACATGCAGGAGCTTTTAAGTCAAACAGACGATCCCTCAGCCTACGAGTTCGATGCATAAAATCAGGTATTATAGATTAAATACAGTTACCTACGGCACAAAGGTTGCACCGTATTTAGCGACACGATGCTTGAAGCAGTTAGCAGAAGTGGAAGCAATGAGATACTTCTTGGGCTCAGCGGCGATTGAGGACTTTTACGTAGACGATGTAATAACAGGTAGCAACTCTCTCTCACATGCAATTAAAATTCGCGACGAATTGACAAAACTTTTGCATGCTGGCGGTTTGCAGCTGCGAAAATGGGCTGCGAATAGTGAGAAGCCCCTACAAGGGATACCTCGAAAGGAACTAGAGCAAGAAAAATGCTTCCAGGAAGAAAATTCAGGCTACCTAAAGACTCTGGGACTCGCATGGCAACCGGCGAATGACTTATTTACTTTCACTACAACATGGCCATCAACAGATCAAATTACCAAACGCTCAGTGGTATCTGAAATGTCTAGATTATTTGATCCGCTCGGCCTAGTAAATCCGGTCATTGTAGCAGCCAAAATTTTCGTACAGAAAATTTGGAAACTCAAGCTAGATTGGGACGATAGCCTTCCGGATGATCTTATAGTTGAGTGGACCAAGTTCCGCGAGAACCTAAGATCACTTCAACATCTCAAGATAACGAGATATATGTTTACCTCAGGCACACCAAAAAGGCACGAATTACACACCTGAACTTTATTAAGGAATTTTTATCCAAAGAGGGCTTTTGAAAGCTCCGCGATTCAATTCAATGATAGGGCTCAGTATTAAAAACATCAATACAGGTGTAAAAAGAAGGTAATTTTACACCGCAATTTGCATATACATATTTCATCGTTATTTTAATCAGAATTCTTATAATTCTTTCGGGATATAGTATTTAATTTATTTATTTTGAACAAAATTAAAATGTTTGGTGAATGTAAATCACTCAATTTTGCATTTAACGCTGTCTATGAGTAAGAGCACCTAGAAATCAATCAAAGGAAACCAAAAATGCACAATTCGAATTTTTTCAGGGATACTCCTACAACTATTCCTTATTCTCTTTCAGTTGCCCAAATTTTCTCTCCACATGATACGCACATCTACAGTGCTTTTATAGGTTTCAGCATTTCTTTATGTTCATGTTCTAAGAGGCCAAGCTAGACCGAGCTAGAAAAAAAACGTTTTGCCTTCTTTCAAGTAATTGGTGTCTGAAAAATTTTAACAGAAAATAAATACAGAAAAATATCCGGAATCTTTTACTTTCAATTTAATCGATAAAAAAAAAAAAAAGAAGGATTTTATAAATCCTAAACAAGAATTAGGGAGCTATAAAGAATAAAAAATGGCTATGGGAAAAAAGTTCAAAACAGTATTTCAGCAGGTTAAAAACTTATTAACATCAGCTAACTTCCTAGTCCCATATGATACATCGCCACCAATCGTACTAACGTGCGATTCTTGGTTCGGTTATAGTTCACCAATACCCGGATGGAACCGAGTAGTTACCCTATTGCATTTCACTCCAGAACGTTAACGAGTACCGAACGCAATTAAGCGCAATTTGATACGGAGGCGGCTTGTATCATCGATAGTACAAAGAAATTCTATAACTTTTTGTACGTCAGAAGTTTCTCCATCGACCTCTTCTGGAAATTTTATCATCGCGAATGGAATGGATGGATGGACTGTTTTTCTAAATGAATATGACTGTAAGTTTCAATACAAACCATGGAAGAAAATCCTACACGTAGACGCCCTTAGATTGCCACAGAAAACATCCAAAGCTGAGTAAACTTAAGCAACAGAGGATCATGTACCTATGATAGAGCAACTGATGATGACCCCTATAATTCAAGCCGCCACCATAGCTACACACACACACCATGAAAGAGAATATTGTACCCAAGTTTTGTTCTGGGCGTTAAGGGGATGGCCAGACCAGGTCTAAATGCCTTCCATTTCATACCCGAAGAAACGAAATAACCTGCATTAAAGACTGCTTAATATGGGGCCACAGGGTTCCGTCCTTCGAAGTAAACTGCTTAAAGCCTATGAAGGTCATAGCTCGCAGTTTCTTCTGGTGGCCCAAAGTCGACGACGTGTCAGAAGTTTCGACCGGAGAACCAAATAACACCTATAAATTACTGGAATGAAACCAAGCAACCCTGGACACGATTACACATAGATTTCGCGGGCTCAACCCTAAATGACTCGAAGTACACACAGTTCCATCAACATCATCTAGTGCAGCTATCACTGTCCTACGGAAACTATTTACTACACACGGGATATCGGACATCCTTGTATCCGATAATGGGACTGCCTTTCCCTTTCAGAAGTCTTTGGGATTCTGTAAGAATAAAATAAAATCTTCAGCCCTATTTCACCCTTCTACGAATGGCCAAATTGAAATGATGTCAACACGTGAAAAAGCTCTGTTTACCTTGTAAGTGAAATAAAGAAAGTGAAGTGTAGTTCGAAGTGAACGAAGAAAAGCCAAATTTAACTGTTGAACTGGGGCGTATCGGCCAAATTGATCAGAGTATTGCAAATATGTCATTGAGAATTTCGTCAAAAGAACCAGATCCTGCATCATTTTCCACGTTTAACTACATAATGCATATTTTAAAATTTAAAACTGTATATTTTTGAAATAGAGATTTTTTTTTTTTAAATTAAATCTTGCTTTTAATTTAGGACAGGCTATACTAAACTCTATAGTTTCATAGTCATGGAAAGTTTATTCAAAACTTCAAAACTGTAGTACTACCATATAAAGTCACGAATTCAATCAGAGATTTTGAGAGTTTTCAGCTTGTTGATTTGACATGGAATGCCTCATTCGTTTTTGATTTTCTTTAATATTTTGGAGGTTTGAAAAACAATATAAACTTAATGCAATTATTTTTTATATGTTACAGGTTTCCTCTTTATTGTCGCACCAGTCCTATGCCTAAGCCAATTTTTTATGCCATTTATCTTCTGAACCAAAACATCGCGCAGTTGAATTTTCAAATATACAGTATCAAATGCGATACACGTGAAACGCTTTTGAATTTGCTGTGGCTTCTAAATGGTAATGCTTCCAGTTTGCCAGATCTCATGCTTAGCAAGGGCGTTGAAGAACAAAATTTATCAACATCAGGATCGTCAGTAGATCTCAACATATCTGTACCTTCCATTAACAAATCAATAGACATGGAAAATGGAAAAATTTCTAATGAAAGGTTTGTCAAATTTGAAAAAAAGAAGAAAAATTTTCAATATATACATATATATTCTTTTAGATTATCCAGGTCTGTTGGAAGTTATACAGAAGAACAATTACCATCGGAAAAGAGCTTTCGCAGTTCCGAACCAATATTGTCCTTCCAGCAACAAACTTATTTAACCGAATTCAATGAAAATTGCAACATATAATTACAGGAACTAATATAACTAAAAGCACCTGATTTATACTTCAATTACTTTGTATTTTAAAACAAAAGGAACAAAATTATTTGCTTCTTTTACAGAAAGAGTTATTACTGGCAGTAAAATGTTTTGCAACTCAAGTTGCTCCACTCTATAAAAACCTATGTTTTTCCTTTTCTTAGCTAATTTTTCGTATTGTAAGCACACAACTGAAAATCATATTTTACCTTACCTGATAACTTTTGTCTACTTTTATGGCAAGCAGAAAAAGTGTATTAACCTCTTCAGGGATACTGGAATGTACATATAGGTGTATGTGTATGTTTATTTTTTATAAATTAGTACTATCCTAACTGGAGAAAGAAAATAAAATCTGTAAACGGACTATTCACTACATTTTCTATTAATAAAAAAAAGAAAGTAGTATAACACGGATAACATTTCATTCAATTGAAACTCATTGCTCTAAGAATATTGAAAAATTTTCAGTTAATTAGAACGATATCGTAAATCTTTAAGAAATAAATTAGCATGTGTTTAAATTTATTTTGTTGTTTTACTAATAACGCTTTAGGGTTAAATGGTGGACTTACTGTTTTTTTTTATATTAATTATTTTCCAATGTTTTGCTTGTTGAATAGCTGTAGATAAATAAGATTTGAATTAATTTTCCCCCTTTAAAAAAATCGTCCCTGAAGAGGTTAAACAAGACCGTGGATTTTGTACCGCTTGGCGCCTCCATTTTAAATAGTTTCCGAAGCATCCGAAATACTTTACCGTTAATACTCAATACTTCATAGTAATGAGTACACTTGCACTTTGGTTCCGTACTTCAAAATGATAAAACCTTTGAATATAAAGCCTAAGGAAATGCTGTATCGTGTAAAAGCCGGTTAGGGGTGCTCTTTTTACAGACTTTTACTTTTAGAAGTGTTTTTGGGGGGGTTTGTGCATAAGAATAAGAAAATTTGTTTTATTCCTGTCTCTACTGTTGACTAATTAAAAATTATCTGCATTAACACTAGTCGGGCTTTACTACGCTCGGAGAGTGATGTCGCGCTTCCTTTGGCTTTATCTTCAAAGCCTTTTGGCAGTTCTCACCTAAGGAGAGTTCAGATATAGAAAGCGTATATCTGTCTATTTCTTTCACAGGAGGCGAGATAGGCGCTTTGAAAAGGCGGCAAATTTAAAAATTGTATACATTTTTAATTGTATCCTGGAGGCTTATATCTAACTCCATTAAACGCAGAATCAAATCTCAAATAATTTCGCAGTGAGGAGTTTCTGGAATAACACATTTTTCATTGAAAAATGCTCAACAAAACGTCGAAATGTTCAATTCTGGAAATACGGTATACATCGCTAAATAACTGTTTTAAAAACTCAAAAGTCATAATTACAGCTCTTCTGTGCTCTTGCTATATTCCCCACTTTAGTTTAGCTGCAAAGGACATAAATGCAAATAAATCTGAATTAATTCGTCGCATTACGCCATCTAGATTTTATGTGATTTTTGTACCACCTTCGTCGGTAAATCGGACATATAATTAGAAGAATTTGTAATGTGGGGTACTAAAGAGTAATTCTCACAATCTAATAAGAAAATATCTGCCGAAATTTTGTGAAATTCAACTGTATCTCAAAGTGGGGTAATTTCATGTTTACGTTTTAAGGGATTTGAGATATAAAACGAATTATTTAATAATTTTCGGTCTAATAACTTTATGGGTTTATGTAATTAAAACTTAATACTCAAAAAATTCATTTGACAATAATTCAAACCCACAGCTGACTGTTCAAATTCCGTTAATAAGGAGAGCAAGAGGGAACGAAGAGTGTACCATTTTGATATAGACATTTTCTATGGGACGAGTGGTCCAAATCTATATGTCACAGTGGCAGGAACTCAGTAAAATGTTTCAGTTGTCAGATAAGTGTCAATCTGCAATTCATGTAAGATAATTTCATAGAGTCGGATAAGTGTTTGTTTTACTTGTACAACATAATTGAGTTTGAAGCGCTGAAATCTGAGGTACAGAATAGGGTAGTAATAATATGCACTGAATTGTAGTGAGCTCAGTGTTCGTAAGGTGAGAGATTATTAAAGTTTCAGTGAAACGGAATCTCCTTTTCGAAGAGATTTATGATGTGAATATCCTAGTTATAAGTTTATGATTGTGAAGTAAAATAGTTTTGGTTTTACTTTAGTAGCAATATTGGGATATTTTATAATAATAATCATAAAAAAACATTAAATCAGATAAGTGTGTATATTAGGTTTTAATAATTCCAATAATGGGATCATGAAAAAATCCTAAAATTACTACAGCGATAAACCTGGAAATGCTAATCTCCAGAAAGAATGAAATTTATAAAGTAAAGAAGTTAATTCAGAGACCCTTTTCTTGAGTTCGTTCGAAATGAATCAAAAAGAGTTTACAAAAGCTTCATTTCCAGTAAATTCCTATTAATAAAGTTCTAAATTTGTAATAAATTCATTTCAGTTACCTTCGACTTCAATTAGTTTTTTCGTTCACACTGGTTACAATGATTCGATAAAACAATCCAATCGAATTAAAGGGGAAACCACATTAGGTGGTTCGAAAAATCGATTTTTTTTTTTATTTCATAAATCGTCAACAAAACAGAATTTCAGAACCGAAATTCGGTTTCTTTCCATTTCTATTCGTACAAATTGATACGTTTCTTTTAAACGCTCATAAAAATTTCAATTTTCAAATTTTTCGGCCGCAGTTTAGTACATATTCTTGGAAAATAATTAAATTGTTAATAATGTACAACAATGATATCTGATAAAAATTACGATGACCACAATGCACGAAGGCAGCGAATTCAGGTGAAGACATGTCCCAGGGCAGGCGCGGATCCAGAAGTCGAGGAAGTTCAGTTCAAAGACTACCTACAACAAAATGTGACATTCATGACGTATTTCCTTATCTAAATTTGACCTTGGTACAGTTACTCAAACGAACTTGAAGATTTTGAAAGGAGTAGATAGTAATAAGAAATAATAAAGTTATGTGCAAGAAAGGGATAAAAATTTGAGAGGAAATGGAACGGGAAGTGAAACACTTCTACAGGGTGCCTCTTTATTTTTTACAAATTTACGATAACTGCATCACATTATAATATTTACCCAAATTTGCTAAAACAAACAAAATTTTATTACTTAAGCTCATCGCAAAACATGCACGTTCTTATTCAATAATTAATTTCCCAAATGGTAACACTTTCCGAATTAATTTTTCAAGTCGTAAAACATCTCTGAGAAAATCAAGCCCACCCAGTGCTCCTTAGCTAGAGGCACACACGATGACCTGAGCTATAGATGGAAACAACAACAAAATTTGCGTATCCGTATTTAAGGCCCGTGTGTGCCACCTGCCTCTTCTCCTTTCTTCAATTCAGATCTTCCCTACCCGAGAACATTGCAAAGGCGCGGGCACTAATATCATGCACACACTCATACATGTTTCTCGGGATACGCTCTAAAACTGTATGTAAAAAAATGTTACACATTATTATTCTTTACGCACAGTGTGAAAATTTTGTGGTTGCCTATTTTTGTCTCGTTCGCTGAAATTAGAATTTACATAAGGAATGGTAGGCAGTAGTTCTTTGTCGCCTTATCTAAAGGGACATTTTTCATGATCCCATTTTGGGAATTGCATATGGGTTAGAGCTTTGGGGTGGTATAGAGAGTATCACATCTTATTCTAGATAATCTTTGGTCCAGTTGGGGGAAGGTCACAAAGACAATTGGATGTGTAGTAGAAATTTTGTTTTTCTCGTTTAGAGACCTTTTTTTTGGTCATACAGGTTACTTTTTCTTGATCACTGTCAGTACAAGAGTAATTATAATTCTTTAAAGATCCAATGTTTTTTTTTTTCAAGAAAAATAATATTTAGATTTTATTAGATGATACTGATGACGTTATTTTGGGTATGTATCAGAGTAAAGCTATCAACAGTTCGATAGCGCTTCTGGTTGAAATAAAAGAATTTCCCTCTGATACGTGCCCACAATAACACAAAAACCGCGAATTTGTGATTTTGTAGTTCAGCAAAATAGCTTAAATCAGCAGGGGAGTACCTATTTGAGTATTTTAAGGGGAATGCGCTACCCCTAAAAAGTGAGCTCTAGGGTGATTCTTTCACGAGAATTATTTTTATATAATACTAACTTTTTATGCCATGGATCAAATTTTAATTTTTTTGAAGCCCCCTAATATATATAATACATATGCAAAATAATAAACACAGGCATACCTAAAAACTTTACTTTGCATATTGAATAAAAAACGAGGAGTTATGTCTATGCAACTGATTGTTTTGAATACTAGCAAAATATAATTAAGAAATTCAAACATAAATATAGATTTCAAATAACAAAGTTAAGGAATAAAACAAAAACCTTAAAATTTCAACGATTTCAGCTGTGCAAAAATATACACACACTTAAATAAAAATTTACAATCATAATTAAAAAAAAAATTAAAAATGATTATAAATTGGTACAAACATTGTCATCAGTATTTAGTAGTGTTGTCCTTAATTTCTAACATAGTGAAGTTGGCATTTCATACCAAATTTTGTGGACGATTTGCCAGAGTTCGCTTTTGTTTTGTGGCTTGGGTGTATTGCTGAGTGTCCTTTTAACATGTCCCCAAAGGTTTTCTATAGGGTTCAGGTCAGGGAACTGTGGGGGCCATTCAAGAAGTCTAATACGCATGACTTGAAACTTTTTTTTCGTTACTTTGGCAGTATGTTTAGGATCATTATGGTATTGAAACTGCCAAAGCAACGACAGATTATCATCTACATATGGATAGATAACTGTTTTGAGGATTTCGACGTAGTTTTCTTTCGTTAAAACATCTTGTATTCAATAAATGGGCCCACCATAATACGACCCAGACCATGATGGCGTTTAATTTTTTGGTCGGATGAGACAAAAATTATTTTATTTAGACCAGATACCAAAAGCAAGTTCGTTAGAAAGCCGGCAGGAAAGGTATTCGACCCTAGATTCATCATTAAGACGATTAAACTTGGGGGGCGGGAACATCTTGGTCTTGGATGTTTTTCGTATTATGCCGTTAATCCCATTTATTTAGTTTGTATAGTGATTACTTTTATAAGAGCAACAAAAAAAATATTAACACTTCGCTCAAAATGACAAATGAAGAACTACGGTTCAAAATTGTACAAGATCGAGAATAATATACCTATAGAAGTGTTTTTAAGTAAGACAACTATTCAATTTCTTTAATCCTATCCCTAAATTTTTTATTATTATATTTTTATTCTTAGTATGATTTATCGGCCCTTTTAAAAGTACATATTGAAAAAAAAAAAAGATTTTATTTTTGGGACGCAAAATAAGATTTTTGTTTCCTCAGAGCATTTAAAATTTACGCACACATAAATTGTCAAATGCATGCCAGAGCCCTGATGAAATCTATACGAGAAGGTTATATCACCGTCATATATGTACGTTCTCAAACTTCAGTCATATGTGTGGTAAAAAGCTTAATTCGAAATTAAATTTCGAATTTCAAATTTGTCTTCATTTAAAATGACGAATTGATACAAGTATCGCCATCTATAGTGCTAATGTCAAGTCCTAGTTGGAACATCTAGTTCTTTATATAATCAATGACAAAATGGAACACAAAACAATCACAATAGCACTGTACAGAAGAAAGTAAGAAAATATGTATATATGTAAGAAACGATAAATTTTTCAAAAGAGCCACCTGGGGAAACTTGAGAAACCAATGTATTATCTTTGTGTATAAATATATAGTGATTGCAACTGTAACTAGTACACACCTCACTTAATGACCATACTTGGATCAGTTTCAGATAATTTATAAAAAGCTTTCGAGGTATTGTATATATCAGTTTTGTTATTTCATTCTTGGCTAAATATAACAGCTTAGATTTGGTATACCACTTATAAATACGATTTAATGCAAGGAGATAAAGTAGCTTGTTTATTGTGGAATCAAATCTGCGGAACTTAATTTAATTAAACTAAACTTAATTCCGAATTTATATGTAAATTTTTCTTTCGAGCGAATTTGATGTAGCTGATGCATAATGAAGTTGCCAGAAAACTGGCAATGTTTTCTTACATTTGCAATTTAGTTGTCGTGAAAGTCAGTTAATTATTATTTTTAAAAATAAATTATGAAATTTGATTACAGATCGAACATCAAATGCTTACAATTGATCAAAGCAACTCTTAATTATTCTTGCAGTGAATGGAGGTAATTTTCTAAGGTAATAATTTTAAGTTCATTTGTAATTTTTGCTGATTCTTGTCTAATAAAAACAATTCAAAATAAGATTTTGATGGTTTTTTGCTGTTCCAATCCGGGTTTTTGAAATTTGCACACAAGTTCTTGGAAGTCACAAAAGTAATTAAAATATTTAAAAATAGTTGGTTTAAATTAGTTAAGCAATAGATTTATGCATGCAGAAGTTAGGTCGCAGCGGAATCTATATGATCAACTAAGAATTAGCTTGCAAAACAACATAGGCCCTTGCGAGTACTTTTAGCTAGTATATAATAGTTGTAAAATTGTTTAATTTTAGATTTATAGATTTAAGTCGCACTTCTCAGCATCTGGAAACATTCACCTAATTGAGTACAGCTTTGGCACTAAAATTTAGGCTCTATGGATACATTTCGTCATAAAGCTAAATAATATTTTTATTATTAAAATAATAAATTAATTCAATTTTACGCTATACAATAAGGGCATTCGAGCTTTTAAAAGTGCTTTCGTTATACATGTAAAGAAAAGAAACTTTCGGCTACAAAAATGTATGTCTGTCCTGAGGCTTTTAAGCATCCGGTGGCAGCGTCGTTAGTGAGAAGTGTACTCAACAGTTGCAACCATTATAATCTTTATACACAAGGATATTATTCAACTATTAATGGCACTTGTGAGGAACGAATTGGTAATACCTTTATCAATTGAATTCGCCATCTCTGGCACAATCTCTTGGATAAAATTATAGAATTATCAGCCAGAAATTATGATGCCATTATAATGCAAAATATATTGAGGTCTCTTAAAGCCAACATTGATTTAGAAAATAATTAGTATAATTAATTAAAGATAATAAAATGATGTTCGACGCATATTCAATTGATATCTTTTTTTCAGGTTTTTTTTCACAATTTAACCATATAGGTGCATAGTGAAAGTACGTAGCGTATGTTCTTTAGGGAAATTGATCGCATTTAAATGGAATTTTGCAAAAATAGAGGAATTTTGCGGTGGAAATAACCACTTTTAATTTTGATACTTTGTTAAAATTGAAAGTGGAATATTTCGGAAACTTAGCCGATGGCCACAAAATTTAGGCCAAACGGAAGGGTCCTGCAAAATTTCATCGAAATCCGTAAGATACCCCTATTCCTAACTTAATCCCTAAAAAGTTTAAAAAGTAAAATTTCTCTTAATCTTTGAGGGCTAATTAAAAAAAAAAAGCCTATTATTCCATCCAAACTTATTTTAAAATCTTCTTCATTTCAATGGCTATTCACTTAAAAATCTTATTGAAATATCTCTACGGTATCATATCTAAATTTGGTCCAAAACGTATCAAGTCCAAAAAAAAGAAAGATTAGAATCGTTTAAATATTGCACTTCCTGTGGAAAATGGACGCACTCTTCCTGTGCAGTTATTGATGACAATAATAATGAAGCAGCCCTAAGTGTCTGTTTGCAAGCCCGTCTAAAATTTCTTTGTGATTGGGAAATAGTAGATACAGGTAACCCCCGTATAACACGGGAGTTACGTTCCAAAAAATTGCCGTGTTATGCGAATCCGTGTTATACGAAACAAAGGACTAGTACGAAAAGAGGGGTTAGGTTCCAAAAATTAAAAAAACATGCTATTATATTTTCATAATAACGATAAATATCTTTATTAAAATTTTCTTAAGAAGTAATACATATTAATATGAATTAAACAATGTTTTCTTCGTCATCACTAAGCACTATTAACCACGGGCGTTTTCTTTTTGGCAAGATATCCTCATCCTCTGAGCAGTTTTCTGTATTATTTTCAGATCCATGCTCTACCTTTTGCAAAAAATCTGTTATTTTAGATTGCTTGCTTTTAGTTAAAAGATCTTTATAAATTTCCTTATATGGTGCTAAGCACTTATGAAGTTCTCTTTTAAACTTTGTGCTCCTTTCATTTGAAGGATCTTCATTTAAGAAATATGACTCTAACTGTTCGGCTAAGCCTAGGCCTTTTTTTATGCTTTGTAGAGTAAACTTTTTAACTTCTTCGTCTTCACCTATGCTATCATCCTCTGAGTTATCATGGATTCCTGATATCATTTCTACCAAACCTGCTTCATCAATTTCTTCTTCCACCAGTAATTCTTGGATATCTTGTGCAGTCATATCGTCAAAACCTTCCCCTCCTAGAGACTTAGCAACTCCCACTATTACATCCATTCTGTTTTCTGCTGCCTCGACCAAATTTTCATTTTCAATTGACTCCGGCCATATTTTTTTCCAACAACCATTTAATGTCGTCGGTTTTATTTCTCTGATAGATGAGTTTATTAGATTAATGCAGTCCAAAATTGTGAAGAGTTTCCACGCCACCTTGACGTCCATAGATTCATCATCGATTTTGTTCAAAATCCATTGTAATGATCTCCTTATGTAATTGGTTTTAAATGTAGCTATAATTCCTTGATCTAACGGTTGAAGTAAAGCAGTTGTATTTGAAGGTAAAAAAATTCTCGAACCGTGTTAGAGTGAATCCGTGCTATAGAAGTGCCGTGTTACACGGGGGTTACCTGTACACATACCCAGGGGGTGCCCCGCCCCATCTTACACGCAGTGTGGGAACATCTCCTTTTATTTCGTTTTTAATGGCAATTGACTTTAATTAATCGAATGATTCTAATTTGACCAAATCTGGTGCGACTGAATATATAGGTTGATTTAATAATGGATATGACTATATTACTTTAAAAGTCTGACATTTATTGATCTTCAAATCTTAAATACCACGTCTTGCATTCGTCTCCCTTGTATGCATATTTATTTCAAGTTAACAATTAAAACACATAAGTAAAGAAGAGATTATAAACACTTCTGATATTGGTAGCAAAATGAGTTTTGGACTATGGTTCTATATCACATTCACACATTTTAGTAACACTTCTAAGCGGAGTGAGGTACCAAACTTAAGCATTTAAGTATTAAGGCCGTTTTCGAACGCACTTGCATTTCTCACTAAGTTTATGGTCACAACGGTGCATCGCACATAGCACAGCACCAAACCGATCTATCCCTAGCACTTTGCACATCGCGCAGTTAATGGCCATAGTGAAGCATTGAACATTGCCTGGAGCCATAGCAATCGAAAATTATTCTTTTTTAAATTATTTAAAATTTGGCAATTGTATAGTTTTGCAGTTGTTTTGAACCGTCTAAATAGCAGGCTGAATTCTAATTGCATTTCCTCTGACGAGGACGAAGTTTTATTTCAATTTAATTAAAAGGGAACATTTGCATTAAAAATTTTGAAAAAACCGAGTTTATTTAATGGTTATTGTTGGAACAATTTTCAAGTTTTGAAATTGGACCGACTTTGGGAAAAACTATAAAACTATACCCACTTTCAAAATTTTTGAAATGAAACTTCTTATAGGAGGGTAAACTTAATAATGAAGTTCTACCTTATAATAAAGTATAGTGTGTCATTAGTATAAATTAATTATATATAATAATACTAATGACACTGCACTATTCTTTATTAAATTTTGAAACACTAGGTTCTGTACATCATTGCGTTTGACATTATAAGATTCCAATTTGAAATTACGGGTAGCAAATATGTATATACAATCCGCCACTTTCGCGGGTAGATGGCGCAGAATCATTCAACCACTAATGGCTCTTTACTTCATTAATATTCCAATATTATTACAAAAGAATTTGAAATTTATCAATGGGCTATAGCGTTTTGCCTATTTAACCTGCTACATATATAAAATATATATAAATAACATATAAATCGTTTCGAACCTTATAATAATATTTACAAAGTATTGGGAATAACTACCATCAGATATCTCAAAATATTTTCCGTGACAATTAGCGGTTGCAATAGTTTAACGACGGACCAATAGATGACTTCGGCATTTTCTGCCGCAGCTTTTATTAGGTGCGCAACTAAGTTCCCGCTGTTTCTCAAGAGATGGCTCCATAAACAAACCGCTTTGATACATTAGTGATTTTGTTTTTGCATCATATATATTTGGTTGTGTGAAAATGTCTGATTATGTGCCAAATAATCGTCATTTGCGGGAAGTGTTGCTTTTCTTCTTGCATTCGAAGAAAACGACTGCTGAAGCGCATCGAGAACTCCAAAAAGTTTACGGAGATGCTGCTCTAAGTGAAACAACGTGCCGTGATTGGTTCCGTCGCTTCAAAGACGGTGAATTTGATGTTGATGACCGTTCGCGTGAAGGAAGGCCAAAAATCTTTGAAGACGCTGAATTGGAGGCATTGCTCAATGAGGATTCGTGCCAAACGCAAAAAGATCTTGCTTCAGCATTAGGAGTTACCCGCCAAGCCATTTCCAAGCGAAAAGCACTTCTGCCGTGACGGTATTCGAGCTCTGCCAGAAAGATGGGAAAGAGTTGTCGCTAGCGATGGGCAATATTTTGAATAATTAATTTGAAAACATTTTTTCACAATAAAGTTGCATATTCTTCAAAAAACAGCGAGAACTTAGTTGCGCACCTAATAGTTTATGTTGGCATTATGTGAATTATGAAGGCAAAGCAATGATTTTTATGGTATATCTACCTTGCATCTAAATCTCCAGCTGATTATTGACCGCGGTGTTCTTGTAAAAAAAAAAATTGAGCGTGATTTAACTATACGCCACGGAACAACAATTGATGCAGTTTTCTAACGTTACCTAGAAAAATTAGTCAAGAATTTTCATTTCATATTTTAGTTATCACAAACCGATTGTTTCTTTTCTGAGAAACGAGGATGCGGATGATTACACCATGCTTTAAAATATTAAAATTATCACTTAGTATTCTCATACTTTTACTACTCTCATATCTTAAGGGAAAATGTAAAAGGCATATTAAATAAATAATCAAATACAAGATACCCAACTAAACAAGGTAGAACAATGTAAATATTTAGGAGCAATCATAGATTATAACCTCAAATGGGATAAGCATGTTGAGTATTTGATAAACAAAACAAAATATATAGTATATCTATTTTATAAATTATCAAGGATCATGCAGACGGAAACTCTAAAAATGATTTACTATGCATTTTTCCATAGTGTTATGAGTTATGGGATTATTGCATGGGGAGGAGTTTATCTCAATAATCTAAAAATACTCCAAAGAGTACAAACAAGAATATTCAAAATAATTCAGAAAAATACCTTTAATAAAGGCATTCCAATGAACATCAGACAAATTTTTGCCTTTGAATCTTTATGTTATTACTACAACTTAAATAAAGAAAATTTTTTAAATAATAACAGTGTAACAAGAAATAAAAATATTCAACTACCAAAAATGCATAAAGCGATTAGTGACAAAAATAGTTTCAACAAAGCAATAAAACTCTTTAATGAATTACCTATGGAATATAAAACATTAACGATAACAAAAAACTCAAACAGAAATAAATTTAAAAATTGGATAAAAACTAATATCCTGACATAATGTTCTAAGTTTTGTAACTTCAAACAATAACAGTACTCTACAAATGTTTAAATACGCCAACATACATGTATATAATGAATTGTAATTAGACCAATAACAGTCCAAACACAAATGTATATATTGTACTTTGTGAGATTTAGTCCTGTAAGTTTTTTTTTGTGTAATTTTATATTTTGTATTCTATACCAGTCCCAAGCACAGGCAAGCTCGCTTGCCTCTGTGGGTACAGGTACACTGTAAAACCTGGTTTCAATAAATAAATAAATAAATAAATAAATACTATTAAATAAGTTGTATCTGTTCGATAAGGCTATTAACAAGTTTAAAAATATCGTCTCATCCACCATCGCGAAATCAATTATTTTCCCATCTCGATGATGTTTCACTTCGGTCGCGTGTATTTAGGCACACAATTTTCTTCTTTTTATTATCTTGCAGACAATGGACCAAAATATACCTGATTGGAACCAGTTTTTTTATTTTTTTTTCCAAGCAGTTTAGTAGTTTTACAATTTTTGTTTTTTTTAATTTTTTCGACTATTTTGCTTCAATGCCTAATTTTTAACCGACTTAAAAAAAAAGGAGGCTCTGTGTTTCCCCCGTATGACCGTTTGTATGTTTGTTTGTTTGTTTGTACACGATTTTCTCAAAAACCACCGGACTGAATTTAATGATTCTTTCGCTGATATAATGCATATATTTCTGAGGAGGTTTTAGTATATATTATAACAGAGTGTATGTATTCAAAATGGCGGATCCAATGTGGAGCCGACATTTTTAATGTGAAATGATTGGAGTAAAATTGAATACATTGGGCTTTTTGAATTCACTGATTGCGAATTTAAGTACTATAGAAAAATTTGGAAACTCAAAATCCAATATGGCGACCGAAATTTAAACCAACTGCATAATAAAAGGAAAGTTCGTAACCGATTTAAAAAATATCATAAAAAAGTAGAGAAGTGGCACTGAAAAAGACTGAAATAAAAAAATCATTGATAAAGTTCAAAATCGTTTATGGTTCGAAGAATCCATTTTCGTATTAAATATCCTTCCTCTGAAATTATATTAAGTGTAGAATCTTGTTTCTTTCTACAAATAATCTTCACGTTAGTTCTTTTTTGTAGCTTAAGAAAACACGCAAGCTGCTATTAAATACGTAGATGTGAAAAAACATTTCTACTTGCAGATAATCCTGAGTTATGGGGAACTCCAGTACTAAATTGGCTGAAAAATGTTCACTGCTGTCCAGAGATGAAGTTCCAGTTGTCGCAAATTCATTTAAATTTGTTAGCAAGAATTCCGACCGAATTAAGGAAGATGATCTTATGGTAAGTTTATTTAAATGTAATACAGTGGAGTCTCTTTAACCCGAACTTCAAGGGAAAGGTTACAAATTTCGAGTTAACGAATCTTCGACTTATCGAGGACTTCGAGATAAAGAGTTTTTAAACTGTCAATTTCGACTTATAGAGGCATATGTTCTATGTATGATACTTCAAGTTATAGAGTCATGATTCAAATTTAATTACTTCGAGGTAAAGAGTCTTATAGACAGAATTTCGATTTACAGAGGCCGCAATGTTTACATATTGCTTCTTCGAGATATAGAGTCCGCTAGATTTGTAGTTCGAGTTACAGAGCATAATATGTATGAATAGTATATCACAGGGAAATCATATTCAGTTCGAGTTATAGCGTCTAAATAATTCGAGTTATAGGGTTTTTTGTACTTCAACGGAAGGGAATAATTAATTTCTTTGTCTTAGAGAGGATTTCGAGTTAACGGGGTTCGAGTTAAAAAGGTTCCATTGTATATAAGCCATTATTTTTTAAAGTGATATTGTATACATTTTTAACATATAACTTTAACAACTTTGCAATTAGTTTCCCAGGTATTAGAATTTAAAGTTTTTAGAAATGTCACTCGACTGACATGTTTTAGAATTTATTTCACTCCACAAAGTTTCACTTTGCCTCTGGGAAGACCTCACAACACTTTTGCTAACACTATTTCTGTTAATTTAAGCTGTCCCACGTTGAAATTCCTCCCCTGGTGATCCTAAAATTATATTAAATTAAAATAAAAGTATTTACACTTACTTTTCCGTCATTTCTTTGAGCGAAATTTCGAAGGCGCGTTCAAAATTTTCGAAAGATTGAATTAGAAAAGGCAATGAATTATGTTAAATTATTTAATATGTAATTTGCATTTATTGTCGGATAAATCTTAACAAAATACTAGTTAATATTATTGGGTCCTCCTAAAATGCTTGGAAAATAGGAATTAAAAAAATTCATGTTTTATTGGAAATTATTTCACGAGTTGCTCACTTTTCTCAATTGGAAATCGAGGCAGTTTTAAAGGAAAACAGCGTAGAAATTTACCGGTTATTTTTTGTTTATGTACTAATAAAGTAACTAAAACTACCTATGTTCCACTAAAAACATTGATTCTGAAGTAACATGCTCGCAGACAAGCACGAATTCGTGTTTTAAATTAATAGGTAAAATATCTGAAATTATATTATCCTGAGATAATTTACATGCAACACGCATTCGTGGTTTATATTAAAAGGTAAAATATTTGAAACTGCGTGAAACTGAGGTAATTTTCATGCAGACAAGTACACATTCGTGTTTTAAATTATGTAATAGATTAAATATCTAAAAGTTCAATATCCTGAGATAATTTGCATGCAGATAAGCACGCATTCATGTTTAAATTGATAAATATATTAAGCAAGTAAATTTTTTTTTTTCACAAATATGAAACTAAATTCAAGAGTTAAAAGCAAAAATACAAACTCATATGCTTAGTTTTAATACAAATATTGTAATTTAATGTTTTTACTGGAACATAGGTAGTTTTAGTTATTTTTGGGGGAACTAATTATGTTCTCTCGTGCATCTTATGATTTATTTTCTTGAAGCAGTTCTTAAAGTACCTTCTTGAAACCTTTCTATTCTTTTATCACTCCTTTTTAATACCTTTTTAATCATTTGCACTTCATTAAAATTTATTTAAATTATTTGATTTTTTTGATTAAAATATTTTTTATTTATTTAACAATATTTTATTTAGCACTTTAATCTTTAATCTTTTTGTCTTTTTAGTGACAGAACAAAACTGAACAAACAAATATTTTTTAAAAAACAGTACATAAGCTACAGCAACTACTACATTTACGTAGCCTTCTTACTTTTTACAATTTTTAAGCATATTTTTTATCTACAATAATGTATGTAACCTTTCATACACACTCAAGCAATTAGACCATTAAACTTGGTAAATCAAAAACTCGCGATGGGAATTAAGTCGAGACAGAAACCACAACCAATAACGCCGACCACTACACTTTCTTCCTACGTAAACAAAAATTAACCGGTAAATTTTTACGCTGCTTTCCTGTAAAACTGCCTCGATTTCCAATTGCGAAAAGTGAGCAACTCATGAAATAATTTTCAATAAAACATGAATTTTTTTAATTCCTTTTTTCCAAGCATTTTAGGAGAGCCCATTAATATTAACTAGTATTTGGTTAAGATATATCCGGCAATAAATGCAAATTACATATTAATTAATTTAACATAATTTATTGCCTTTACTAATTCAATCTTTCGAAAATTTCGAATGCGCCTTCGAAAAGCTTCATTCAAAATGTCGCTCAAAGAAATTACAGAAAAGTAAGTGCAAATACTTCTATTTTAATTTAATATAATTTTAGGATCACCAGGGGAGGAATTTCAACGAGGGACAGCTTAAATTAACAGAAATAGTGTTAGTGGTCAAAAGATAAACTGTTGAGAATAATAGTGAGTGTGAGAGGTCTCCCTAGAGGCAAATTGAAATTTTGTGGGGTGAAATAAATTGTAAACAATGTCGGTCTAGTGACATTTGTCGAAAATAGCCAGAGAAAGTATTGGGACCGCAAGTGTATGAATCGAATAAATAGAAAGGTCACGTTTAATTTTACAAGACTATTTAATTCAATTGTCGAGCTACAAGTGTACTCATCGGAAGCAGAAACGCAAGTGGTTACGGTATCGAGATGCATACCGGTTTCAGCAAACGCCTAAGTGATGATTGGCTCTTCAATTTTTTACATTCTCCGGGCGGGCTAAAATAGTCTTTAAGTCAATATGTCTAATGGATAGAGGAGCTGGATTGGGCTCTTCATACGTGCACCATTTTGGAAGCGTGTCTCACAAGATCTGATTTCATTATGGCGTCCAGGGAAAACCTTCTCAATAACATCCAACTTCCAAAGTACCCGCGGCTTGCTTTGGTCGAACACCAACACTACACTCCCTTCACGTAAGCAGGGTTCGGAAATATTTTGTTTCGTATAATGAGCCGATCGCAGTAGCTGTATATACATACTTCGTCTTCCACCTCTTCCAAAGTGCATGAACTATAATTGCTTTAGCTTTTCTTTCCATATCATCCTGAGATCTCTATCAACAACGTCGTCGATATCCTTGTGAGAATTAGGATCATGTTCTTCTTGCTGGGTTTTGGTTAGAAGAAAATGGGAGGGCGTCAGCAGAGTCAAATCTAACGGATCAAGCTCAACATAAGTTAGAGGGCGATTGTTGATGATTGACTCAACCTCAGACAAAACTGTCTGCAACTCATCCATTCTAAGCGCGACCGATAGCCACACGCAACTTTATACTCCGAATAAGGCGCTCCCAGAAGCTGCTCCACCATGGAGCGCGCTCAATAATAACATTCGAGCTAATTCGCTTATTCGAAAGAAAACCTTGGAAGTCTTTCCCAATTTTCTGAATTCCTTAGATGCACGTTTGAAAGTACGAGCGTTGTCTGAAACTATCGTTTTAGGAGTATCTCTCCTGGCGATGAATCTTCTCAGCGCAAGTAAACAACTTCTTACGGTTAGGTCCGGACCGAGTTCGATATGAACGGCATCCGTCAGGTTAAGCGAATGATCTAAGCTTTTCTCGTATCAGTCTCCTTTGAAGATAATTTTGCGTATAGAGGTCCTGCAAAGTCGATCTTCGTCGTTTCGAAAGGCCTCGAAGAAACCAATCTACTTCGCAGTAAGGGTGGGAAAGGCTAGTTCGGAGGTTTTGCAAATAAACGTCGGCAAACTATGCATCGTTGGACAATTCCCTTAATTAAGTGACGCGCGCGAGGCATCCAAAACTTTTCTCTAATACGACGTAGAACAGCACTTACTTCTCCGCGCAAAGTACGGAAATGAGAATCGAGTACAATAAGCTTTGTTAAATAGTGCGACTTAGGCAATAGGATAGGGAAAATTGAATCGTAGGAGGATTCCATATACCCCGGACGACTACCCACTTTTGCAAGGCCGCTTTCGTCTACAACTGGATTTAGCATTTAATGCTACGTAATATCGATTTGTCGAGATTTTCTTTCGTGCATTAAGAGCTGCCACCTCGGCTGTATAGTGCTTCCTCTGAATAATTCGAATCCAAAATCGCTCTACTTACTGGTCGATCTATTCCGCTTTTGCTTTCGCTATTTATAAATCGTAGCACATATGTAAGCAGTGACACGCAGACAGTGGGCATGTGAACTAAATTTTGTATACATAGTTGATAGCAACTTCTTGTATATAATTCGGAGATAGGTCGGTGGTTTCGGTCTCTTAAACTGAGAGTAATAATGCTTCGTTTTAACTCAGCATCGGAAGATGATTTTGGCTGCTTCGTTTTAACTCAGCATCGGAAGATGATTTTGGCCAGCTCCTAACTTTCTCTTTTAGTCAGAAAGGTCCGTTAATCCACGTTTTGGAATCTGCCAGACGCTTCGCAGATAAGCCTCCTGTCAGACAGTAAGCAGGATCCCTTATCTCGGCAATTCTTTTCGTTACATATATGTATGTACAATATATCCCGACGCTGCACATCTCCTATTATCCAATTTAACCCAGTCTTGGAATCCGTCCAGCCTTCCAACCTAATTCATAACGTTCCACCAAGTATTTCCGAAGTCGTGTTTCAATTAGAGCAGCTAAATATAAGTTCCAAGTTTGGGAGAGGGAGCGGACTTTTTTCGCTTACCTTTATGGATGCTATTTTTCCTTTGGAACACACGTATCGCAAGCTTACTGTAGCTTGAGCCTGACATCTGATATGTGCCACTGTGCCATATTCGGATGGGTTAGCATCCGCAAAAACATGTAATTAGAATGAGTTTGAATACATCGATTCGCAAATATATCAAGGAATCGTAATATCCTTAAGCTTGCCGAGTTCAGCGCAGTAATTCCTCCAGCTGTTCGTAAATTGCGTGGGTAAACATCAAATGTCAGATTCAAACGTCAAAGTAGCTGAAATAATATCTGCGAAGGCTGTTAATATACCAAACGGATCGAAAATTCGTCCTATTAACTGAAGTAAACTCCGTTTAGTAACGTTACTGGATATATGCATGTACACTGTACAGTACATATTTGCAAAATGTACCTGCACTTGATCCAAATCGTAAAGAAGCATAGTTATCATGCTATTAAAGAGAAGCCTCATATTTATTAGCAAATTTTCTCACATATCGTTTGACGCCAACACTTCCATCGACTTGACCCCCTCAGTAATGCCTAGAGTTTCGAGATCCCACATTTGTTTCAGATCCACAGCTAAGTCTTCCTCGTCGTTGCACAGTGACACGAACCATGGTAAATGAGTCAAATCCATCAGGATAGGCACTATCAGCATTGGATCCTTGCATAGTCCATCCCAGCATCGCTTTTACTGCCGTCAAGGTATCACTAATTCTTTCAATTTCTCCGCAGTTGATTTTCCAATAGACATCGGAACCAATTAGAATAAAAATTCCCCTTACCGGCTGTCCGTATTCGCGAGAGTATACAAGAATAAATTTTGAAATTTCTGGCTTATTTATAATATATCGTGTACAGATTAGGCATCCACATAGATTTCTGGGACGACAACCGCAATTATATTTACTAAACTGCCATCATGTATGCTGCGTAGGTCCATTTTTTACTCGTTCACATGTCTGCACCGATGTAGTTTGAGAACACCCGAAAAGCAAGATTCTAATTCTCACTGTATCCAACACGGTCAGATTTAAGCGTTTGGCTACACTTTTCTTAATATAACATCGCTGATTTTCTCCATTCAATACGGTTCTCACCAATAGCAAAAATGAGGATGCAGCTGAGGTACTTAGATACATGGGCACACGCCGTTTGTAAATAAACGTTGTTAGAACATACGTTAGGGGAGCAAAGATTGGTCGATGGTGCACATTGTGTCTGATCGGCTGATTTATCGCACTGAGTAGATAAGCTATGGGGGTTCTGCGCCAATTTCCCGTGTATTTTTAAAGGGGCCTCAAAATTCTCAAAAACGGCTTCAAAAGCTCGTCGTCCACGTCTAGGAGCAGTTTTTAGGCCATGAAAGCTCCCTTGCGCGTGTGTCTAGGGTGTAATATGGGGATATTTGTTGGAGACTAGGATCAAGTTGGAGATGTGGGTTGGGGTCTAGAGTCAGCTCATGAAGTAAGTCTCTGTCTAGGGTGTAATATAGTGGGGGTTTGGATGGAGTATAGGATGTAATACTGGGATATTGGTCGGAGTCTAGGATCAAGTTGGGGTCTAGAGTCAAGCTCATGAGGTAAGTCTCCACTGATAGCTTTACTGATCGCCTCGAGGTTCAAGTCCATGATGCGGACTACCCTCACCACCAGCCGAAAGCTTTACTTCTCACGTTATATCGAGTTTTATCTGAAATACTTATGCAGGCTAAGCTCTTTTCTGCAGGTAGAGGCATTGATCATGTACCTCACGGCGTGGGATTTTTCTGTTTTACTGGAACATTTGGTGTTCAATTTTATCCCTTAAGGAAGTAATATTTCACGTTAGATAAGGAATTAAATTTTTCGGGTATGGGAGAATGGGAGAATGGGAGAATGGTCCATATTTTATCCTAAGTCGGGATCCTTAGCATGAACGAACATGTCGGTTATGTGGGAACCTTATCTGAAGTATTTCTGAGAACTCAACAGGTGCACACAGCTGTGATTTTTCTGTTTTACTGGAACATTTGGTGTTCAATTTTATCCTTTAGGAGGTAATATTTCACGTTAGATAAGGAATTAAATTTTTCGGGTATGGGAGAATGGGAGAATGGGAGAATGGCCCATATTTTATCCTAAGTCGTGATCCTTAGCATGAACGAACATGTCGGTTATGCGGGCTAAGATCTTTTCTGCAGGTAGAGGCATTGATCATGTACCTCACGGCGTGGGATTTTTCTGTTTTACTGGAACATTTGGTGTTCAATTTTATCCTTTAGGAGGTAATATTTCACGTTAGATAAGGTATTAAATTTTTCGGGTATGGGAGAATGGGAGAATGGGAGAATGGCCCATATTTTATCCTAAGTCGGGATCCTTAGCATGAACGAACATGTCGGTTATGCGGGCTAAGGTCTTTTCTGCAGGTAGAGGCATTGATCATGTACCTCACGGCGTGGGATTTTTCTGTTTTACTGGAACATTTGGTGTTCAATTTTATCCTTTAGGAGGTAATATTTCACGTTAGATAAGGAATTAAATTTTTCGGGTATGGGAGAATGGGAGAATGGTCCATATTTTATCCTAAGTCGGGATCCTTAGCATGAACGAACATGTCGGTTATGTGGGAACCTTATCTGAAGTATTTCTGAGAACTCAACAGGTGCACACAGCTGTGATTTTTCTGTTTTACAGTAACATTTGGTGTTCAATTTTATCCCTTTTGGAAGTAATATTTTATGTTAGATTTGGAATGAAATTTTTAGGGTACGGGATGAATGATAGTTTATGTTACGTGGGAACCTTATCTGAAGTATTTATGAGAACATGTACACACAGACACGATTTTCTGTTATACAGTAACATTTGGTGTTCAATTTTATCCCTTTTGGAAGTAATATTTTATGTTAGATTGGGAATGAAATTTTTAGGGTACGGGAGAATGGTCCATATTTTATCCTAAGTCGGGATCCTTAGCATGAACGAACATGTCGGTTATGTGGGAACCTTATCTGAAGTATTTATGAGAACATGTGCACACAAGCACGATTTTACTGTTTTACATAATCAAATTTTCACTCAATATACTTCACACTTGAGATTTTCAAGTTGAGTATAAATAGAGGATGTTATGCAATTATATCCTTCAGTAGTCGTCAACATATTCAGTCCTTCCCTTAAATTTTAATCTATCCGATTGTGCGAGGTATATTTTATTTATTTGTATAGACTATATTATTATATCGTGAAATGTGGATGTGGTACGCAGCTGAGTCATGGCCAGAGGCTGTAGATTTGGACAGTGCAATTAGACGCATTAAATCTCAATTTCAATGTCATGAGCAAGATGCAATACTTAATCAAAATAGGGGATATGACAACAGGGATGAGCAATATTATAAAGATCGAGAACAGCTATTTAGCTGTGGTCTTATTTTATGTGAAAAATATTGTTGTGATGAAATAAAATTGGAAACTTTCTGTGACTTACTAGTGTGCATAAAGTTGGAGCATTTTCTGAGCGATTTGAAAGATTTTCTACCTGAGAATCTCGTGTTAAAGTACCAAGTGCCTCATACTGAAAGTTGTAATATTCATGATTATATTAATTGTACAGTATGCACTTTAGGGGAAGAACTTCGTGATTATGTTTATTTCGATATACCCCTTACTAAAGAAAAAGAGATAGAAAACTAGAGTGAAAGAGATGGAAGATAAAAACCTACTATAAAAGAGGCAGCATGCAAGATCCACTTCAGTTCATCAACTTAAATAGTCGAAATATCACCATCAGTAGAAATGGCTCAACCTCAGCAGAAGATAAAATGCAGTGCAACAGAAGAAGAAAAATCAGCTCAACCAGCAAATAATGATGCGTTAGAAGTGCTTAACAATTGTGGACTTAATTCATACATGAAAGTGTCCGACATGCTGCAGCATTCAGCATATAAAATCCATGGAATTAGGAAAATTGCATCAAAATATGGTGACCGAGTCATAGTACAGCTGCAGGATAAGCAAATGTTTCTACCAGCTAGATATGACAACTTACCCGACAGCACACTGGAGGAAATCAGACGTCGAGGTAACTTCTATGTGACAAACTTGGGTCCTCTTGGTGCATCATTTAACCTCATCTTTACACAGCATGATAACAGCAACGTTGAATACATGAATTCATTATCATATTTTACCACCACACACTATTGTGACAATTGCTAAAAATAAATAAAATGTATCATACATAAAACAAAAAACATCTTTCATATTCCCCAATAATATTCCATGGCCCCACAACGTTCTATAAATGGATTATAATACATCGTTTACATTTATCCAGGAGTTATGTTTAGATGAAAATACCAACTATTTAACATAAACTTTATTTCCAGTCTTTTTAATATTTTCAACAAGATAGACCTGTGGATGCTTGACGTTCAACAATTCCATCGCCCGTTAGTCGCCCGAATTTTAGCAGACAGCTATACAGCTATACAGACAGCTATACAGACAGCTATACAGCTATACAGACAGGTATACAGACAGCTATACAGCTATACAGACAGCTATACAGACAGCTATACAGCTATACAGACAGCTATACAGACAGCTATACAGCTATACAGACAGCTATACAGCTATACAGACAGCTATACAGACAGCTA
The DNA here is from genome assembly GCA_963920795.1 of Eutolmus rufibarbis. Taxonomy (NCBI): domain Eukaryota; kingdom Metazoa; phylum Arthropoda; class Insecta; order Diptera; family Asilidae; genus Eutolmus; species Eutolmus rufibarbis. The sequence goes on from OY987207.1 coordinate 22,554,968, forward strand.
TACAGACAGCTATACAGCTATACAGACAGCTATACAGACAGCTATACAGACAGGTATACAGACAGCTATACAGCTATACAGCTATATAGCTATACAGACAGCTATACAGCTATACAGACAGCTATACAGACAGCTATACAGCTATACAGACAGCTATACAGACAGCTATACAGCTATACAGACAGCTATACAGACAGCTATACAGCTATACAGACAGCTATACAGACAGCTATACAGCTATACAGACAGCTATACAGACAGCTATACAGCTATACAGACAGCTATACAGACAGCTATACAGCTATACAGACAGCTATACAGCTATACAGACAGCTATACAGCTATACTAACAGCAATACTAACAGCTATATAGACCAGGGCGGTAAGCTGGCTGTGGCTCATATAAGGTCAGTACATTTTGGGCGTATCACAAATTCATGGCGGGTCATGTAATGCCGGGTTGGAACATTCTATTCCCCAAAATAGTGTATCCCTGTAGACAATATAGTGATCTGTAAAGTAATAGGTATATTGGAAAACAAAGTTTAATTGAACTTTTCATTGTTACTTGAACTGGTATATACATTTATTAAATTAGCCTGGTATTTGGAGTAGCTACATATATAGTAGTTCCCTCCGATCATTTTGTTTGGATAAATAACTTTCAAACCGTACAAGAGCGGTAAAGAATGTTCACACCTGCAGAAATAATGTTTTACTAGACTAGAAATAATGTTTTACAAAGAGCGGTACAAGTAGATGGCTTCAAGATTCCTAAAAATGGGCAGTATTACGAAATATTCAGCATATAAAATGCTAATAAATAAGTGTCACATAGCGATACCCTGAAATTTCATAAGACTGTGAAAACTAGTTTGTATAAGGAAAAGCACATTATATTCCAGAAAATAATTCCTATTTGATTTCCCTATTAATATGTATGCACGCCACATCTTAACAGGCAGCGAATCCAGAAAAGGAATGCATTTTACATGGGAATGAAATGCATCTTCAAAATTTTCTCCAGATGGTGGAGGCCCTAGGGCAGTGCCCACTTTGCCCATTGGTAAATCAGGCACTGGTGGTGGGCGTAGTGAAAGCTGTAAATTGTAGCAAGCAACACGCGGTAGCAGTCGGCGGAGGGTGAGCATCATAATGAGGCAATGGGAACTATATCGTTAGGTAAACCTGGTCATGGGTTATTCCTCATGCAGCATAGGAAAGGATTGGATCTTTTCTTAGCCCCACCCAATCCAAAAACTACTAAGATTGCCATCCAAGAGAGCACTCAATGAATTTAATCTACATAAATATGCTCAGAGCATATCACACTTTAGAGGAGTATTTATGCTGACATTAAATCGCTGTCCCCATCAATATTAGGAATAGAATTGTACGTCTGAAAATCAAGTAATCTCAATGGGCGAAGTACTCTGCAGTGAGTATCGCTGTCTATATAACTGCCCATAATAACCTGTTATAGCACCTGTAACAACCTGTTATAGGAAAACTGCTAGGATCATCGAAAGAGAACGATGACTTCGATTCACATAAATATGCTGGACCAATTACCTAGAAAACCATGGGAACCTATGTAGGATTTAATGGAATAACGAAAACTAATGCACACATCCGATAAAATATATCTATTTAACACACATATAAAACTATTTTAAGTATAATATTAACACTTTGCCTTAAAACAACGTATGAGCGACGTGATCATACTTCTGGGCCTAAAATGAGAACCTCACATCAGTCACATGATGAAACAGCTTCGGGTCACAACGTATGTGAAAAGCTTTCGTCGAAGTGGCACACACAATCATCGCTCGATTCATATAGCAAGGAGTTAATCCACCCTCAGCAACCTGATCGCCCTCTGCGCTGTGCATGATGCCATCGTTGGAGTCAGAATCACCATCGCACGTCCTCCCTCGAGGATTATATTAGTCTGGAATAAATTGAAATAACATTCAAATGAGATAATATTGAAATGAAAAGAAATTAGATGCTCACCACATTATTATGTGTGTGTAATCACGGCCTGTGCGCGAGCTCATCCCACGATCCTTTGCTGCACGGATTTGAAATTTATTATAAATAAATATTTATTATAAATATAATATAAATATTTAAATATAACTACACATAACAACCTGCTATAGCTACCTGTAACAACCTGTTATAGGAAAACTGCTAGAATCACTGAAAGAGAACGATGACTTCGATTCACATAAATATGCTGGACCAATTACCTAGAAAACCATGGGAACCTATGTAGGATTTAATGGAATAACGAAAACTAATGCACACATCCGATAAAATATATCTATTTAACACACATATAAAACTATTTTAAGTATAATATTAACACTTTGTCTTAAAACAACGTATGAGCGACGTGATCATACTTCTGGGCCTAAAATGAGAACCTCACATCAGTCACATGATGAAAAATGCCGCTCCTACCACTAAATTTCACACCTCATAAACACACACACACACACACACACACACACATACACATACACACACCTGAAAGTGTGACCCAGCCCATAACCGCACCTACCTCGCCTGAAAGTGTGAATACTCAACTCAAACCTATTTAGGATATTTTCAATCTATGTACATAATATGATTGGCTAAAGGATACATACACCCTTTCTGACGGATCGGTATGAATTCCGGGTAGCTATAAATGCTAAACAATGGTGAAGGAATTCAGTAAAAATGTATCCCTCTGACGCAAAAGAGGCAATTATAGAGTTGAAGGCGATCTTGGAAAGTTCGTCTCAACTAAGATATCTGGTAATGAATGTGCGCATCCTTCTAAGAAGGTGCCAATTTCCTATCCGGGTTTACGTAAGGCTGCGCAGGGCCTGCTGGGCCGAGATGAGCTCGCGCACCGGTCGTGATTACACACATAATAGAGTGGTGAGTATCTAATTTCATTTAATTTCAATATTATTTCATTTCAATATTATTTCAATTTATTCCAGACTAATATAATCCTCGAGGGGGGACGTGCGATGGCGATTCTGACTCCAACGATGGCGATGGCATCATGCACAGCGCAGAGGGCGATCAGGTTGCTGAGGGTGGATTAACTCCTTGCTATATGAATCGAGCGATGACTGTGTGTGCCGCTTCGACGAAAGCTTTTCACATACGTTGTGACCCGAAGCTGTTTCATCATGTGACTGATGTGAGGTTCTCATTTTAGGCCCAGAAGTATGATCACGTCGCTCATACGTTGTTTTAAGACAAAGTGTTAATATTATACTTAAAATAGTTTTATATGTGTGTTAAATAGATATATTTTATCGGATGTGTGCATTAGTTTTCGTTATTCCATTAAATCCTACATAGGTTCCCATGGTTTTCTAGGTAATTGGTCCAGCATATTTATGTGAATCGAAGTCATCGTTCTCTTTCAGTGATTCTAGCAGTTTTCCTATAACAGGTTGTTACAGGTAGCTATAGCAGGTTGTTATGTGTAGTTATATTTAAATATTTATATTATATTTATAATAAATATTTATTTATAATAAATTTCAAATCCGTGCAGCAAAGGATCGTGGGATGAGCTCGCGCACAGGCCGTGATTACACACACATAATAATGTGGTGAGCATCTAATTTCTTTTCATTTCAATATTATCTCATTTGAATGTTATTTCAATTTATTCCAGACTAATATAATCCTCGAGGGAGGACGTGCGATGGTGATTCTGACTCCAACGATGGCATCATGCACAGCGCAGAGGGCGATCAGGTTGCTGAGGGTGGATTAACTCCTTGCTATATGAATCGAGCGATGATTGTGTGTGCCACTTCGACGAAAGCTTTTCACATACGTTGTGACCCGAAGCTGTTTCATCATGTGACTGATGTGAGGTTCTCATTTTAGGCCCAGAAGTATGATCACGTCGCTCATACGTTGTTTTAAGGCAAAGTGTTAATATTATACTTAAAATAGTTTTATATGTGTGTTAAATAGATATATTTTATCGGATGTGTGCATTAGTTTTCGTTATTCCATTAAATCCTACATAGGTTCCCATGGTTTTCTAGGTAATTGGTCCAGCATATTTATGTGAATCGAAGTCATCGTTCTCTTTCGATGATCCTAGCAGTTTTCCTATAACAGGTTGTTACAGGTGCTATAACAGGTTATTATGGGCAGTTATATAGACAGCGATACTCACTGCAGAGTACTTCGCCCATTGAGATTACTTGATTTTCAGACGTACAATTCTATTCCTAATATTGATGGGGACAGCGATTTAATGTCAGCATAAATACTCCTCTAAAGTGTGATATGCTCTGAGCATATTTATGTAGATTAAATTCATTGAGTGCTCTCTTGGATGGCAATCTTAGTAGTTTTTGGATTGGGTGGGGCTAAGAAAAGATCCAATCCTTTCCTATGCTGCATGAGGAATAACCCATGACCAGGTTTACCTAACGATATAGTTCCCATTGCCTCATTATGATGCTCACCCTCCGCCGACTGCTACCGCGTGTTGCTTGCTACAATTTACAGCTTTCACTACGCCCACCACCAGTGCCTGATTTACCAATGGGCAAAGTGGGCACTGCCCTAGGGCCTCCACCATCTGGAGAAAATTTTGAAGATGCATTTCATTCCCATGTAAAATGCATTCCTTTTCTGGATTCGCTGCCTGTTAAGATGTGGCGTGCATACATATTAATAGGGAAATCAAATAGGAATTATTTTCTGGAATATAATGTGCTTTTCCTTATACAAACTAGTTTTCACAGTCTTATGAAATTTCAGGGTATCGCTATGTGACACTTATTTATTAGCATTTTATATGCTGAATATTTCGTAATACTGCCCATTTTTAGGAATCTTGAAGCCATCTACTTGTACCGCTCTTTGTAAAACATTATTTCTAGTCTAGTAAAACATTATTTCTGCAGGTGTGAACATTCTTTACCGCTCTTGTACGGTTTGAAAGTTATTTATCCAAACAAAATGATCGGAGGGAACTACTATATATGTAGCTACTCCAAATACCAGGCTAATTTAATAAATGTATATACCAGTTCAAGTAACAATGAAAAGTTCAATTAAACTTTGTTTTCCAATATACCTATTACTTTACAGATCACTATATTGTCTACAGCAATGGTTCTTAACCGGTGGTCCGCGGACCACTGGTGGTCCCTGGAAGCACCCGAAGTGGTCCGCGAAGCCGTCCGAAAAATATGAAATAAATGACGAGTCGACAAAGTTGCGTAAATATCGTTATCGAGCCATTTTTATTACCGTGTTTGTGCAAATGGATTCGGCCGGGATTTCTCGGATTTCCCTGAATTTTGAACTGCACAGCCGGTCGGGGAAAGAATCGATTTTAGAAAAGGGATCATGCATTTATAATTATGCCGAAATGTTTATGGTCTTGTCCGGGTGATGACGAAACCAGACAAATACAATTGTGCAGCAATGCATCTGTTTTCCAGTTTTTGGGAAAACAAAGAAAGGGTAGTTTATGATGATTATATAAGTCCGGGAATCGTCTTTGTTTCCCAAGTTTAAAACAAAGGAGATCAGGTTGAAATCGACGAAGAAAATTTTAGTCTGCTAAGGGACGTTCAAGTGCGAGATTGTTGTGAAAAAATAATAATTTGAGAGTAGATAATTTATAAGAGTGAGGTGGTGAATTAAAGGACAATTTGAAGGAAGGAAATAGGCAGCAGCTAATTGAAAGTAAGTTTTATTATTATTAATTACTATTATTTTCAACTATTAACGTAGATTACTAAGTAGATGGGAATAATATAATTATTTTTTTCAGAAAAATGCCACCGAAACGAAAGTATGACGAAGATTACATTAAATTGGGCTTCACTTCAATAGAAATAAATGGGGAGACTAGACCTCAATGTGTAATATGTGCAACTGTACTTGCCAATGATGCTTTAAAGCCGGCAAAGTTGCAACGTCATTTAAAGACCGTACATCCGAATTATTGCGACCATCCGCGAGAATTCTTCGAAGGAAAACTAATTAATCTAAAAAAAATGAAACTTGGACCCAGTGGATCAATTTATGCAACATCTGAAAAAACATTAGTTGCATCGTTTGAGGTTTCAAAATTGATTGCCAAATCAAAAAAAGCACACACAATCGCTGAGTCTCTAATAAAGCCTTGTATGCTGAAAGTTGCAGAAGAGCTTTTAGGGCAGGAAGCTCAAAGAAAAATTCGCGAAATACCACTTTCAAACGACACAGTGAAGTCGCGTATTCAAAAAATGTCAAATGATATTGAAGAACAAGTTATTGACAAGATAAAATGTAGTCCGTATTTTGCGCTACAATGTGATGAATCTACCGACGTTTCACAATGCTGTCAATTACTTGTGTTTGTTCGATTTTTGAATGAAAATAAAAAGTTTGAAGAGGAGTTACTACTTTCTCAAGAACTAGAAACGACGTCGAAAGGTGCAGATGTTATGGATGCAATAGGTGTATATATGGAGAATCATGGACTTAAATGGGAAACGCTTGCGGGGTTTTGTACGGACGGTGCTCCTGCAATGCTTGGTTCCCGCTCTGGTCTTGCAACGTTGATAAAAACAAAAAATCCAGCTGCAATTACGACACACTGCGTTATTCATCGTCAAGCACTGGCTGCCAAAACACTCCCGGAATGCTTCGCTACTGCGATGAAAACCGCTATAAAAGTAGTTAACTCCATTAAAAATAGTTCACTGAATATTCGTCTCTTCAAACAATTGTGCTCTGAGATGAATTCTGAACACGAAACTCTGCTTTTTCACACGGAAGTGCGTTGGCTTTCCAAAGGGAACATGTTGTTGAGATTGTACGAACTGAGAGAGGAAGTACAAACATTTTTAACTGACAAAAACGAAGAGTTATTGGATCAGTTCTGTGAGTCCAAATTTCAAATACATTTTGCTTATTTGGTTGATTTTTTCGCACAATTGAATAAATTGAACCTTCAGCTGCAAGGCTCAGGAAATTTGAACTTGCAAGGCACCAGCAATATATTTTCATATGAAGATAAAATCAATGCATTTGTTGCGAAAATTGAACTATGGATCAATAAAGTCGAAAAAGAAAACTATTCTGCGTTTGATACCCTGAATCAAATTATTGACGGACAGTGTGCTGAAATTAAAGGAGAAATAAAGAATAATATTATAATCCATTTGAAAAACTTGAAAAATGAATTCACTCGCTATTTTCCTGATTGTGACAACAACGGTATTCGGAAACTGATCCGCAATCCTTTCATTGTAAACGTTTCCGAGGTGCCTGATGAAATTCAAGAAGAAGTAATTGAAATGCAACACGAAAGTAATTTAAAAGATATATTCGAGTCAGGAATTAATCTTGAAGATTTTTGGAGCCAAAAGGCAATTTCTTTCCCAAAAATTCGAGAAATTGCGATACGTCACCTAACTTTGTTTTCATCGACATATCTATGCGAGCAGGGGTTCTCAGCGCTTCTGATAATTAAAAACAAACACCGAAATCGGTTGGATGCCAGTGCCGACATGCGTTTGACTTTAAGTAACACTGAACCAAGAATTCAGAAATTAGTAAAGAGTATGCAGTCACAAAAATCTCATTAACATAATATACTTGTCTCTATGTAATATAAAAATGTAAAAAAACTAAAATTCTTTTTGCTTTGAACAATTGTGTGCGTGTTTTATTTATAGACAGAACAACCCTTTATTCATTTACATTTAATGTATATTACCTCTTACCAGTTGGTGGTCCATGGCAAGACAGAAATTTTGCCAAATGGTCCCCCATCATTAAAAGGTTAAGAACCACTGGTCTACAGGGATACACTATTTTGGGGAATAGAATGTTCCAACCCGGCATTACATGACCCGCCATGAATTTGTGATACGCCCAAAATGTACTGACCTTATATGAGCCACAGCCAGCTTACCGCCCTGGTCTATATAGCTGTTAGTATTGCTGTTAGTATAGCTGTATAGCTGTCTGTATAGCTGTATAGCTGTCTGTATAGCTGTATAGCTGTCTGTATAGCTGTCTGTATAGCTGTATAGCTGTCTGTATAGCTGTCTGTATAGCTGTATAGCTGTCTGTATAGCTGTCTGTATAGCTGTATAGCTGTCTGTATAGCTGTCTGTATAGCTGTATAGCTGTCTGTATAGCTGTCTGTATAGCTGTATAGCTGTCTGTATAGCTGTCTGTATAGCTGTATAGCTGTCTGTATAGCTATATAGCTGTATAGCTGTATAGCTGTCTGTATACCTGTCTGTATAGCTGTCTGTATAGCTGTCTGTATAGCTGTATAGCTGTCTGTATAGCTGTCTGTATAGCTGTATAGCTGTCTGTATAGCTGTATAGCTGTCTGTATAGCTGTCTGTATAGCTGTATAGCTGTCTGTATAGCTGTCTGTATAGCTGTATAGCTGTCTGTATACCTGTCTGTATAGCTGTATAGCTGTCTGTATAGCTGTCTGTATAGCTGTATAGCTGTCTGCTAAAATTCGGGCGACTAACGGGCGATGGAATTGTTGAACGTCAAGCATCCACAGGTCTATCTTGTTGAAAATATTAAAAAGACTGGAAATAAAGTTTATGTTAAATAGTTGGTATTTTCATCTAAACATAACTCCTGGATAAATGTAAACGATGTATTATAATCCATTTATAGAACGTTGTGGGGCCATGGAATATTATTGGGGAATATGAAAGATGTTTTTTGTTTTATGTATGATACATTTTATTTATTTTTAGCAATTGTCACAATAGTGTGTGGTGGTAAAATATGATAATGAATTCATGTATTCAACGTTGCTGTTATCATGCTGTGTAAAGATGAGGTTAAATGATGCACCAAGAGGACCCAAGTTTGTCACATAGAAGTTACCTCGACGTCTGATTTCCTCCAGTGTGCTGTCGGGTAAGTTGTCATATCTAGCTGGTAGAAACATTTGCTTATCCTGCAGCTGTACTATGACTCGGTCACCATATTTTGATGCAATTTTCCTAATTCCATGGATTTTATATGCTGAATGCTGCAGCATGTCGGACACTTTCATGTATGAATTAAGTCCACAATTGTTAAGCACTTCTAACGCATCATTATTTGCTGGTTGAGCTGATTTTTCTTCTTCTGTTGCACTGCATTTTATCTTCTGCTGAGGTTGAGCCATTTCTACTGATGGTGATATTTCGACTATTTAAGTTGATGAACTGAAGTGGATCTTGCATGCTGCCTCTTTTATAGTAGGTTTTTATCTTCCATCTCTTTCACTCTAGTTTTCTATCTCTTTTTCTTTAGTAAGGGGTATATCGAAATAAACATAATCACGAAGTTCTTCCCCTAAAGTGCATACTGTACAATTAATATAATCATGAATATTACAACTTTCAGTATGAGGCACTTGGTACTTTAACACGAGATTCTCAGGTAGAAAATCTTTCAAATCGCTCAGAAAATGCTCCAACTTTATGCACACTAGTAAGTCACAGAAAGTTTCCAATTTTATTTCATCACAACAATATTTTTCACATAAAATAAGACCACAGCTAAATAGCTGTTCTCGATCTTTATAATATTGCTCATCCCTGTTGTCATATCCCCTATTTTGATTAAGTATTGCATCTTGCTCATGACATTGAAATTGAGATTTAATGCGTCTAATTGCACTGTCCAAATCTACAGCCTCTGGCCATGACTCAGCTGCGTACCACATCCACATTTCACGATATAATAATATAGTCTATACAAATAAATAAAATATACCTCGCACAATCGGATAGATTAAAATTTAAGGGAAGGACTGAATATGTTGACGACTACTGAAGGATATAATTGCATAACATCCTCTATTTATACTCAACTTGAAAATCTCAAGTGTGAAGTATATTGAGTGAAAATTTGATTATGTAAAACAGTAAAATCGTGCTTGTGTGCACATGTTCTCATAAATACTTCAGATAAGGTTCCCACATAACCGACATGTTCGTTCATGCTAAGGATCCCGACTTAGGATAAAATATGGACCATTCTCCCGTACCCTAAAAATTTCATTCCCAATCTAACATAAAATATTACTTCCAAAAGGGATAAAATTGAACACCAAATGTTACTGTATAACAGAAAATCGTGTCTGTGTGTACATGTTCTCATAAATACTTCAGATAAGGTTCCCACGTAACATAAACTATCATTCATCCCGTACCCTAAAAATTTCATTCCAAATCTAACATAAAATATTACTTCCAAAAGGGATAAAATTGAACACCAAATGTTACTGTAAAACAGAAAAATCACAGCTGTGTGCACCTGTTGAGTTCTCAGAAATACTTCAGATAAGGTTCCCACATAACCGACATGTTCGTTCATGCTAAGGATCCCGACTTAGGATAAAATATGGACCATTCTCCCATTCTCCCATACCCGAAAAATTTAATTCCTTATCTAACGTGAAATATTACCTCCTAAAGGATAAAATTGAACACCAAATGTTCCAGTAAAACAGAAAAATCCCACGCCGTGAGGTACATGATCAATGCCTCTACCTGCAGAAAAGACCTTAGCCCGCATAACCGACATGTTCGTTCATGCTAAGGATCCCGACTTAGGATAAAATATGGGCCATTCTCCCATTCTCCCATTCTCCCATACCCGAAAAATTTAATACCTTATCTAACGTGAAATATTACCTCCTAAAGGATAAAATTGAACACCAAATGTTCCAGTAAAACAGAAAAATCCCACGCCGTGAGGTACATGATCAATGCCTCTACCTGCAGAAAAGATCTTAGCCCGCATAACCGACATGTTCGTTCATGCTAAGGATCACGACTTAGGATAAAATATGGGCCATTCTCCCATTCTCCCATTCTCCCATACCCGAAAAATTTAATTCCTTATCTAACGTGAAATATTACCTCCTAAAGGATAAAATTGAACACCAAATGTTCCAGTAAAACAGAAAAATCACAGCTGTGTGCACCTGTTGAGTTCTCAGAAATACTTCAGATAAGGTTCCCACATAACCGACATGTTCGTTCATGCTAAGGATCCCGACTTAGGATAAAATATGGACCATTCTCCCATTCTCCCATTCTCCCATACCCGAAAAATTTAATTCCTTATCTAACGTGAAATATTACTTCCTTAAGGGATAAAATTGAACACCAAATGTTCCAGTAAAACAGAAAAATCCCACGCCGTGAGGTACATGATCAATGCCTCTACCTGCAGAAAAGAGCTTAGCCTGCATAAGTATTTCAGATAAAACTCGATATAACGTGAGAAGTAAAGCTTTCGGCTGGTGGTGAGGGTAGTCCGCATCATGGACTTGAACCTCGAGGCGATCAGTAAAGCTATCAGTGGAGACTTACCTCATGAGCTTGACTCTAGACCCCAACTTGATCCTAGACTCCGACCAATATCCCAGTATTACATCCTATACTCCATCCAAACCCCCACTATATTACACCCTAGACAGAGACTTACTTCATGAGCTGACTCTAGACCCCAACCCACATCTCCAACTTGATCCTAGTCTCCAACAAATATCCCCATATTACACCCTAGACACACGCGCAAGGGAGCTTTCATGGCCTAAAAACTGCTCCTAGACGTGGACGACGAGCTTTTGAAGCCGTTTTTGAGAATTTTGAGGCCCCTTTAAAAATACACGGGAAATTGGCGCAGAACCCCCATAGCTTATCTACTGCACTGACCAGAGAAATCTGGATTACACATGGAAGGCGCATGGCGACCGCTACATTTGGTGCAACGTAAGTTCTTGATAGTACACTTTTTGAGTTGTGGCCCTTTCTTGTGCATTTGAAACACCGTCCCTCCTTTGTTAAAATTGCCTTTCTTTCCGATAGAGTCAGCGTACCGTCACAATAACCAGCAAAATGCCCTTCAGATGCGCAGATGATTTTAGCTATCCACAGGGGTGAGTTTACTGGGCTCATTTCCAGTACTTTACAGCTTATGATGCTCGATTCGTAAGTTACTGGGCAAGCATTTGAGTAAAATTGACTTCAGCATCACATAATCCTTTCTGGAAGGTACCCCGAGAGCCGTAAGTGTCTTTGTATTGTTAACAACGGTGTTGTAAAGCTGCCGTAGCCTGACGGCATGATGTTGCGAAGCAACTGGTGTTAGTGATATTAATCTTTGCATGTGCTTATCGATCAACTACTCTACGTCGCCGTTTTCTTGCTGTAGCGAAGCAATCGCAGCGTCGTAGCATGACTGTGTCATAGGATACCACGCTATTGAAGCTGCTACCTTCCCGTATAATTCAGAATGCAAGTAATTAAATTTGTCAGATGTTAAACTATCATTTTCGTGGATAATGCCCTTGAATTGCTCCCAGAAGGGGAGCCAATCCTTATAATCGTCCGAGAACCTTTTTAGCTCGATCTTTGGTAATTTCACCACACCTAATTTTCCCTTCTCGCTCAATGATGAACTAACAGATTGTAAAGACTTGTCTCTCAGTAACTGAAGACGTTGTATCCTATTACTTAAACGGGAAACACAGTTAATTACCTTATCGTCGCGTTGTATTCAGCTATCATTTCATCGTCACTTTCTTCATCAAAGTCCTCAGATCTTATCATAGTTCGAACACCTTCATTTGCTCTTTTTGAATTTTCACCCGCAGCTGATAAACGTGAAAGTAAAGATAACAGCTCTTCTATCGCATCATCGAAATTATTAGAATTGTCAATTACGATGCTTCGATTAAACGGCGTCCCACGATGGGTTTCTGGGTTTCGGCATCAATGTCGAAAATAGCCAGGGAAAATTTTGGGACCGCAAGTGTATGAATCGAATAAATAGAAAGGCCATGTTTAATTTTACCAGACTGTTTAATTCAATTGTCGAGGTACAAGTGTACTGATCGAAGCAGAAACGGAAGTAGTTACGGTATCGAGATGCATACCGGTTTCAGCAAACGCCTAAGTGATGATTGGCTCTTCAATGTTTTATAAGGTTTCTTAAACTTTTAAATTCAAATATCTTGGAAACTTATTGCGACCGACAAGCAATTTTTGCATATTCCTCACTTTTAAGTTGAGGCGAACGTTTCCACAAAATTTCACCGAGGAGACGTCAAACTCATTTTAAGCCATGGTCAGTCTAGATTATGACCTGACGAAAATCGAGTAGGTATTGGAAGTTCTTGATGCCCACTAAAACTGCATGCAACGGGCATACTTATGTGTATGTGGAGTTCTGTACATGCGTTCCGCATCACTAAGCTTCCGAGAGAAGTGTCCGATCGGCATCCAAATGTCATCTATTGGTCGAGAGTTGCTCTAATGCTGGTTTTAGAAGCATCAGTTGATAGTGCTAGAAGCTCTGTAGGTGAAGGAAAAGCCAATTTGACTGCTGCGATTAAGCTACATACTTCTAAAGCCTTGTCACTGTCGTTGGTCCACCTCATTCTTTATTTGTCGTTTTTCATGGGCTTTTTTAAGTACTAGTTGAGAAGTAATTCTTGTTGAGCTGCCCAGGAAATGCATCGCCGATAACAGTTGAGCATTTCTAAGAATCGTCGTACCTTCTGAACATTCTTAGGTTTCGGATAGCTGTAGATTTTGTTGAGTCGTTCCGAGGTTGGTGCAAAACATTCTGAATTTATTGAATATCCATGAAAGTTCACTTCGGGTTGTCCGAAAACGCATTTGTTGTTGTTAATTGTCAGTGAATGTTGAAAGATTTGTTGTAGATGTATTCTGTGTTCATGCACGTCGTCAGGTACGGCCAAAATGTCGTCTACATTGAGCGAATTTCTATAACCGCATTGGTAAAGGACCCCTCTGAGTCAAAGTTCTCATGGGCACAAATTGCGGCTATGACTACGTTTCAAGTTATGAGGGCTTGAACATCACAATAAGCATTAAGCATGCAGCAAGCTATTTGAATATAATGTGCGCATTTTTGCGCGTGTGTGTGCCTGTGTTTATGTGCGTGAAGCGTGGCTGTGCGTGAGCGCACGTGTATGTACTGGGTGTGTGTGTTTGAATAAAGATTGTTTGTTTTAGTGCGTGTATGCATTAACGTGTATTCGAATAAATAAGTATAATTTTGTACCTTTGAGCGTGCGTGGATATGTATGTGTGTAATTAGGGGCGTGGGCGGTACGTGCATGTGTTTGTGTGTATTATAATTAATAAGTGTTATTTTATACCTGAGTATGTGACAGAGAGCAAGAAAGAAAAAGAATGTCTGTATGTGTATTTATGAATGTAATTATATTTATGAACTAGTTAGTTTATTTGCATTTAACGAAACTATGTACATATTGTCAGCTTTTCAATGTTCTATGTCTGTAACATAAAATATCAGGTTGTTTGGTAATGTCTTGTTGCTTTTTACATGATTTGTAATACTTTATTTAATACAGTTAGGATCAACAGAATTACGTCAAATATGCATCAGCATATAACGTCAAATATCTTCTTGTTGGAACTAATAAGAGAAGCTTATGATAAACCGCTACCAATGGATGTAGATAACTAACCCTGAAAAATCTACATATTACATACATATACACACATACCTAATGTATACACGAACGTTTACTTTTGCAGTCATATCATTACCATTTTTTATTCACATACTGAGTGTGAGTGAGATATCATTATTATTCTTCATTAAAATACACACTCAAGACACACACGCACATACAAACACATGAACGTACCACCACCCCTAACATACAAAAACACATACCTAAGCACGCAGCCAAGTACAAAATTACACTTATTTATTCGAATGCACGCTAATACATGCACACAAACTTACGCCACTAAAATAATCAAACACTACACAAACATCCACCCACATATTCAGACACATAGCCACAAATATATACATAAATACATTATTGCGGTGATAAATTCAGACATATGTACATTACACATTTTTATTTAAATACACATCCAGGCGCATACACACACACACACACACCTTAAACTTAACCTTTACTGTACATTAGGGATGTGATCCAGTCCACCGATTTTCAGTTAGATATTTCGGTAGGTAAGCAGTTAAATATGGACATTGTAGCGCCATCTACCCGTAGTTCTAGGTACTAACTATACAGGATAGTCATTATCGACACCCACGTGGCGTTAGTTGCTCTCAGAATCTACTCCGGAAAACATAATTTTTTTGCTTGGGGTGAATGAAACCGCGTGTATATCGTGTGCTGATTTTGTAAAAAGTTTTTATTTTTTTTCTGCTTTCCACCGATAACAAAACGAGGTACTTGTGTGGTTCATGTGAACCAAAGACTATCCACAATAAGATGTGACACTCGTGGCGTATTTTCTTATCTAAATTCGACTTTAGTACAGTTACCCAAACGAACTTGAAGATTTTGAAAGAAGTAGATAGTAATAAGGAAGTCATGTGCAAGAAAGGGATGCAAATTCGAGAGGAAATGAAGCGAGAATTGAAACACTTCAACAAGGTGCCTCTTTACTTTTTACAAATTTATCTATAAACGCATTACAGTATTATATTTACCCAAATTTATTAAAATAACCAAAATGTTATGACTTAAGTTCATAGCGAAACATGCACGTTCTTATTTAATAATTAATTTCTCAAATATGTATGTAGTAATATTTTATGAATTAATTTCACAACTTGTAAAACTTCTCTGAGAAAATCAAGCCTACCTTGGACTCGCTCGCTAGAGGCACACACGATGAACTGAACAAGATGGAAAGCAGCAACAAAAGTAGCGTATCCGTGTTTAAGGCTTGTGTGTGCCATCTGTCTCTTCCTCCTTTTTCAATTCAGACCTTCCCTATCCCAAAACATTGCAAGGGGAGGGTACTAATACCATGCACACACGCATACATGCTTCCCACTCGTAACTTTGAAACTGAAACTACCTTATCTAAAGAGATATTTTTCTCGATCCCGTTTTCGGAATTGCATATCTATGGATTAGAGATGTGAGGTGGTACAGTGTCACATCTTATTGTGGATAGTTTTTGATGTGAACGACACATGTGTGACAATCATCGATCGCATGTGCAGGAACTGATTTACTCTTTTATTATAATTTAATTAACAGTTATTTACATTATTTTTATTAAAATAAATAATAAAAATTATTTTGTACAGTTGGAATTTGTATTTTTTTTTATAATTATACTGACGAATACTCCAATTATTCACGAGTTTCATTTTTCACGTAAATTGCCTTTTCCGTATGCTTAAATAAATACCCTTTTTGAAGCGCACTATGTTATTTTCTAGAAGATAAATTTCTTAAGATTCTAAAATTGAAAGAATTTTTCGAAAATATGAAGAACATTTTTAGTAATAATGTACTAGCAATTTTAATGCTGGGGTGTCATTCACCCCGTGTATATCGTATTGAATTATTTTGAGGTGTGTACAGTGAAGGTTATAGCCGAAACTTATGCCCATGAGAACTTTTGTTCAGAAAAGCAAAAGCTGCAACATTCCCAAATTTCAGAAAATTCGACCGAGAGCCAATTTTCATACAGTTTGTGGAAGGTCTTTTGGATGACAACATACATATGTACATTAGGGTGGTCCTTATTCCTAAGAAAAATATTTTTTTTCTTTAATTTCACGGGGCACCACATAATTTGATTATATACCATAAGAAACTATTTCAGTAATTTTTTTAAATTTTTTACATGACATTTGAGGGTTGCTACTAGGGTTTGAATTTTAAATAAAAACTCAAAATCTCTACATTTGTTGGATTATTTTATTCATACGTCAGGACATAAAAAATTCAAAATTATTGTTGTTGTTATAAATTAAGATATTATATAAATAGTATTATATTATATATAAATATTTGAATCATTTATTTTTAAGATACAAGGGTTGACTTGTTAGTATTAGGGTACTTTTTCCTATACTCTTCCACCAACAAAAGCAAATATTGCTTTTGTTCTTCATTGGTTGTAATCAATTTATTATATTCCTCCATTAAAGCAACACCGCGCTGAGCTATGTCGTTCACTACTCGCAAAGAATGAGCGATATTTTAGGCAGCTACATAATCAGCGTCTTCGTTCCAAGTTTCTACGTCTTTATTCAAAAATTTGATGAGATACCCAGGATCTGGAAGAATCGTAAGGAATTGCTACTCACGAAGTTTTCTGTATTTTTTTCGTGGATATGTTTGATATCAAGGTTTATTCTTTTTGAGAAATCTTCTGTGCCTTCAATTTTTAGTGCTTCTACCATTTTCTTCTTCTCTAGAACTGAAAGTTCGTCACCGAAAAATGCAAACGAAACTAGCTCTTCCGACAAATACCACAAATGACTTAGAATTTTTCTCAGCGCAACAGTAGCCATATTTTTGTTAAAGCTTTCAAAGGCTGTAAGGTCTTTCAATAATTGTAAGTCATTTATTGGTGCTGACCATGCTTCACTTGTTCCACGTTTCAATTTTGGAACTGCTAGAAGTTGATCAACTCCATGTCCTGATACTAAAATTACCAGCCGATCTACAGTTTCATGTCCAGTAATATCTTCTATAAGTTTGCCATCCCAATGGATTGTTAATGACGAATTATGTTTAAACTCGTTTTTGAGAGACTCTGCAACTGCGGTTTTTCACACGCTGCCGACGAATAGAAGATCTATTGACATTAAACTCTGATGGATCACATCCTGCACTTTTCAAAGTAGGTGTCACGACCATAGCTGCTTTTCTGTCACACAATTTAGAGACATCAAGACTAGAAGCTAATTGGCTGTTAATAATGTCTTTTCGAACTCGTTTTTGAGGTGGTTGCATTTTGGACAATTCTGATATGCCTTCAGAATCACTTTGAAGACGTTCTCCTTTCTCTTTTATTTTCTTACATTTGTTTAAACTTTTTCTGTCCACTGAACCAATTAAACCCTGACGTATATTTTGTCGCAGTGCTAATAAAAACTGCTTGTCTTCTTCTACAGTCATAATATTTAAAGCATCACGATGAGCAATATCAAATAAATCTTCTAATTTTTGTTGCCAGTTTTATTCTTTTTTCTTTAATGCTTCCGAACGTTTTTTCTTGTTTTCTTTATTTTTTTTTAGATTCTGCCAGTCTTTGAAGAATTTTTCAATTTTACTGATGATATGTTTTTTTAATTGAATTGGTATACTAGCCTTTTCCCACAAATTTATGACTTCGCATGCCGCCAAAGTCGCAGATTCACGAATGGTTTTCTTTTCTTCATTTTTGTAGTAAAAAAACAAACGTAATAGTTCACCAATGGAAGGCAACCTTGATTGGTTTAATTCGGATAATAATTGACCGATAAGCCAAATGTTAGTTTGATTTCTAGTAGCTATATTGAGTCCGCTACTTGTAGATGCCATTGCAAGTTGAAACACGTTTATATGCCTTTTACAAAAAAAAAAAAAAAAACGCGTGCACTCTCGTTAATAACTAATTAGAACTGAAGTGCGGGGCGGGCTAAATCTCGACGCGTAGGTGCAGAAGAGTGGTCGAGGGGAGAGGGGGAAGAGGAGCGGTTGCCTATGCGAGTTTCACTTGCAGTTAAAATGTGATATAAACACTTAAATGAAGCATTAGTGAAACCATCATTTAAGCGGCCATAGAACGCTTTTTGCTAAAATTTGACAACTGGTAGCGACCTCTAAATCGTAACAAAAAATTAAAAGAAAAAATTTGTTTCATATTTAGATGTATATAATCGAATGACAAAGTGCCATGGTGATAATTCAAAAGTCGAAAAATAAGGACCACCCTAATGTACATACAAAGTTAAGCAGGCGGCATAAAATCAAGCAACTAAAAATCAGTGCGGTTATAGAAATTTCGTTCACTGTACAGCCCCTATTCATCGAATTAGGACCACTCACAATTTTATCATTCCTCAGAAATTTTTACCCGTAGCGTATAATATAATGCGGGGTTTTAAAAAAAAAAAAATATTTTATCTTATTCTTAGTGGTGGCGCCAACATAATGTGAGCGCAGTTACAACACCATAAACCCTTTACCCCTCTTTCTGGGTGGTTTCTGACATGTCCTTCTTTATGGGCATGTTTAGTGAGATTTGTGTTGCTATATAAATCGGCCGAAAAAACCCAAAGTTCATCATTATTTGGGATTTGTTTGGCAAGTGATTATTTGTGAGTGAAAATAGTGTTTTGTTTACCTATTTTGAAAAAGCGGGAGTAGTAACTAGTTGTGGTAATAGCTGAAAATAGTGGACATTTAAAAAGGGCAGCGAATTTTGGTAAAATTTATTGGAAAAAAGCAAAATGGGAAAGTGTAAGGACATCAATAACGAAAAAAAGTCAGGTATAATTGCCCTGTTAAAGACTGGAACACTTTCTTTTCGCGAAATTGCGAGAAGAGAGAAAGTATCTCATCAAAGTGTAATGAGAATATCGAAATCGTTGGACGAAAATCAAGGACAATCGAGCAATAAGCGCCAAAATTGTCGCGGTCAAAAAAAGACAACACCTCGAACTGACCGAAGAATTGTCCTTAAGGCTATCGAAAATTGTTTTGCATCCCTTAATAGTTTGCATCAAGAGTTACAAGGCGAAGGGTTCGAAATATTTGCAATGACGCTAAGCAGACGCTTGTATGAAGCCAACCTTAAGCCAAGATGACCAGTGAAAATCCAAAACTCACTGCGAGAATGCGCTGAGCTCGGTTGCAGTATACAAGAGCATATCGCAATTATACTGTAGCGAATTTTAAAAAGGTATTTGACATGTTTAAACCGCATTTACCTGTTCAATTATCACTCAGAAACGAAATATTAATAAAAAAAAGTTTTCCTCAAATTTTTTCTGATAATAAATAGCGACGAATGCAGGCTTGAAGCTGTTACAGAGAGCCGCCAATTCGTTCGAAGGAGGCCAAGAGAACGATATAACGAAGAATGCGTGGTAAGGACCGTGAAACATCCACCATCCGCAATGATATGGTCTTGTATCTCCGCCGACGGACCTGGACCTCTGTTTTTTGTGGACGGGACAATGAACCAGGATGTGTACAGAAAGGTCATCGAGGACATTCTAATACCTCTTTTCAATTACTTAAAATCTTGTGACCTTTCTGACATCTTTATGCAGGATAATGCACCCTGCCACACTGCCCGGTCAATAAAAAACATTTTTAGCACCCATAATATTCCTTGGCCAGGTAATTCTCCCGATTTAAATGCAATTGAAAATGTTTGGAGTCCAATCAAATCAAAAGTTTATTCCCCTCCTTATCCTACGCTAACGATCTTAAAGCAAAATATTACGAATGTGTGGAAAAACAGCCCCGAAATTAAAGAAATGATAGACCGATGCTATGAAAACATGCCATAATGAATAAGTGCAGTTTAGTGCTAAGGGTGGTCCTGCTAAGTATTAAGATATTTTTAAAATATATTGTTCATTAATTAATAGTCAATAAAACAATTATCCAAAAAATACACTTCTTTACTTATATTTATGTTTCCTTCATGTTTTACCAACAAGAAAAGAACGAATTTCAAGAAAATCCCGAGTGCTTTAATTCGATGAGCAGGGGTTGTATTTATACAAATGCGAAACTCAAATCTTGAAACACTGAATCATAAAACTCTGAAATACTTGTGTAGGTTTTTAAACCAATATATAGCATTATGGAATACTAGTGAGACCATGTATGATTGGATATCATACTTGTGCATGGGAATTGTACTTATGTAGATCCAGCGTTGATAAAATTTTCTTACCATTGAGCATTACTAAAGCATACAGGGTGTTTTTTAGTAGGTATGCAAAATGAGTAGGATGAAAGATTTGATCTAGGCAGACAAAAAATATGGCAGAGAGGAGGGCCATATAAACTGTTTGGGAGTTACAGCGTGATTCGTAAATTCGTAAATTCCAATTATTTGATTTTTATCTTTTGATCTACTCAATGCAGCGACATCCAACTCAGGTCAAAAATCTATCTATCTATCCTAATGCCCTTTCCAAAAATGTCAACGATGTTGACCGACTGTCACCCACTGCACATACAGTCACTTTCGAAACTGGAAAAATGATTTTTATTTTCCTAAAATTTATTCGGAAATTTATTCGTGGAAAACTTTTTCTGGTGAATTAAAATAAACGAATTTTAAAGAAATTAAACTAAAATTACCCCAAAATTCTTTTTGTTTAATTAAAAACCGATTTAAATTACAATTGCCAATTATCCGAAATGAACGCGCCAATTGCCAATTAAGAAGTACCCGATATATGTATGGACTTTAAACGAAGTGGGTTCTCCCTTTCAATAGAACTTTGGCGAATTATTTCCATATATGGAGATGATTCTTACAATCATAACTGCATAGTTATAAATTTATATGTATGTACGCCTCGATTCCTTCCTCGATTGATCATGTATCCCTTTTACTTTTTTCGTCCATGATCTAGTACATTTTTCAAAGTTCAACCGAGTATTGATGGAAAAAGTAACAAATGTCATGTCAGTTAAATAGTAAACAAAGATGCTGCCTTGCCTTGGTCGTGGTCGGTAGTATTTTCTGCCTGCTCCTACTTAGGAACTTGCTACCTACTTATCACTAATCACTAACTGTGAAATCGGACTATTTTTCTGTGATATAAAATACTAGCTGTGTCTTGAACTGTGTTATCTTCACCTATCGTGTCTTATTTACGTATTAATTACGTGAACTTTTTCAATACTGTAATTATGGCGGGCCGCGCTATCAGGAACAATTCTAAACTATCTTCTCAGCCAGCTATCCGTCTAAGGCCGGCCATACACGTTACGGTATACCGGAGAGGTATACCTGCGCAGCTATACCTCTTCGGTATACCTGTACAGCCGAGAGCTCACACACGTTACGGTAAATCGGATGGGTGAAGGATTTCTACAGCAGAGAAATGGCGAGCGAACAAGATGACATGATTGCTTTGGTGGGTTTGTTATTGGTTATGAACAGTAAAAAAAGTTCTGTCATAAGCGGCCTCTCTCACATCACAGTCATGGTACTCCTTGCTCTTAATTCGCCACAAACAGGGTTCTGATCTGTAAATTTCAAGGAATTCCTCTAGAATTCGGTTCCCTTTTCGGACAGCCATGATGACGTAAACACTGCAAAACAATAAAATGTCAACAATAGAAGACGAGTGGCGCGCGATTGCAAAGAACGCGAAGCTCTCTAGTTGGAGTATTCGCCACAACTGACTCAAACCTGTGGAAGTATACCGGACGGCCCACACACACGCTCAGGTGAGCAAACCTGTGCGGGTAAAAAGAATTGAAATTCGATTCTTCTCCGGTCTCCTGCGCAGGTCGTTTTACCTGTCCAGGTTTGCCTGAAGTGGCTCGCACACACGTTCCGGTATACCTGGACAGGTCAGCTGTGCAGGTATACCTCTCCGGTAAACCGTAACGTGTATGGCCGGCCTAAGCCTAACGAACTCCACTGTATCATATCCAAAACCTGGTGTTTCTCCAAATGATATTACTACCTTTTTAAGGAATCTTGAAGTTAACATACTTTCTGAGATCACGATCCTAAAGGCGAGCATTCATTCGGAGATCGCGTCGTATGAAAAGTCATATTTTGTTTCTCGAGTCGAAGCTGAATAATCTTGACCATCTGATAGCCAAGCGGAGTGACGTCAATCTTTTTGTGCCGCTAGGTAGCGGCTCGGACGATCGCACTTCAGCTGATTTTGTGGCTCATCGATCTGATGGCTCGGACAAATCTCATCGACGTGCTGTTGTTTTGTCTTCCTTGATCGATCCTGAGTCATCGAACGTTTGTGATGCCTCGGTTCTGAGCGCTTGTGCCTCCGTAAAATATGAAAGCATATTGCTCAAAAACAGTGCGTCTTCCGCTACGTGCGAAAGCGACTGCATCTGGGTTCAAAGGAATGCATCATTTAACATGCCAATTGCAGCTAACATCAAATGCGTGGACTTATCTGCTATGCGTCAGTTTTCGGGTAGACTCCCCCACTGGGAACCTAAATTGGAAATTATTTGCGTACGAGTTAAGTTGCATAACTAAAATATTTTCATTTGGAACTCCTATATCCCACCTGGCAGTCCACTTAACGTTTACTTGAGTGTTTTGAATAATTTTCGCATGATTTCTGAGCTATGCTCTCCTCCAGACGAGCTTATTGCTTTGGGCGATTTCAATCTTCCATTTCTTACTTGGATCCCCTCTGACTGATTATCTTGCTGCGACAAATGTAAGGCGTGATGTGGACTGGGAGCTCATAGATAATTTATGTGACCTTGGATTGCAGCAGATCGGCGTTGGTGTTTAATTCCCGAAATCGTCTTTTCGACCTGGTCTTTACCTCGGAGTGTTCTACTACCTATGTGGATGCTTACTCTGATCGAATTTTTTCTTGAATTGCCATCTGACTAGTTTCTTTTGTAATTTCAGAAAAGCTAATTTTGATTTACTTAACTCTTATTTAATTGATGGCGCCGACTGGTCATCATATCAGTGCCTTGATGTTGAACAGGCAGTTAATAAATTTTATAACATACTTTTAACTGGTATCTCTCGTTTTCTTCCTCTGGTCAGAAGATAGGACCCTTTGGTTAGTCCCCGTTCGTATGATGACACTTTAAGCCCTTTAAGGTCTCTAATATCCGTTCTCCTATGCGCCGACCAGCCAACCACAAACCAACCAAGTACTGAATTCCGTGTAATGTACAAGTCCTTGTCTGTGGTTGTGCCTGCCGGCTGTCAAAACATCCGCAGGCAAATGTTTAATCTGGAAGAGTTTTTACCACTTTTTGAGCGGAAAAACTGCTCAATTTTGCTTTTAGTGCTGGGCTGGAATTACCGCACACATTTTTACAAATACCTTGTGTTATAATTAGTGCAATGATATTTTGACAATCAATGGGACCGCTGTGGCGCTGTCACTAGTACAAAATAATAGCCTATAGACTATTTCTTGTGGTTAAAACGAACAAATAAAAAATTAGCGAGGTTGACCAAAACTCGAGCGAGAAAGAAGATGACGCAAATAACAAAATGGAACGCGATGGCGCGATTTTGGTTGGTTCGTGGTTCGTGGAGAACGGCCTTAAGAAACCAGCGGAATAACGCTTGGCAGAAATATAAAAACACCAAATCAGACTCCGACTACCTCCTGTAATCCGACGGAGCAAATTCAATAATTACTCCAAGGCTCGATATCACCAGTACACTGATCGCATGAAATTTAATAATCTAATCTTAAAATATTCTGGAATTTTCTTAATATAATAGTAAACGGAAGACTAATAACTTTCCCTCTGTTTTATCTTTTGACAATGTCTCTGGTGTTATTTCTAATCTCTTTGCTAAATTTGTTAGCGATGCCTTCTGTGATGATGGCTGTGATATATTATACATCCCTATATATATATAAAATCGAAAGTTTGTTTGTTTGTTTGTTGCTCAATCATGTCTAAACGCTGGGTCCGATTATTTTCATTTTTTGAATGAAGATACTACGTATCCCGGGCTAACATATAGGCTACTTTTTATTCATGAGTTTCAAAATGGCGGACCCAAGATGGCGGCCAAAGATTGTAAATTTCAAGGGATTGCCGTGAAAATTGGTATCTGGGGGTTTTTGGAGGTCCTGATTGCGAATCTACGCTCGAAATTTAGAAATTCAATATGACGGATCCAATATGGCGACCAAAAATGTTCGAACTTCAACGAATTTAATTGAAAATTAGTATTATGGGTATTTAGAGGCGACTAATTTTGAATCTGCTATGATAATTTGGAAATTCAAAATGGCGGACCTTATATCTTTGTTGCTTAATCACGCCTCAACACTTGGTTCTATCATTTTAATTTTTTGAGTGAGGGTACTACATATCTCGACTTAACATATAGACTACTTTTTAATCACGGGTTTCAAAATGACGGACCCAAGATGGCGGCCAAAGATTGTAAATTTCAAGGGATTGCCATGAAAATTGGTATTTAGGGGTTTTTGGAGGTCCGATTGCCAATCTACGCTCGAAATTTAGAAATTCAAGAAGGCGTATCCAATATGGCGACCAAAAATTTTCGAACTTCAACGAATTTAATAGAAAATTAGTATATTATGGGTATTTTGAGGCCACTAATTTCGAATTTGCTATCAAAAATTGGAAATTCAAAACAGCAGAACCAATATGACGCCAACAAGTTTTGGAATTCTACGAATTTAAGTCAGGTAACAATGAAATAGTAAAAAAAACATAATACCTTTATTTATTTATTTAACACCTAACAATGAAAACATATAAGTACAGAATAGATTACTGGTTCTGTACAAAAACGAGACCAAATTTTGGCCGAAATCTAATTATCTCGCTCTCATCTAGATCCCGCAGGCAGACAACTTAATAACAATACATTGTAATATTCGAATGAATATAGCGCAACCCTGATATATGCAATCTCCTGTATAACACTCTTTTCTTCATATTAAATTGATTTTTTTTTGAGAAAAAAAACGGAATTTAGACAAAAGTAATAGCATAAAAACCAATCTAAAATCAGCTGTTGCAATAGTTTAACGATGACCAACATATGACTACGGCAATTTGTGCCGCATCTTTTAGATTATGTTAGCATATACGTGAAATATGATGGTTAGACAAAGGTAGCAACAATAATTTTTATATCTATCTCTGTTTCACCTAGAACCCAAGTTAACTAGTGTCCGAGGCATTTTTATGAAAAAACTAGAAATTGAGCGTGGCATAACAGAAATCGGTTCGTGACAATGAAATTATTTTTAATTTAGTTGTGTTTAAACATAATTGTGCAGAATTTTTCAACTTTTTAAATGGCCTGATTTGCCTAAAAGGTTTGGGTCTAGGTCTAGGCTAAAAATGATCTCGCTTTTAATACGTGAGTATATTTAAAAAGGAAAGAAAATCGATTTTTTTTTCCAAAATTATTAGAATATCCCCTTATAATATTATTCCTCTGGATTTTTAATGCATTTAAATATCTATTTGCTTTCAGAAATGTTGGGGTTCTCAAATGGATCCACGAATGGCCCAATATATTACGAATTTTTTATTTGGGCCATTGGGATCGAGATCGTCGGTGGTAGAATTTCAGAGATTTGCAGAGCTGTATGTTTATTGTGTACGCGGCACAATTGATGAACGTATTTCAGTACTTATAGCTAGTCTTGGACAGCAAGAGACGGATATGTCTGATATAGCCTATCCTTTGATAAAAGAGGTAAGTAGTGGTAGTTTCAATTTCTCAATACTTAAAAGACTGTGTTTTATTTAGTATGTAGAAGCTGTAGTTAGTAGTTACATGCGGGCATTACGCTTGCAAGCTGGAAATGAGTACAAATCATGGGAAAGCAAAGGGTTTCGTATAGTGAAAGAATGCATTCAAAAACTAGCTGAAAGTTTAGCTTATGATGTTGTCAAACAAGGAACCCAAAAAGTAACGCGGGAAGATGCGGAATTATGGTTACAAACAAGTCCTACATTTCTCAGAATGTTGGAAGAAGTGTTCATGCATCTATATCATTATCGAGCAACTAAAACTCTCCAGGAAGAAACAATTTTTGTCAGCCCAAGAAAGGCACAGTTACATCTGTTACCATATTGTGAAGGTCTGTAAATTATATCAAGAACTACAATTATATGCGTATCTACATATAATAATATTTCAGGGCTTCAGTACGTACCGGATTATCCTGCTTTTACAGATGTATCCCAAATGCTATTTATTAATTCTAATTTACCTAATGAATGCCGCGCCAAGTGGAGATTTTTGTTTTCGTCACAAATTCACGGTGAAAGTTTTTCTACCCTGTTAGGAAGAATTATGGATCAGGGACCAACTGTGATTATCGTTGAAGATTCCAACGGATATATTTTTGGAGGATTTGCACCAGCCTCATGGAGTCTTAGTCCCAATTTCATTGGTATGTCCCTTTGTAAATAACTTGTATTTTTCAGTTAGGTGATACATTTTTAGTATATACAGGGTGTTTCGTTAAGGTCTGAACGAGGGTATGCCAATCGATTCTACATGGTCTCCTAATCAACGCTTCACTTCAGAATGAGACATCGGATTCGCGTGCGGTTGTTTTTTTCTAAGAAAGTCTAGAAGACCGGGAAGCTTTTTCTCAAAAAGTTTTAATCTTCCCGGTCAAAAAATCGGTTACCGAAGGGCCAAAGTCAAATTTTGGGTATTGAAATTGTCATTTTTGGAATTTGACGCGGACTCTCTCCCTTGTTTGTTGACTGATTGGGTCGTGAGAAGTATCCTTAGAAAATTTGAAGGCACAGCTTCCTAACACACTATTAACAAATTATATCCTACGTTGTTATTGAAATAACTTATAAAGCTGCTGCTACTTCGGCTTTGATACTGTCCAGAAAATAAAATGTGATGCTAATATTACGTGCCGCTAAGTCGCTTGATTTCGTAAATAAGATTTAAGCCAAAGTAAAATTAAAACTAAATTCATAAATTGTATTGTAGATCGACTAAAACCACTTCTATAAACACTTTTTCAAACCGGATCGATAAGTCCTCATTTCGCGATGTAGCTTGAAATGTTTCGATCCACATCGAAAAGTGCCATAAACACTTGCCCCGAGCTTACAAAAGCTCGTTTTGGACAAACATTTCTTAATAACGTTGCTAAAATTCTCATAAATTCATTTGAGTTACCTTTGACTTCAGTTAATTTAACGTCAAAGAAATTCGATTGGATTTTTCTATCGGATTAATTATCCACTTTGAAAAAAAAATTAATTGTAGTCAAAGGTTACTGATATGAATTTAAAAAAATGTTAACAACTTTATTATGGAATTTTTGTTTAAAAATGGCTTTTGTAAGATCATTTCTATTCGATTCGAACGGGTAGAAAAAGGATGTAAACACCTTCGTAGTAGGCTTGACTCAAGCCAATTTTCAATTCGGATTAAATTTCAATCCAGCACAGAGCTCAGCTTGGTATCGTCAAACTGTTATAACAAGATGAAGACTTGGACTCGGAAAGGCCCTAATGCCCGTTCTTCAATGCAGAGGTCAACTAACCACGAACAACCGAAAATCGCTCCATCCCGTTCTATTTTCTTATTTGCGTCATCTTCTCTGTCGCTTGTGTTTTGGTCAACCTGGTTAACTTTCTTCATGTGTGCGTTTTAACCAACAGGAATAGTCACCCATTCAGTAACTATTTTGTACTGCATGTAGCTTAGTGACAGCGCCACAGCTGTCCCATCGGTTGTCAAAACATTATTGCACTAATTATAACACAAGGCACTTGTAAAAAGGTTTGCAGTAATTCCAGCCCAGCGCTAAAAGAAAAATTGAGCAGTTTTTCCGCTCAAAAAATGGTAAAAACTCTTCGAGATTAAACATTTGCCTAAGGATGTTTTGACAACCGGTAGGCACAACACAGGCAAGGACTTGTACTTTAATCTAGGGATAAAACGATACCACTGAGGTATCGACACTTTTACTCGATACAGTATCGGTCGTAAAGTATCGATACTTATTCGGTATTGATAGAAAAGTATCGATACTTATTCTTATCGATCGATTTTTCATAGTTAAATTTGGAATAAATTAAATAAAAACAGTAATAATTGATAATATTTTCTTTATTGATATAAAAATATACATAAAAAGAATTTTATGAAAAAAAGTCGGTTTTCGTAGTACTCCCCAAAAATATTAATTTTTCCAAGTGTTTCAATAAATTCAATAAATGATACCCAAAAAAATATTCTTTACAGCGTAGATGAGCGTTTTATGTATCAATTAATGTGTTAAAATGAAATCGTAATATTGGTATACCGATACGAGTACTTTTGACCGATACCTACTTGATACTTAATTTTAAAGTATCGATACAGAAAGTACTTGGTATCGGAAGGAATGTATCGAGTACTTACCTGTATTTACTCGTATCGTTTTATCCCTACTTTAATCTGGATTCAGCCAATTCAGCACTTTGGTTGGTTGGTCGGCGCATTGGAGAATGGGCATAAATGACAACAATTTTCGAAATTACAATAGCGTTATCAGATATAAATTCATTGAACTAAAGTTACTTATTCAGCATATTAGGCTGAAACATGGAGCAAAATGTACATGAGGAGCTGGGGAACACAACCGGATTTGTGCCATTAAGGGGTTATTCTACTAATCACACGATAAAATAGAGGTTTTTCTAAAATGAAAATAAAAAAAAAACTACAATAGATATCGTTTTGAAATTTTGCATTATTGTTTATTATCGAATGAACATTAAATTTTTGTCAATTAAAACACATTTAAAAACAAAATGGTGGCTGCCAAGTCCAGTGACGTCATACATAAAAGTTAAAAAAAGTTTTGCGCCTGGTAAAACTGTGGTGAGAATATTCATTTGCAATAAAAAAAAAAACATAAAATTATTAGTTTGGACTATAAACTACTGCAATGACCTAACTTTAGGCCAAAATTTATGTTTTTTTGCACTTTGCCACAAGTTTGAAAAAAAAGTGTCAATTTTCGACATTTTGTTGATTAAAAAATAACTTGCCATTTTGCCAAAAACATTTTTTCGCTCTAAACAGTGGTCAGTGCAGTAGATAACCACTAAATAAGTATGTACACAAAATTTGAAGTCGATCGGTTAGTTCGTTTTTTTGAAATTTTACCACGCGCGAAAAAAAGTACGTTTCGAGAAAAACGCGTTTAAAGTTTTTGCAACCGAATTTTTTACTATACACAAAACACAAACTTTCGAAATACCGAAGGGAGCGGAAAGTGCTATAAAATCAAAACAAAGTTAGATATCGATGTGAAATTTTAAACTGTTATTCTTGAGATACTTTTCTATCGAAATATGCCAAAAAATAAAATCGAAAAAAATTTTTTTGATTAGTAGAATAACTCCTTAAGGTACTATTACCGTCTAGAATGGTAAAAAATTACATATTTTAAACAATTTCTTTTTTTCATGTTCTTTATTATATATAGTTATGAAACTTTTTCTATAGTATTATGCAACTCTTGAAGATTACGGAAAACAATTTTTTTTTTATTATATTTTATTTGTACATTTAATAGAGGGCGCTCAAATTCTCTTGTCAAAAAAAACCCTGCTGCATGGCGGACAGTTAATCTCTGGAACGGTAAGTCTGAAACAAAAAATTCAAAAAGATTTATAAAAAGGAAGTGCTCTTACGTGATGGTTTACCAGAAAAATTAAAAAAACTGTAAAAATAAAAAAATGGCGGACGTTCAAATTTTTTTTTCAAAAATCGACCTTTTTTTCGACCTTTTTT
Source organism: Eutolmus rufibarbis (assembly GCA_963920795.1). NCBI lineage: Eukaryota > Metazoa > Arthropoda > Insecta > Diptera > Asilidae > Eutolmus > Eutolmus rufibarbis. The sequence goes on from OY987207.1 coordinate 22,585,309, forward strand.
CAGACTCTAAAATTATACTTTTTATTTTTTGCGTCAAATTGTGGTAAACCATCACACAGGATACAAAAACGAACAAAATGCTCCAAGATTTATTAAAATCGACCCACTAGATCCGGAGATTAACTGTCCGCCAGTTAAAAAAACATGACCTCGAGAAAAACGCGTTCAAAGTTTTTAAAGTTGCGTGAACACCTGCGGCGAGCCGAGAGCGCGCTTGAATAGAGTCGTTATATCTCGGGATCGGCGTCGAATTTATATATAACTAGCTGACCCGTACCCGGCGTTGCCCGGCCACAACTATCCCTATAATAAAGCTAAACTTTAATAAAGACATGACTTTGCCAATTTCAAATTTGTCAAATGTCATTCTGGAGGTTAAACGCAGCAAGCCCATAGAATTTCATCTCAATCGAATAAATGATTTATGTGTGACTCACCATAAACATATATCACTGCTCAAAATCCCCCCCTCTGCTCCTTCTCATACTTTCCTATTGCAATGCATAGCCTATGTCACTCATGAGCTTATGCGCAATAGTAGAATTTCATCTCAATCGTATAAGTACTTTCCGTGTGTCGCACCAGCTCAACATTTTCTCCTCTCCCACTTCCTCTCTCTCCTTCCCCTTCCACACTTTCCAATTGCGATACATAACCTATGTCACTTAAGAGGTAATGCGCAACGTGCCATTAAAATTTCATCTCAATCGTATAAGTGGTTATCGCGCGACTCACCATGAACTTATCACTGCTTAACATTCCTCCCCCCCCCCCCCCCCCCCTCTCTCCTTTCCTATCCACTTTCCAATTGCAATGCATAGCCTATGTCACTCAGAAGGTTATGCGCGACATGCCCATGAAATTTCATCTCAATCGGATAAGTACTTTTTGCGTGGCTTACTACAAACATCACAGATAAAAATTTCCCCCTCCTCTCATCACCCCTCTACTTTCCAATTACAAAGTATTACCTATAGCACTCAGGAGCTCATGCGCAATATACGTGTAAAATGTATAAAATATATAAAAATATTGACAGCCCGCTATTTTGAATTCGTAACTTCTGACAGTCGGGTTGAAATAGCGACCACGAAAACCCCCCAGTTCCTGTTTTGGTGGAAATCACATAAACTTCAAAATTTGACAGTCCGCCATCTTGAATTCGTAAATTCTGACAGTCGGGTTGAAATCAGCGACCCCGAAAACACAAAAGTACCAATTTTGGTGGAATTCGCATAAACTTCAAAATTTGACAGTTCGCCATCCTGAATTCGTAAATTCTGACAGTCGGGTTGAAATCAGCGACCCCAAAAACTCCCAAGTACCAATTTTGGTGGAAATCTAATAAACTTCAAAATTTGACAGTCCCCCATCTTGAATTCGTAAATTCTGACAGTCGGGTTGAAATCAGCGACCCCGAAAACACAAAAGTACCAATTTTGGTGGAATTCGCATAAACTTCAAAATTTGACAGTCCGTCATCTTGAATTCGTAAATTCTGACAGTCGGGTTGAAATCAGTGACCCCGAAAACCCCCAATTATCAATTTTGGTGGAAATCGCATAAACTTCAAAATTTGACAGTCCGCCATCTTGAATTCGTAAATTCTGACAATTAAAAAAAAAAAAAAAAAAGTTTTCTTTTCAATTTAATTTGATTTCTAAACGACTTGATTTCTAAACGACGGGACGAACATCAAATTTTTGACAGGTAGGAATAGTTTCTAAGGGAAAGCCAAATTGTTGTTTTTACTATATTCCAAGCATTTTTTTCATATTTACTCACCTTTTAAACCTTCCCTGGACTCCCACAAATAATTCAAAACCAAAATTAGCCAAATCAGTCCAGCCGTTCTCGAGTTTTAGCGAGACTAACGAACAGCAATTGATTTTTATATATATAGATATTTTTGGGAGTTATTATTGAAGGTATAAGGAATCTAGAAATGTAAAAAAAAAAAATCCATTTTTTGAAAATTCTAGACGGTAATAGTACCTTAATCGTTTTTTACAGGAAAGCCAAAAGACCAATAAAGGTAGTTACATGTTAAATTAATTTTTCTTAGGTTAACTATATGAATTAAATATGGAAATATAAGTAAGGACTGGTGTTTGTTAATGAAAATACTGATTAGTATTTTTACTTTAAAAACAAGGACAAGTTCGGTTTTGACTTAATAGCCGTTTTCATTCATTACAAGCTTTTATTTAATAGTCCAGTCAAATTAGCCCTAAAAAGAGGGGTAAGGTTACAATAATTCGCATAGAGCTAAAAATTTGTAGGAATGTTAGGAATACTATTATGAATTAACTGTGAAAAGTCCCCATTGATCCTCCGTGTGCAAAAAATTTTATTCGTGGTGAAAGTTTGCAAAAACGGTTTTTTGCATTTTTCAACGAAACGGTGAGTTTAACAGCAAAAATAGTTCAAACAAAAATTGTAGATCATCCAATTCTCGACAAAAAATGTCTCTACACTTTTTTCGTAAGAATTGTCATTTCCGTGATATAGCGATTTAAAGAATTGAAAAAATTATTTTCTTCGCAATATGCACGTTAATGTACTTTTCGTAAGAATTGCCATTTCCTTTATATAGCGATTCAATGAATTGAAAAACTTATTTTCTTCGTAATATGCACGTTAATGTACTTTTATATACATTATTGAACCGTTAGATAACGGTAAGAACCGTTAGATAACGGTAAGTAAAAATATGAGTCCGTGTGACTTATATACATACAAATTATAGAATTCTTAGAAAATAAATTAACGTCGAAAACTCGGTCCCTAATTTAATTTTATTAACAAAATTATGTTAGTTTGAAGGATTCCTTCGTAGTGAAAAGTAATGACAGTTCCCACAAGCAAACAGAAATTTTTTGCAAATACCCACAAGTCGCGGTTCATTTCAATGTTAAAAGAAAAATTTACCATTGAAAATATTCTTGTAAAACAAGCTGAAAATGATGCTGATGTTCTAATCATTGAAACGGCAATAGAACAATTTAACTCAACAAATACAACTATTGTTGTTGGTGAAGATGTTGATTTACTGGTATTACTTACTGCTCGAACTCAAACCGAAAAAATTATTTATTTTTTGAAACCTGGAAAAACTCAAAAAAAATCGGAAGTATATTCATCCAACAGTTTATGTGCTTTTCCAAAATGCCAAAATCACATACTTTTTCTACACGCAATAAGTGGCTGCGATACAACCTCAGCATTTTTCAAGAAGGGTAAAACAACGGTTTTGAAATTGTTCGAGAAACAACATTTAATTAATTGTGCTGAAGTTTTTAAAGATAGTAACTCTACTGCTCAACAACATCTATTCCGGGTATATTATCAAGTTCAAGTGTGGCTTGGTAATAAATTGGATCCAGAAGACTGGGGTTGGAAGTTAGTTGGCAATACATTGGAACCAATTCATACTTTACTCCCACCTGCACCAGAAAAACTCCTTAATACAATCTTTTGCAATTGCAAAAAAGGGTGCAATGCTAAATGCGGCTGTAAAAAGGTTGGACTGTTTTGCTCATTAGCATGTACCAATTGTCAAGGCCAATCGTGCTCCAATGTTGAATCAATATTAGATGAGGATTGTTATGATATAAGTGATGAGACATATGATGCATCACTTTTAGAACAGGAAGAAGAAGAAGAAGACGAAAGTGAAGAAAACGAAGACAGTACACTGGAAGCTCCATTGGATAATTATGAATCCGACGAATAATTTTCCCTAATTATTTTTTAATTAATAAATTACATAATTTACACCGCTTTCATAATTTCCAATAGTAACATTTTTTATTTCATGAAATACTTTTTAATTCAATAGGATCACAATAGATCGTGGAATAGGCCTACAGGGGAAACCACGTTAAAAAAAAAAGCGCCAAGCACACTACCTCATAGGTGGTGTGGAAACGTGTGCATATTGCGAAGAAAATAATTTTTTCAATTCTTTGAATCGTTATATCACGGAAATGGCTATTTTTACGAAAAAAAGTGTAGAGACATTTTTTGTCGAGAATTGAATGATCTACAATTTTTGTCTGAACTATTTTTGCTGGTAAACTCACCGTTTAGTTGAAAAATGCAAAAAACCATTTTTGCAAACTTTCACCACGAATAAAATTTTTTGCACACGGAGGATCAATGGGGACTTTTCACAGTTAATTCATAATAGTATTCCTAACATTCCTACCAATTTTTAGCTCTATGCGAATTATTGTAACCTTCAATGTCTTATTTGACTGGACTATAACTTGCAATGTTTGTATGTTAGTTTGTTTGGGTCAAATCTTGCAACTGAATCTTAAAACAGTTATCCCCAACCGATTGAGCTGAAATTTTGCATACAAGTTTAGTTTGGATGACAATGCATGGTTAGCTAAGTGACATCATTCTAAACCCAATATGGCGGACTAGTTATTTTTTATGCACCCCGATGATACATATATATATCAATTAAAAGCGTTTGCTGAGAAGAATACGAAAAATAGAATGACGTCACACTAAATTCAATATGGCGGACAAAATTTTCTTATCTACCATCATGATATGGGTATCAAATGAAAGGGTTTGCTGAGAAGAATACGAATAACAAGGAGTATTTCAGAACAGCTAAATAATGGTAGCGATGAGTGTTTAAGGTTGTTCATAACGGGTAACGCTGGGATTGGAAAATAATTCCTCTTTAAGTTCTTGAAAAATCAAGTAAATCGGTGTTACGGCAAACAAGTTGTTAAAATTTGTGCACTAACAGGGGAAGCAGCGCGCTTAGTGGGAGGAACCACATTACATTGCACACTAAAATTGCCTGTACAAAAAGATGTTAGAATAGTGCAAATGCCTATTCTTACTGGTAATTAATTGCGTTTGATGCGGCAACAGTGGCAACACATAGAATGTTTGTTTATAGATGAAATCTCTATGGTCCCCTATAAGATGCTTTGTATGGTGGATACCCGACTTAAGCAACTTTGAAAAGGCCCTGCGAATTTATGTCACTAACCAACAAGTATATAATCACAATAAAACTGTTCTCGAACATTTTCGGACTCGTGGTGTAACTATTAACAAAATAATAGCACAAGATAGTCTAATAGATTGTACTCGAAAATATGACAATATAGATTTAAATAATATTATACCATCCGATATAAACAAGACAGGAAGGCTACCTAAGGAGTTCGAAATATTCGTTGGGGCCAAGGTCATGCTGCGTTACAATATAGATGTGTCCAAAGGTCTGGTGAATGGTGACATTTAACATATTACTGAAATCATATGGCCCTGCTTCTGGAGAGCACAAAAGTATGTAACTGACATACCATTCGTCCGTATAGACTTTGGTAAAGACGGTGTTCACCTTATTCAACCCAAGTCTGTGCAATTTCCGGCAAAATATAGTCACGGTACTGCTGAACGAAGGATGTTGCCAATTATAGTATGCTGGGCTTGCACAGTACACAAAATGCAGGGTAGTACTGTGGACCATCCCGTTGTCTATTTAGGCCCAAAGCTCTTCGCTGCTGGCCAAGCATACGTGGCCTTAAGTAGTCAAATCGCTGTGTAAATAAACAAGAATACAACATGTAACTTGATCTTGACACAAGAAAAAATGTACGTATTTCATAAAATAGATTTACACAGGTGAATATCGCGACAAGCTTTTATATCATATAAACTGTATAATGTAATAAATTGATGGGTTTGATTTAATTTAAAGTTTATTTTCTTCTTTTCAGAGCATTTAAATAAAAGCTTGTTTTTAAAAATGTTTTTCTTACTAAAAAATATATAATAAACACTCACAGTCGTGAAAGACCATCAGAATATGTACTCAAAACGATTAGACTTTGCGAGAGGCATAGACAGAATGTGGCGCACGCAGGCGTAGTCGCTTTCAGCACAGTTTAAACGTACTTTTACATCTCGTTTACATGTTGTTATTAATATCTTATTAAGTAAGTGCCCGAATTTGTTTAATAATATTTATCCGGATTTGATTGAAAATAAATTTGCACATCATTTTATTCTATTTTTAACTGGAAAAGTCCTCTTTCGTTTGGAATGTCACTTTCAAAAGCAATTTTCAGGTACGATGTCCGTTTTTGGTAGAAAATATTTTAGCATCCGAAGCAAATGAAACTGGAGAGAACGATAAATTAAAAAAAAAAACAAATTCTAAATGGTTGGACAAGACCGGTTTCTGTCCCGAGGTCCTCACATACAATTTCGCATTTAAAATATGAAAATATTAAAAAGTGGTGGTTTTTAGAAATTGTTTTTAAAGATAATGACGTAGATCCACGTAATTCAATGAAGAGTCATTTATTAGACATACAGGGTGAGTTTTTTATGTTGAGACATCGAAATAGGTTGAGAAATACGTATTGTGCGAAGAAAAGTTCCCTAATAAAAACATTTTAGGGGTATTCACTTCATGTTGTAAAGTTACTCGGGCTCATATAATGTATTCTACGTCTCGTAAACAAGATGACGTAAATGAACTTTTTAGCAGTTTTCGTAAACGCGCTCATTGGTAAATTGCACTGTCAATTTCTGACAAATATGCCTTGTATAGATTCGAAATAAAACCCATTTGCAAAGGGAAGGTTAATAGGCAGAAATGTCAAAGAAAAGTGAAAAAGAAAACTTAATGATTTTTTAATTATTCTGGTCATTTGAGATTTCGCGATGTCCAACGACTTTAGGGAAAGTTGCTTCCTTAAGCTTAGTTTTATTTGAATTGAAACATTCCATATTTCCATTGGTGAAAACCCCAGATTCAGATTCAGATCTTTATTCGACTTATATACACATTGATTGTATGATACAAAATGAGAGTACTTAGTACACAAATACCTATTTATGAGCTGTCACGTTTGCCTCATTGACATGTAATTTATCACTTTCATACAGACGAGACCTGTTTATAAAATTTAAGCTTTATATATACTTTACATTGTACACTTGCGACCGGCGTACCTAATCTTATACCCAAGATACACGGGCACGGTCGGAATGCGGAGGTTCGGAAGCTCCTCAGCGAGTTCAGGAGTGTGGGATGGAATATTTTTTTCCGCACGGGCGTGCGGAAAGTTCGATTTTCCAAGCGCGTAGGTAGCCTTGAAAGTAAACAATCCTGTTCGTCTTTATTCGCGTTTTGAAATACAACTTTTTCCGCACGGGCGTGCGGAAAGTTCGATTTTCCAAGCGCGTAGGTAGCCTTGAAACTTTATTCGCTACGCTCGTGCCTGCAAATGCCGGCGGGCGCCGATCAAACTTCTCTCTCGCTCTCTGTCTATTTTGCTTTTTTACCATTTTTTGGGAACTTTCCGCAGCTTGTACGGAAAAATAGTATACGATACTCGTGCGGAGTAGGTGTTCCCACTCGTGCTCCTGCCACCCTCGCTGCGCTCGGGCGGCAAACGTCGCACTCGTGGGAACACCTACTTTCCGCACTTGTATCGTAATCTACTATTTCGTATAAGGTGCCATAATAAACCTCAAAAGCAGTCAGCTTCTCTTCTGTTTTGGTGAATTCTAAACGGCCAACTTTTATTTTTTCAGGGAATTTGGACCTATTCTTTCCGGTAATTCTAAATATTTCTTTAAATGCTTTAGGGCCAGGTTTAATTTTACGGAGTCTGTTCTGACCTGTCAGCTATAATTTTTTTTAAACATTGGATCCTTGAAGAGACGGCTTTATATTCTCTACTATTTCTATTCAGGGTCCTCTGAAAAATTTTCTTAAGTTCCTTGCTCCAGCGCATTTTAGTTTCAATTAATTTGGTCAAAGTCTTAGGTAGGTTTTTGTATTTTTTATTTATTATTGGAATCTTATTAATGTTCGCATCTAAAGTAGAATTGACACTTGTGTTAAATTTATCAATCCAGTTATCAATTTCTATATTAGTCATGTTTCTATTGATAGGCGGAAATTCCACAAAGGCCTCATCAAGGTTCATCTTAAATTTTCTCCAGTTAACATTATTATAGTCATTAACTATTTTTGGGGACTCAGTTACAACTCATAGTCATCAAGATCAATTACAAGTCTAACCGCATAGTGATCAGAAAAGGATTCAACAGTCTTGCAAACACCTTTAGTTAAAAGTGCACTACTTTTGCATTCCGTAGTCAAAAAGAAGTCCAGTACCGATGCACCCCGAGGAAAAGTAGGAGATAACGGGGAAATAATTCCCAGATTAGTGGCAGCCATATTGTCGTTAATCCACTCATTCAAACGATTACCATTAGTATTTGAGACGGAATCACCCCAGTTTGGATGTCTAGCATTCCAATCACCACCAATTATAGTGGAATCAAAATCCTCACTAGTTTTTTTAATAAAGTTCAGAGCTTCACGGAGATCGGTTTTAGAAACGTCTGAAGGAATGTATATACTACCAATTGAAGGGCTCAGGGGAAGAGCCACTTTTGTCACATTTTTATTTTTTTTCAACTGGCAATGCAGTCTGAATGGTTATACCTGTCGCTATGTTCTGTCAAAAACAACAGGTCAATAATATCCATAGTCTCCGAGCTTTCATGCTTTTAAAATATCGATGCCCATTTCTTTCTAGACCTATCCGTGAGATCAGAGTTGAGATTACACATCCCCGTCTTACAATAATTAGAATCCCATACAATATTTATTTTTTGCTAGTCCCTATACCTACCCCTACCCCTAACCAGCCCTCCCCCTATACCATTATACCTATTACAGTTAAAGTGCCTTGGGTATAAATGACACTATTTTATTAAGATCTTTTCTTTTAATTCATAATATCTCAGTTTGTTCATTAGGTGACAAAAGTGGTTCTTACCCTGAGCCCTTCAATTAAAAATCTCTTGCTTTGACCTCTCTTCCTCAAGGTGACACTAGCCAACACCAAAGGTATCAATAAAATAGGCGACCCTATTCTAGTTGCTGCAAAAGAATCTTTCACAAAGAGTGCAACCCCGCATCCAGAGTCATTTCTAAAAGTACAAAAGTTTGGGAATTCTATATTATGATGACTACTAAGTTTTGTTTCAGAGACCATAATTATTTCAGATTCATAGGTATTGATTAAGTGGAGGAGTTCCAACCTTCTGTAGGTATTAATTAGGGACTGTGTATTCAGTTCCAAAACGTTAATAAGTCTATTTGTCATGGCAAATTTCTAGAAGAAAAAGAATCATGGCCTGTTTTTTCTCTACTACATTATGGATAGAATCCATACGAGCCATAAAGGTATTAATTTTATTAAACAAAGCATGTAGATGCACTCCAAACAGATCAACAGAAAGACTAAAAAATTATAGTTTAAAAAAACTAAAAAACACGCTTTAATAGCAAATTGAACTAAAAAGCAGAAAATAATTTTTAATAATTGATATTTTATTCAACAGCCATAGAAAGTCTACTGACTCAATATACTTCAATCATTTTCAATGATTCTAAAATAAAAATAAAGTGATAAAAAGAAAACTAATTTCATTGTAAAAAATGCGTGTGGTGCTTGGATATTGATTGTTGTAAATATACATATCAGTAGTATCTATTTATAAAAGTAGAGTAGTTATAAAAATATAATAAAAAGCACCACACGCATTTTTTACAATGAAATTAGACGTCTTGAAGTGGGTGAAAATTGCGTTGAAAGATTCCGTTACATAGTCACATACAGGTCAAGCTAATAAAAGCGTGTTAGAAAATTAAAGTTAAATTTGTTTATTGTCATCGGTCTTTAATACGTGTGCAAATTTTCAAATCAATTAGACGTCTTGAAGTGGGTGAAAATTGCGTTGAAAGATTCCGTTACATAGTCACATACAGGTCAAGCAAATAAAGCGTGTTAAAAAAATCATTTATTCTGTTTCCCACTTTTGAGAAGCTTGGATTTTGTTTAACCGGTAATGGTTTAATTAGAGCTTCTTGCCTTTTCCTTCTTAGCTCTTTATATTTAATGAAATTAGGGCAACCCCTATAGTTAGAGGGATGACCTTCTTGTCCACAGTTGCTGCAAATCTTTGTACTCTCTTGTTTTCCTTTCAGCGGGCAATCCCTTGTAAAATGCTCCCCCGCACACCTTCTACAAGCCACCTGTCTACCACAGTTAAATGATAAATGACCATATTGCCTTATTCCCTTAAGCAGAATACTAATTGGTTTTTCCTCCCGGGAAGAATAAGTAAAATACTCGAGAGATTTCTGCTTAAAAATCTCAATCAACTCCCTGCTGACTTCCTCATTTTTCACAATAAATTTTACTCACCCCAGAATTGTAATTAATAATTTTAGCTTTTTTCTGATTGTTATCAAGTAGGGTGTTGAGAGTTTTTATTGAGCAATCTTTAACTATTATTGGCGGAATTTTGTTTTTGACCTCAGACTTTTCAATATTCCCTCCTTCAGCCCTACTTATATTTATAGAAGTTCCATTTAAGCCCTTTTTACTCTTGTCATTTATATTCTTTCTTTCGCATATTTAATGTACTTTTATTAAAGCTATAACTACCTACAGTAAGACTATCAGTTAAAAGAGTTCCCCCATGGGCAGGTTTCTTGACTTTGGAGTTTCTTCTACTGATGATTTTCCATTCTTGTACGTTAAATGGATACGTTGGGTTTATTTTGTTGATCTGATCTTCCTTCCGTCCAAGTCCAGAATCTCTTGTCAAAGGCAAGAAATGCCGTTGCATGAGTCTTCATTACCGTTAGGTCGGGCTTCGTTGTTTCCGCACGTATTTTGCGTCGTCCTATCTGCTAACTGTGTGGAGGGTGCTCCTCTTTCATCAAGCTCCTGGCCGTCATTGTCCATTTCCAACCCGCTGCGGATCGCCGTGTTTTCTGGGGAGGGTGCGGAGGCTTTCGCACCCTCCTCAATAAATTTAGTGGTTTTATGAGCGTTAAGCTTGCTCGCTGTGGCTTTGTTTTTACTTTTATAAGGAATCTTGTAAACTTTGTTTTTTACGCCTTCAGGGCGCATACGCGCCAAGGCCTCTTAATGAGTCTCAGTACAATGTACTCTAGATTTATTACACAAGAGGTAACTTGAATTATATACACTTTTTATAAGCGTTCCTTTAAACCGCTAGTTAAACCGTTAGCCACACAATTTGAGCACAAGTAAAAGTCCTACGTCTGGTCTCTTAGGCGGTCGCAGCCAAACTCTGGTGAAAACCCCTTCAATATGTTTAGTTTGTTTCACCGAGTCTTACATTAGGATGAAAGAATTTGGTTGCATTTCTTAGTGTAGAATCTTATTAAAATTTTCAGACTAACAATTTTCTTCCACTCTTGATGTACTTCTCAGTAACGCATATTTATACTCTGGACACACTGTAAATGAAATTTAGAATTTCGTGTATTTTCAATTTCAGAAATATCATATCATCTTTAAATTTCTTCAAAAAATTCAAACAAATATTCTATCAAACATAGTTAGTTAGTTTTAATCAGGGACAGTAATGATTATGATCCAAAAGATATAAATTACACAATAATTATCAAGTAATTTTTATTTTTCGATCACTCGATAACCATTATTTTCGGTCCCTGGTTTTAATTTAATTGTTCATTTCATTCTGGCGCGTCATAAAGGGTTTGCATTTAGTATATTTATATATCCGATCCACATTGTTAGCAACATAGGCCGTAAAATAAACTAATACGCTGTTATCTTAAGTAAAAGTTGCAGAATTTACGTTAAAGTATTCCTCTATGCAAACGGCGGATTGCTTCTAGGAATGCTTAAACAAGCTCGCACATCAACAACACAGAGACTTTTTCCAATTCACCCTCCGTCTTCCATTGTGAGGAATGCAGGAATATTTCTCTGTCCCACGTCCTGCTTGCTATTAAATGTAATAACGAGTCAGTGATCTTTATGCTGAAAGACCATTCGTCCCTCACTATGTAAGTGTAGTGTTGAGAAACTTAATAAATAAGCTAATTATTAGCTGTAGAGGGCTCGATGATGTGATTTCTTCGGTCGAGAAACTCAGTGGCATCGTTAGTTCTCCATTTAATTCTTTTGACAGACAATTATCTTCAGTTAATTTGACTGTTAGAAATTTGTTGGCTTCCGTCGACACTCTCAGTAATTCGGTCCACAATTTATGCGATAACATTAAAAAGTTCTTATCGCTCGCAAAAATTACTAAATTGGTAGACTTGCTCCGTGATGACTTCACTGGCCAACTTTTCCAACTCACCCTCCCTCCTCCCTCCCTCTTTAAAAATGTTTGACATCATTTGGACCGAAGCTGAGTGGACTCAACGGCTATCGAGACTCCGTGGCTTCAACTCAGCCTCCGAGGTAGACTGCTCTTCGTTACGAATCAATGGTCCTCCTCGCAACGCAGATGAAGCCTGGATTCGTGCCTTTTTTAACATTAAGTTCGCCTTCTACCTGACTAACTGCTGTAAAATTGCGTCTTCCTCCAGGAAACTTTCCAGTTTTCGAGTCAACATTCCATCTAAATATGCTTGGCTCTTCTCCTGCTCCTCAAACCGTGGCCTCACTTATGGTAATATAAGTATCTCGGTATGGAATAATAGGTTAGGGTCTAATATTAGAAGCATTAAGACCCCATCCGCCTCTGCTACTAATACCAACATTAGTAGTAAGCCTTCCCGCAGACGCTCTCAGATTTGCTTCCCCCACTATTGTTCGTAAGCCTAACCCTAGATCTAAGATAGCCCTCAATAATAATTCCCCAGGCACTCTCTTCCTTCCTTCCTCCCGCTCCTCAAGCTCCCTCAATTCTTTTTTCCCGGAACTCTAACCTTAAAATAACTCACCTCCTCTAATAATAAACCGCGTCCCAATGCTACCATCCCTCTTAATCAGCCTTCTTCTGCTATTCCCTTTTCTTCTCCCCCTCCTTCACTCGTGGTGGCTAAAAATTGTGAAAAAACTTCCTCGAATCCTTGTCCTTTTGCTCCCACTGCTTCCTCATCTTCATCCACCACCTCCTAATTTTACGCCCTCTATCCTCCAAGTTTCCAAACCATAATTTATCGACCCCTTTCTTCTCCCCATTGTAAAGCTTACTATGCGGTCTGTGGAATCTAGTGAAAGTCGCTACTTGCTATCCCGTTTACGTGATTACAGAATTTATAACAATGTACGTTTTTTCTTGGCTTTCCTCCACGACAAACCCGACTCCGTCTGTTATGAAGGCAAGACCAAAACATTGTCTCTATTCACCAAGAAGGTTTTCCCACCGACTTCCCCACCTTACGGCAGCTCTTCAAATTCCATGAGACATTTAACATCTCAGTCAAAAAGGTATCCGACTACCTAACTACCTTTGCTCTTATGTTAGTTCCAAACGACGACTCATCTTATTGCTCCACTAATGCCTCGTCTGCGTCTGAATTGCTATTTACTGATCATCTTTCTGACTCTGGTCTTTACCAAATCAGCAGTGTCAAAAAAAACCTGGGCCGTCGACTAGACCTGATATTTTCATCCAACCCTATTAATTCGGCCGTTATTGAAAGCAGCCACCTTCTTTCCAAACTTGACCTTAACCATCCCCTTCTTTTTCTTGCATTATTTTTTTGATGTTTCCAGTACTTACATCCTCTCTGAGCCCCACTACCACTTTAACTTTCATAAAGGCGACTTTGTACAACTAAATTTATTAAGTATTTCTAACATATCCTTTTCCCTTAACAATCCTAGATTAAATATTAACCACGCTGTTGACATTTTTTACGACATTCTTTTTAGCTGTCTATCCCAATGTGTTCTCTTCGAGCCTATAAAAACCCCTTCTACATCTCCACCCAGGAATGATAATGAGCTTCGATCACTTCGTAACAAAAGAAATAAACTCTTGTACCGCTTCCTTACCTCTAGGTCCGACTCGGACTACTCTTCTTATCTTGCCATCTCTTCTCTCTTTTCCGTGCGTTGCGAATCTCTCTACTCCGATTACCTTGACCGCATGCAATACAAACTTATCTCCGACCCTAAAAAAATCTACAATTTTATCAATATAAAAAGGAAATTTAATGGATACACGTCGACCCTTAAACTTGGCGATTCCTCATCATCTGAGCCCACCGCCATTGTCGAATTTTTTGCTGATTTCTTTACTTTCCTGATCCTCATTACTTTCGCTACATGCACATCCACCCCCAAACCTCTTTCTCATCCATTAACAGTGATCCCATTTTTGTCGCTTCAAAATCAGCTCTCTCATTGACGACTACAATTCTGGCCCTGATGGTATCTGCGCCATTCTCCTAAAGAAATGCTCCGAATTTCTGACCCAACCTCTATCCTTCCCTCTTCTCGCTTTCCCTTTCTGAGGGTGTGTTCCCTCTCTTTGGAAAGATTCATTCATTGTCCCTATCCACAAAAAATGCTGTAAAAGCAACGTTTCAAATTACTGCCCCATTGCTAAGCTTTCCTGCATCCCCAAACTTTTCGGGAGCCTCATCTATGACTTCACATCCTTCCACTGTAGGTCTATTCTTTCCCCAGTCCAACACAGTTTTCTCAAATGCAGATCCACAACTACTAACTTAACAGTTTTCGTGTCTCGTACCCTTCTAGCTATGCTAAACGGGGAAGACACAGACATTATTGCAACTGACTTTAGCAAAGCCTTTGACAAAATCTCCCATCAAATCATCGTCCTCAAACTTGAAATACTTGGCTTCCAGTCCGCTTTATTTCCTGGATCAAACCATACCTTGGTAATCGTCAATACAGGGTTCGTTTTGACTCCGTCGTCTCTCAGTTTGGTGTTCTTCAGGGCAGTCACCTTGGTCCATTGATCTTCATACTATCCATAAACGATGTTGAGCTGGTAATTAAACACTCAGATTTACTAATTTATGCTGATGATATGAAGATCTTTAAACGAATCTCCAACGTTACTGACTCTTTACTCCTCCAAGACGACCTCCTCAGCTTCTCAATTTGGTGCCAGAAAAACTTTCTTGACTTGAACATTTTCAAATGCCAATCAATCACTTATTCTCGCAAACGTCTTCCCTCCATTCCTCGAATATATTTTCTCTCTGGAGAACACATTCCTTCTGTAAGCTCCTTACAGGATCTAGGCGTTATCTGTGATAGCGAACTCAATTTCCGTTTCCACATCCACCATATTGTATACAAAGCCAATTCTGCTTTAGGCTTTGTTAAACGCTGGTCCAAGGAGTTCTCTAATCCTTATGTCACAAAAGTTCTTTACTTCTGAGACCCCTTCTCGAATACGCCAGTCAGGTTTGGTCACCCTCTAAGCCAACGTTAAGGCCGACCGCAGACGTACGGTTTCCTAATTAGGTTTCCTGATCAGGAATTCAGATTCCAAAAACAAAATGTTCATCAAGGCGTTCGGGAAAAATAAGAACGTGTGCGCCTTGTTGAACATTTTGTATGTAAGCGGAGCATTTAGGTTTTCCGAATCTGAATTTTTGATCAGGAAACCTAATTAGGAAACCGTATGTGTGCGGCCTGCCTTAAGCTAATAAACAGAATTGAAACCCTTCAGCGTAGATTTCTCCGCTTTGCGTTACGTGGTCTTCCTTGGGCTGATAACCTTAACCTCCCTCCTTATGAAAATCGTTTGAAATTCATTATCCTCCAACCTCTATCAAACCGTCGCGATGTCGCTGATATAATCTTTGTCCACCAAGTCGTAACCGGGTCCACTGACTATCCCTATCTCTTACATAACAAATCCCTTTACACAAACCCTTGCAATGTAAGATCCTTCCCGCTCTTTCGTTTTTACAGTCACCGCACTAACTATGATCACTTCGAACCCATTACACGAATGCTACGTAAAGTTAATAATTCCGTTGCCTTTGGCTTTCACGTAGACAAAGCCTCCCTTAGGCAGGCCCTCCACAAGGCTGATCTCCCCTTCTTAACCATCACTTCCTCTTCGTTTGTTAGCCCTCCCCAACTCTTTATTCTAAGTGTCTGTTTTCTTTGTTTAGTTTAAGTAACACATGTTAATTTTTAGTTTTTTAGTTTTTAGCCAAATTGTTTTTTGTTGTAGCTTGTATTAAGCGAAATTAAATAAATAAATAACAAAATATGTAGGAGTTTTGTAAACTATTCAAATTTCGAAAAGTTATGAGACCTTCAATAAAAAACTCATTTTCCGTCTCAATAAATTGATATAACAAACATCATAACATCAGAATATTGTTTTTACAAAACCTCTACGTACATATTTTGCTAGATAATTGGAAAACGAATATGTTCTGAAAATTTCAAGTCAATCGGGTGAAAATTGAATTTTTATACTGCAAGCTGGTTTGATAATATTATTTTAGAGAAAAAACGCGTTCAAATGGTGCCATTTGGAGAACAAAATTTAGTATTAACTTTATGTACTTGAATATATGTTTAATAAATCCTCCTTCATTAAATTATTTGGGTATCCGTAATTTTCTAAAAACAAATTCCCAAAAATGACCTCTTTTTAATAAATTCAAAGTGGTGTTATCCCTTAATTGCTCCATTAAAATAATCCGGTCGTTCTCACATTTTATATGTACATCCCTATATACAATATATATAAAATCGAAAGTTTGTTTGTTTGTTGCGTAATCGCGCTGGGAGCGAACATTTGTATTTTTTGAGCGAAGGCTCTACATATTCCGACTTAACACATGCGAATAATTTTGTGGGTTTTTTGACGTGATAACGTCTTATAAATCGGTGAACGACCGCACACACGAAAAAGTATGACTCATTGTCACGTTCCGCCTGAGCCGAGCGTACAAGCGAGAGCGCGGAACAAGCGATAGAGAGGCACGATCGGCCTAAGCGTAAGATTAGTGTACTTTAGCTGATTGTTGCGAAATTTGATGAGACTTTGTAGGAAGTTTCGTTTGGGTCCCAAACGAACGAATATGCAAAAATTGTTTGTCGGAAAGATATATTTTCCGAGATATTTAAGTTGAAACATTTTTTTTCCCAACAATTTTCCGACAAAAAATTGTAGCACTTTTTCCAGAAAATCCCTTCAAAATATCACTTATAATTCCGCACAACACTTAAGTACATCACATTACGCACAACTACACTTTTTTTTTACACTTATTATGTCTGAAAATAAAGGATATATGAAATTATTTGCATTGTTTACTTACCTGGACCTCCTCCTCTCACTTTGACAACTCAAAATTTGACATTTTCAAGTTGTCCCTCCTACCTTCTAGGATGCGTTCATTAAGTGAACGTGCATTCATCAATATACATACATCTAAATGGATATAATAAGTATTATTTCAAATTAATGTTCAAATATTTAATTAATCCTTTCATATTCATTTTTAATTTAAATTATGAATGGAGTCTTCAAACGCAGCTCATGGCGGCATACATAAAACCCTTGAAAGACTCCGCCGATATTTCTGTTGGCCTTGGATGTGCCAACAAGTGCGTGAATTTATTCTTAGCTGCGATAAATGCAAGCAGTCGAATGTTGCAAATACGGCCCAACAAGCTTTAATGGGTAAACCCTTTGAGGTACTCTGTCCGTGGCGAAAGATCTTTATAGATTATATTGGCTCATTACCCCGCTAAAAGAGAGGAAACACAGTCATATTGGTTCTAGTAGATCATTTTTTTCCAAATTCCGACTTATGAAAGCTTTCCCTAGCGCTAAAATGCATAGTCTCATTACCTTTTTAGAAGCAATGGTTTTTCATCAGTACGGCGCCGACGTACCCGAATCCATCCATACGGATAATGCTCCCCAATTTTTATCAGAGGATTCCAAAAAATTAATGCAACGTTATGGCATAATACACACCCGGACTGCAGTTTATTCTCCTCAATCAAACTCCTCTGAGAGGGTTAATCGGTCAACCGTCGCAACAATTCGAGCTTACGCTAGTTCTGATCACTGTTAGTGGGATTAACAATTAAGTGAATTAGCCTGTGCGCTCAGAAGAGCCTTTCATGAGTCCATAAAGAGCACTCCCTACTATGTGTTGTATGCATCTCATATGATTCTGCACGGTGGGACTTACGAACTCCTGCGGAAAATCGATCCTCTAACTGATGGTGATGTAGAAACCCTTCCAACTAATTTCAAAATGCCACTGGTCGACGCTACAGCTAAGCAATATCTGTGGGCCGCTTATGAAAAGATAGAAAACTTATAACTCGAGAGCAAGATCTAAAAGCTACGTGTAGGCCAACGAACGCAACCACGTCTTTAACAGCGCTGTAAACAAATGTTCCGATAAACTCGCAGACAAGTACCTCAAATGCAGGATAAAAATCAAATTTCGATCAGTAAATTACAGAATCGAAGATCTCACCGGAAATTTTTTAGGTACCTATTAAGCGAATGATATTAGGAGTTAATTCCTGATTTGAAATTTTTTTCTCCGCGATCTTTTAGTTTTTTTTTATCTGTAAAATTTATTCCAACGCTAATATTTTTACCCATTAGCATATTAACAATTCGATTATCAATCCTGTATTAGCTCTCAGTCTGTAGAACATTAGACTTTTATTCTCAGGGTGTGGGACGTCCACACGTTGGACTGTTATTTAAACTTAAAGTATCAAAATACCCTAATTGTGTCTTCAGCATGAGCTAAGCTCAGATCCGCATAATTCAAGCTGTATTCTAACGGCTGGAAAGTATATCATAACATCTCAATTGATTTTTTCTGCAACGCCTCTGCGCAGCAATGAGAGGTGGATCAGAGCGATCGAGAATTAGCACCTAGTGGGTGAAGCCTTCATACATAGTTCTCGAGCGCCCTATCCACGAAAACACTATATAAGATGTGACGCTCTCTATACCACCTCAAAGCTCTAACTCATGCAATTCCGAAAACGGGATCGAGAAAAATGTCCCTTCAGATAAGGCTGCAAAGAACTACTGCGTAGCATTTCTTATGTAAATTCTAATAAGAGCGAACGAGACAAAAATAGGCAACCACAAAATGCTCACCTACAGCGCTTATACTGTAAAGAATAATGTGTAGCATTTTTTTTACATGTAGTTTTAGAGATTCGGTAGGGAAGCATGCATGCGTGCGTGCATGGCATTCCCCTTGCAATGTATCTGGATAGGGAAGGTCTGAATTGACGAAGGGGGAACAGGGAGCTAGCACAGGCCTTAAATACGGATACGCTACACAACAACAAAATGTTGCTTTCCATCATCGTGTGTTCTGTTAATCGTGTGTGCCTCTAGCGAAGGAGTACTGTGTGGGCTTGATTTTCTCGGAGAAGTTGTACATCTTGAAAAATTAATTCGAAAAATGTTACAATTTGGGAAATTAATTATTGAATAAGAACGTGCATGTGTTGCTTGCTATGAACTTAAGTAACAAAATGTTGTTAATTTTAACATATTAGGGTAAACATAGTAATACTACGTTGCGTTTATAGAAAATTTGTAAAAAAACAAATATGCACCCTGTAGAAGTGTTTCAATTCTCATTTGATTTCCTCTCAAATTTGTATGTATGTATGTATTCTTGCACATGACTTCCTTATTACTATCTCTTTTTTGCAAAATCTTCAAGTTCGTTTGATTAACTGTACCAAGGTCGAATTTAGATACTGGTCTGGTCAGCGATCTCTTCGAGCGCTGCGCAACGATCTTACGGGCGATGACCAGGTATGCCCGTTCTCCAATGCAGAGACAAACCAACCATCCAAAATCGCGCCTTCCCGTTCCATTTTCTTATTTTTATCTTTATTCTTATGTTCTCATCTTCTCTCGCTCCCGATTAAACATTTGTTCGAGGATGCTTCGACACCCGGCAGGCACAACTACAGGCAAGGGCTTGTACTTTACAAGGGATTCAACCATTTCAGCACTTTAGTTGTTTGGTTCGTGGTTGGTTGGTCTCTGCATTGGAGAACGGGCATTAGGTCGCAGCCTGGTAGCTGGTGCGGTAACGGTCGTTCTTTTGGGTGATCGTGGGCCGGGTCGGACCGAGTCAAGTATACAAAGTGCTTTGAGAAGAGCCATGAGATCTCGAGAGGTATTTGGTCCCCAGCGAGTTCTGTTGGTTTTAAATAGCCATCCTTGAAGAAACTCCATTTTCCACGCATAAACGTATGTACATATATTGCACTTCACAAATAGTGATAGCAATGACAATCCCTCAGAATTTGAGTATAAGTTTGCAATTTATGATGCACGTGATGTTGAATAACTTTTTGTATTTATACAATAATATCAGAGTTTTGTAATAAAAGATTTTTTACTACAATAATGTGTTATTAATATTTTATCGTTTTCTAAAATATTGTTTTTATGCTTTTATTTATTTAGGTACTCTGTTTTCTTTATGAAATATGCATATAAAATTTGAAAGACATACGTAAGTATAAATTACTCATGTATTATTCTTTTGTTACATATTTTTAATTTAAAAATTGCACTATTGCATTATTTATCGCATTGAAAAGGAGCATGCGTACTCTCTTTCAATCGGCAACTGCCTCACCTGCAGCTGTTATGCTGCGTCCTCCTCTATCGCACAGAATAGTATGCTCAACGCTTCTCTGTTGCGCACCGCTTGCTTGCTCAAATACTCGAATTTTAAAGCACGACAAGCGTGGGTCTTATACCACAGGGTTTGCAATAAAATTATCTTTATATTAATATATATTTCAATTAGAAAACAGATGAGGGCAAATTTAAAACAGCAACTTACCTTTTTATACCAGGCAACCTGGTAGTAGGGAGCAGTAAAAGATAGGCAATCTAACTTTTCCATTTTCCTTATGCTTTGTACTCTCAATTTGTACTGAATTCTTTAAGAAAACAAATTAGTGTTAAAATTAAAAAACAACTAATTGCATTGTTTTTAATTTAGAATAGTCTTGACCTGATATAATCAGACAACCCATCCGCGATTTGTTTGTTTACATATTATGTTCGATAAAAAATATGTACCTTTCATTTGGAAAATAGGAAAGTCAAGCTCAGACTATTAAGGATTTTCAATTCAAAAGGAGCTTTGTAAGTTATTTTCGATTTAATTTTACCCGGAATACAGAACATGGGTAATTATTTCAGAGTTACAGAAAATGATACATAGTTTGTTTTTGCAAATTTTGGTACGTATTCTAGAAGTGTGCCAAATATTGCTACGACCACGTAATTCGGTATTTCTATCGCAAATAAGTAGCAATTCATGCTTTTAACTTGTTCGCTACCAACCGTCACACATGTGTGACACAGCGGTTTCTTATCAGAGCCCGTCGTCACAAATATGTGATGGAAGTTTTTGGTCAATTTGTGAAATCATGTCGAAACACGTTCTGTTTTGAATAGAGGTAAGTTCTAAAACGGTAAAATGTCTGATGACTGCACTTGGTTTGCGATAATATTCGATTGTTTGCAAATTGTACAGTAGTTGAGTAAGTCAGTTCCGATTTCAATTGGTGTCATATAGTCCCGAAAAAAATATAGTGCGTGGAGTCCCTCCGCGCGGAAGAAGTGAAACTTCGTAATGTGGAAATGAAAATAGGAAGGGGTAGAAATTGATTTTTAGTGAACTCATATTGTTTCTTTAAGACAAACTTTATTAACATTGCTTACAATTCACAATTGATCGCATCTTTTAATTATCATTTTCGAGTGGAGTACGTATTTCAGCTAATTTCACGACGCTCACACTGTTTACTTCGCTGCATAGCAAGAATACCACGCGCATGTGCTGATCTACCGACTCAGTCTCTTTCTCTCACCTACTTTCTACCTTTGTGTATCTTTCTTTCTCTCTCCCTCTTGCGTTGGAATATTGGACGCTACTCGTTGCTAACGCTCGCGCTGGCCTGTAACAGGTATACTACGCGCATGCGTTCGAGTGCCACGCATTCACTCTCGCTCTGTCTCTTTCTATTCCCCCTCCCCAGGAGCGTTGAACGTTTAACGCAACAGTGCTTTCATACCCCCTCCATGGTAGAGTTAAACGTTTAACGCAACCTTGTTGGAAGTCGCATTAGAAGTTTCACTTCAAAAATCCTGGGTTGTGGTGGACGTTTCTGCAGGGAGACCCTGGTAGCGAACGAGTTAAGCCAGTTTAGTTTCGAAACCTAGCGACTAAAAACTAAAACCTCTCCCTCAACCGCCAGGGACACCAGCCCTGGACCGTTTTCCGTTACTTCGGGCTGGGCCTTTCTTTTCATTTGAGCTCTTTCGCCTCGGTTTTCGGGGTCCGTGGATCTTATTGTTTATTATTTCTTCGTTCCTCGTACCTGTTTTGTGGAGTCCGGGTCCATTATATCCTATTTTGTTTTCATACTTTTCTGGGGCTGAATGAGTTGTTGTCATACTAACGTCTGATAGTACTTGTTTTGCGGTGATCTGGACATGGGGACGACGGCCTATTCGCTCACCGATTCCTGCTGCAATTTAACGCTGGGTAGCACTAACGCTGCACTGTTTACTTTGAGCAGTCCTATAAACGCTTGCTTTTTGCTCGCGGGAATTATGCTGTTTGCTAGAAGACTCCTTCTATTATCTCTTGCTATAAGCAAAGTTATTTTTCGGAACCCTAGCCACCATCCGAGATCGTGCTGGGACACACAAAGGTTTATCTACAATTAGGCGCTGGCTCTTGGTGTTTTCGCTTGACTTTTATTCTTACTTGCCCTAGGTTCTTTTGGAACCCCCGATCAATACCTGTTCGTTTAGATTGGAAAGTGAATACCTCTACGGGTCTCATCTTCTTTGTCTGAGTCTTAGCGGTGATCGCTTTTTGGGCACAGAGTTTTTCCATCCCATACTTAATCGGTAACGAAAATTCCTCTCAGAAAACTTGAGCTTTTTGTTCGGTACCTCAGTGTCGTAATGTCGCAGTCAGCACGTCGTTTCCTAGTAAGCCATTGTGGGGTAGGTCAGGTATATTTTCGATAATTTGGAAAATGCAGGGAATTTTTGTTGTGTTCCTTCCAGTTTCGTGAACGATATTTTGTTTACAGCTTCCCATAATTATTGTTTTTTTAATTGAAATATGTAGTTTCTTTCCTATTGTTGGGCTCGAGGGATTTCAGTGCTTTCTTCTTAATTATTGTAATTTCAGCGCCCGTATCTACCACTAAGGGGGTCTCTTTTTTTTTAGCCCTACGTCTAGTGGGATTTCCACAATGAGGAGACATTGGGTGGGCTGCTGAAGGGACCCCTTTTTTTCTGTTTTTACAGTCGAGTTGGGGGTTACTGGCTTATGTCAGTACAAATGTGCATAATATCGCGTTTGTAACAAAAGTTTTTAGCTTGTAATTCGCGGGGAAATCGTTTACTGATTTCATCTATTGTATGTACAGTTGCGTGCAACTAATTAGGAACGACTTAAATTTATTATCGTTATCTTTAATAAATAGTTATAGTATTTATGAAGTATTGCTTTCTGTTCAGATGTGTAATCTTTATAAGGAGCCTTTAACTTGTGAAGCCTTTATGAGTACAATTTTGAGTGACTTCAATTAAATAAGCAGGGTTTTTGTTGAACGAAACGGTTTTAGTCGTGCATATAATTAAGAACAGAACAAATGATTACGAAATATATTATTATTTATTAAATGATTTTGTGTTTACACATTAATACTTAGTAGGATAGCCTTTGCTATCAATGACTGCTTGGCATCTTCGGGGCATAGACTCCACTAACTTCTCGCAAAGGCTCTTTGGAATACTTTCCCACGCTGTTTGAGTTTCCTTATAAAGCTCATCAAAATTTGAAATTTTTAATAGGCCGACTTTCCTTTTTATAACTTCCCACAGGTTCTCAATGGGATTGAGATCCGGGCTACATGAAGGCCAGTCCAATAATGTGACCATATTGTCGCCAAACCACTTTTTTGTATGACCCGCTGTGTGTTTGGGGTCGTTATCTTGCTGAAAGATCCAACACACAGGCATATTATCATCCGCATAGGGAAGCATGGTGCTCTGCAAGATGTCAGTGTATTGGAATTTGTCCATACGTCCTTCAATTTTTTTAAGTGGACCAACCCCACGCCATGACATAGCACCCCATATCATAATGCTGCCTCCGCCAAATTTGACTGTAGGACGAGTATACTTAGCACTAAATTCCTGACATTTAGGTCGCCGTACAAATGTTCTGCCATCTGACCATACTCTATTTATTTTTGTTTCATCCGAAAACAAAACTTTTTTCCATTGCTGGACAGTCCACTCACGATATTTTCTCGCAAATTCAAGCCTTTTCAAGCGATTTCGTTTTGATAACAATGGCTTCTTCCTACAAACACGTCCAAATAAACCAACTTCTCGCAAACGTCGTTTAACAGTATCAATAGATGGTGCAGAATCATTTCCACCAAAAACCGAAGATTTAATTTCTCTAGCTGATTTGTGTGGATATTTTTTTGATTCTCGTATGATCGCCTTGTCTTCTCTCTCAGTTGTTATACGGGCTCTACGTTTCCGGGGGACATTATTTGTTGTAGAATTTTTTAGAAAATGTTTGACCGCGTTAAATACCATAGTTTTAGAACACTTCAATGTCTTTGCGATTTGACTGTAAGAATTTTTGTCCTTATACATTCTCACAATAACCTCGCGAGTCTTAGGATCGCATGATTTATTTTTACCCATTTCGTTTTTTAATTTATTAATATTAGAAACACTATATGACTATAGAGTTTTAATAAAAATAATGAACAGAACCAAAACTTTACGAAAAAACGACTGCGTAGCTCTAAAAAGAGTTCGTTCTTAATTAGCTGCACGATCTATTTCAAATGCAATTCACTGAGTCGTAAACTGGAGGTAACTGATAACAGTTACTTATGACAATGCCTGTTGCTTTTGCTCAGGTCCAGTCGAAGATCAAATAGAACCACAAAGGGTGTATCTGTTAGTTCATCCATCTTTTTCATTATTGACAAATGTTCCGATTACAATCCAGCACTATTAAAAGATGTCTTCATTTTGGACAATAATTTATCTATATAGGTGTATTCGGAAATACTTCGGTTACAAAATTTAATAAGTTAGCAATATTTACATCTATCGGTACTGGAGTTGTTTTAAAAAACCCTGAGCTTTGCTTTTCGTAAGGAACATTTCAAATATTACTTTTCTTTGTAATTTATCTAGGTTGCGGTGCTTTCATATTGACGGAACTAGACTAGTCAATATGAAAGCAATACTCGTAATATTAGTTTATCTAATATTGCGAGTATTGATTGTATCTTTTATGCGTGCAACGTTTTTATGTTTTTCATTTTCACTTATTGACTTGTTATCAAAGTATATGTATTATTAACAAAGAGATTTTTAACATTAATATGAGGCAGCAAAGGTTTTTTGATCTTAATTGTTAATTCTAACTCATCAATTCGCAATTGAAACATGTCCTCATTTTCCTTTCTTGTTGCTACCTTCTTCTTTATACCTCGAGCTGAATGTACATAATCGTCTAAAGCAGTTTTTTATATTTTAAGACAGCATTATCGGATTATTTTTTACCTTGATATACTATGTATATGCAGGATATGTTCACCTTCTTCCTGTGTATAACTAATCTCAGGAATAGCTTCGTTTAAGAAGTCAGCATCTATTCGGTGCCATATACGCTGCTTAACGTCGTTTAAATTCATTGTGTACCAGGAGGGAGTAACAGCATTATATGTATGTAGAATGTTAGCAAAAATGCGGAAAAGTTCACCTGCCCATCTTTATTAGCTTGACTGCGAAAGTGATTCGTTTGACCATTCAAGTCTTACATTTTCATTTATTCGAACTGAAAGAATTTTTTGCTCTTTTTTCTTGTCTTTTCTAATTTGCTTTAAGTCTCCAGAACCTGTGCTACCTTCTGAAATGTTTACTCTATCATCTTCACTTATTTCGACCGTGTTATCTTTCTGTGCTTGTGGAATTTCTTTTACCCCTTTAAAATCATTGCTTCGTTTATAATTTAATTCAAATAATTTTTTATTTAAATTAATTATTTTGAATAACATAAATTAACATTTTATTTGAAATAATTTTATTTTATTTCAAATGTTCTCGATGCGAGAGAATGAACTGATGGGAGCCAGCGCAAGGCGAGAAAACTTAAAACCGTTGGTCACAGATTTTTATTCAAGATGAGCTCTCTGTAAACTATTTGCTTGGTGTTAGAGGTCTTCTCCTTTTTTGTTTTATCTATCCCTTAATCCATTTGTTGTATGAAACTAGCAGCTTCATCAACACTCATGTCTACAGGTATATAATACTGAGTTATACCGTCGCGTCGCCAGAAGTTACTATTCTCTAATCTTTATTTACAATATCGGGTTCGGAAGTAAACCTTCTTTTTTATTTAATTCGCTTAATACAAGCTACAATAACAATAACTCCCTTTTGGGGAGTTGTTTAAGATATTTCTCTATTCCGCTAGCGGATAAAAGTCGCTTACATCTAGGAGATTAAGATTGCCTTGGTGAAGTAATTTCCCCTATTTCAATAATCTCGTCTGGTAATGGGGGAGGGGTATTTTTTCTTTTTCTGGTGAAGACTGAATTGCTTTGTCAACTTTAAAAATAAATTTTGTATGATGGAAGCTATCCTTCAAACTTTTGTGTTTAGCTGGTAAATTTCCTTGAATGGGTTTTATAGTTTTCTTTTTATCGAAAGCTTGCTTTTACGTTTTACATTTAAAATTTTTATTAATTCATTTCTATAATTGTACCATTTTTCTTTGTTAGACATTTATCTTTTAATCTTATCCATTGATTTGTCAAACAAAGACAAGTTTGTAGATTGCGTTTTATACACTTCCGGTGATAGAAGCAACATATTATTAAGTCTATTATTCATATACATAATTTTCAATTAATGAACCGATATCACACTTCCTAATAAAACTAGTAAAATTCCTCTCCGCTGTATTAGTACCTACTTTACGATGTTTCGATACAGATCTCTTAACGTCAGCTAATTTTTGCTTGTGCTTTTTATACCTGCACATACCTGCATATTTTACTACGCGGCATATGACTTCCTTTTAATGTACGAGGCATGTCCAGAAAGTAAGTGTACTAGATTTTTGTAAGTTTCAAACAATTTATTTAAAGAAATTTTTTACATGGTTACATCAGTACATTTGTGAACTATTTTTCCACGTAGTCACCATCCCTCTCGATGCACGTAGTGAGACGAGGGATCAATTTTTTATGCCTTGGTCAAAGAGTTCTGCCGCCAACTCCTTTGTCCACTTGTTCACCTCTCCCTTCACTTCCTCGTCAGTTGAAAGTTTTTTCCCACCCATGTGCATCTTCAGGGAGGTGAACAGATGATAATCTGAAGGCGCCAGGTCAGGAGAATACACAGGGTGGTTCAAAACGTCCCATCCGAACGACTCCAAAAGTTGCTTCGTTGCGTTGGCCGTGTGGGGTCTGGGATTGTCGTGCAGGAGGTAGACTCCCTTCTGCAGTAGTCCCCTTCTCTTGTTCTGAATTGCCCTTTTCTATTTTTTTAAAGTCTCACAATACCCAGAAGCATTGATGGTTTCACCCTGAGGTAAAAATTCGATCATAATGATCCCTCGAACAGCTTTCTCAATTTTTTCAACAAGTGAATCAGTCAAAATCGACGGTCTTCCCCTCCTTTGCTCGTCGCGCACATCAGTACGACCGTTTTTAAATTCATGGCACCATTTACTCCTTCGCCATAAACCGACTTGATTTCGTTCAAAATTTCAGATGGAAATTTTCCCTTCACAACGAGATAACAGATAACGCTGTGAATTTCGCACTTGGCGGCACATTTTATCGACATGGTTCATGGAAAACGTTACTGTGACCACAGTTTTAGTCGTACGGACGCGTTTTTGGGTTAGTTGGAAATGGAGGAGCTAAGCTACACGGCTGTGTGACGAAAATAGTAAAGAAAATTTCCCTCTGCCCGTAAGGACCATAGTACACTTACTTTCTGGACATGCCTCGTATTAAGCGTGATTTCACACAGAGTTTTTATAACCTCAGGGTCTGCATGATATCGTTTTTTAAACTAGGTTCAGCCCTTTTATAAGTACATGAAGCATATGCTTGTTGTCCCTTAACCGATTCATTTCTGACACCATTTTTACTATTTAAAGAATTTTATGTGTAAAAACAAGTTGTAGAATTTTACTAAATACATATCAGTTCGGAATCTTGGCGCTTCGTTAATGTCTTCGCTAAGATCTACATATCAGTAAGATCTACATATCAGAATAGTTTTAATAATGTAAAGGATGCCGTAGAGCTCTAAGAAAAATTCCCCCTCCATGGTCGCATCCATTTTTCAAAAGCCGGTGATTTGAGAAAAAAAAAAAAAAATTGTAATATAATCTGTATGAATGTAGTTATCGTTGTACATAGCCGTTTTTTTTTATTTTGATTTTTCACAAAATGGCGACCGATTGAAAAAATTTTCATTTTTTCGACCGCGTTTTTTTTGTTTTCAAACAGTTTAAAAAATAGTAAAAAGCAAAATTTTCCAAATCGGCTACGCTTAACCTTAGCCACTAATAAAACGAGCGAAACAAAAAAAAAAAATTAAAATCGGTTAAGAATTGTCCGAGTTTTCGATGCGACCAGTTTGAAAAAAGTCCTTTCGAGAAAAACGCGTTTAAAGTTTTTAGTCCATTTCTCTCGCAATGCAATCATGTATCTTTTACAATTTTCATACCTATATTAAACTATCGAGTCCTGGACCTTTTGACCTGCAATTTTGTACACATATTTTTGAATATATAAACTTTGATTTAAGACAAAAAAAAAAAATTTTTTTTTTGGATTCGTCACAGTGGCTATCCCCCTTAAACCTCGTCGTGTGACGATTAAGGGTAAAGATGATTTGCGGCAGGCAGATTTAGTTGATATGAGCTCATATGGTGCAGAAAATGAGGGCTTTCGTTTTCTACTCACTGTTATTGAAATTTTTTCTAAATATGCGTGGGCTTTACGAATTAAAAACAAAAGCGGAATAGCAGTCACTATGCAATGCAGCTAATTTTTAGTCGGGGTCGTATACCAAGAAACTTGCACACGGATAATGGAAGAGTTCTTTAACAAGTCCTTCCAGCACTTAATTGAAAAGTATGATATTAACCATTATTCAACTTATAGCGCATTAAAAGCATGAAATATAGAAAGAATTAATAGAATGTTACAAAATGTTATGTGGCGAAAATTTAGTACGAATGGTAACTGTCACTGAATCAGTATGCTGGAAAAGCAAACAGACAAATATAGTACAACAAAACGTCGAACTATTAAAATGCAACCTATAGACGTTCGTCCATACGATGAGGTTCGTTTATTGCAAACTGTATATAAAAAGCTAACATTAAAATCAGCTTCAAAATACAAAGTAGAGACTTTGTTCATATAAGTAAGCAAGTATAAACACGTTTTTAAAAAAACCCAAATTGGTTTACTGAAATTTTCAACATAAAAAAAGTCAAGCACAACTATCCAGTAACATACATTCTTGAAGACGATCAAGGATATATAATACAAGGTGGCTTTTATAAACTTGAACTATCCCCAGTCAAATATCTTGATCTTTACCTTGTAGATAAACTAAATTATTTAAAAAACAAAAAACCCGACTGCAGTAAAAATATCAACTGAAAAGCGAAAAACAAGCTCTATAATCTATAGAAAATTGTAAGAGCAATGTCCTTATAAGTAATGCACCATGCAATTATTTTTTGTTCTATACCTCGTTAACAAATAATACAATTTATACTATTATTTAAATATAACTTAAATATTGGAAAAGGTATTGCAGGCGGGGACCAATTAGTCCAAATGTTACTTTTTTTCAAGAAATATGTTTTGTCGTTCATTGCTTGTCCCCGCCTGCAATACCTTTTCCAATATTTAAGCTATATTTAAATAATAGTATAAATTGTATTATTTGTTAACGAGGTATAGAACAAAAAATAATTGCATGGTGCATTACTTATAAGGACATTGCTCTTACAATTTTCTATAGATTATAGAGCTTGTTTTTCGCTTTTCAGTTGATATTTTTACTGCAGTCGGGTTTTTTGTTTTTTAAATAATTTAGTTTATTTCACACTTTTTTTTGATTTTCCTGTCAAAATGGTAGCATTAAAGTGTTATAACGGATATATATTTGTAATGGGCTATTTATTAGCTTTCATTTGAGACCCATATTGTTATAATAAAAAAGACTTTTTTTTTTATTCCCCTCCATTTTTTTTTTCGCGGAAGCCATATTGAAATATTATATACCCTATAGCACTCCGACAATTAAGACGAATCGAATGACACCTTATATGTTAAAATCTGTCATGCCGTTTAGGCTGCAGAGCGACACAACGAAATAGACATACATACATACATACGCTCGAAAAACATAACCCTCCTTCGGCAGTCGGGTAAAAAAGACGAGAAGATTTTGTGAAATGGCTTGGATTGCCACAAAAGCACAACACATGGATTTATATAAAAGACGTTCTATAAACATCAATGAATCTGGTTCTAAATGCTTTCTAAGTTTTAACAGGGTCATTCCTTTTGTTTGGCGTGTGTTGTGAAATTAATTTTTTTTTTACATGGCTAATATAAAAATACATGTGTGTGTGCATGTTTGTAGTATGTGCTGTGTAAGAATAGAACTTAGCATTCTTAAATCCAATTTTAATTAAAAATCATAAAATAAAATCAGTTTACACAGGGCATTTCTTATACCGTATGTCAAAATGAGCGAGATGAAAGACTTGACACAGACAAACAAAAAAATGTATGACAGGGGGAGGGGCATGTCAACCGCTTTGGAGTTACAGGGTGATTTGTAAGTTCCAATTTTCCATGTTATGTATATCACTATTTCATTTTTATCTTTTGATCTTCTCAACGCAGCAACATCCAACTCACGCCAAAAATCAGCATTATTCTTGAGGTTTTGGAGATATTCTTTTAAAACCAAAGGGAACGGATCCATAATTTTCTAAAAATGTGCGCTTCTCTGATCTCGGTTTGTATCTTTTTAGTTGGGGTAGTGCAATTACCCGATGGTCTTCAATTTTTGTAGCTTTTACTTAAAGGCACCATAACATCGTTTTCCTCTTTTACCTGCAGCCACTGAACCATAGTGAGTGCAAGAGCGGTGAACAATCGAATCTTGCTTGTAAACTGTCTGAAGCTTTTCTTTAATTCAAATCTTCACTTTTTTGACAAATTCAAGTTTCAAGTTAATTTCAAACTTTTCACCATAGGTATTCAAATTTTAAGTTGCGGTTGACCTTGGTCCAGTTATCTCAATTTAATATGCAAATATTCATCTTTACTTTTCAAGACTTCTTCTAACACGGGCGCTGCGCCATATGCTCAAGTGTTGTTGCTGTACACAATATTAATTAGATATCTTACTAGGGTAATTAATTAGCTTAATGAGGTAATTAGCATAATTGATTTATTGATGGTAACTATTATAGCATAATTGATTGATAGCTCATTTACATAATTTGGTTTCCAGGCTTAAGTGGGTTTTAACCTACTAACCTTTTTTTTCTGAAAAAACGTCTCAAATAGCTCCACTCTACGGTGCGTGGTTTAAATAATTTCAACTTTATGTAACTTTTTGTATTAATGTTTCCAGCATACCCTTGTTTTACACTATGTAGTCAAAAGTCTCAGATAAAATCTCCCCTTATATTAGACTAATTATTTTTATTGCTGCCAGAGACTTTCTACCGTATAAAACTCTGTTTATTTCAAAATTATTAATATTATAAATTATCTTAAATATCTTATATCATTATCATTTCAGGAAACGAAAGTGCATTTTTATTCACACTTCGACCCAAAATGCGTATGTTTCCTACAACGGGATATAATGATCATTATCAGTACTTGAATTTACATCAGCAAACTATGCCCAATGGATTGGTGAGCTCTTAATTTTATTTAAATTA
Source organism: Eutolmus rufibarbis (assembly GCA_963920795.1). Taxonomy (NCBI): domain Eukaryota; kingdom Metazoa; phylum Arthropoda; class Insecta; order Diptera; family Asilidae; genus Eutolmus; species Eutolmus rufibarbis. The sequence continues at coordinate 22,617,230 of OY987207.1, forward strand.
TAAATTTGTGGTATATTATTGTTTAATAAAAAATTATTTAATTAGTAGTTAGAAAGGCATTTTATCGTAAGTATTGTTCCAAAAAAAGCGGATTTACTTCATACTACATGATTCCTCATGTTTCGAAAAACCTACTGGTATGGCATTTTTCGTCTGAGCCACTGTAGTCGATATAGGAACTATATTAAAAATTTGATGGAATATTTTTATAAATCTGCCTGTAAATTTCGGGCTATTCAGGTGAATAGACGCATAGACGGAATTTTATCATTCTTTTCTTTACATATGTATGTAAAGTTATGATTGATTAATTATTTCAAATCCTTTCCTGTCATTTAAGTCCGATGTACATATGTAATCTCAAAAAATTGAGTGGATTATTCAAATTGAATCTTCAATTTTCTCGAATTCAATTCAGTTATGGCGCTTCTGAAGTAAATAATAAGAAAATTATCAGGTGATTCATAAAAATATACTTAATCATATTGAAACAATTTACGCCAAATTAAAAATTTAAAAATATCCAATAAAGTCTTCAAAGACTTCTTCATACACTGGTGGTTAAAATAATAGTTGTGAAAACTACACTTTTTTTTGGTTATCTTTCTTTACCGTTAGTTAAGCGTTTTAATTATGTTCCTTTACCGTTTATTACGCCATTCCTCATTTAAATATACATACAAGCAGCAAACCACACTAAAATAATTGTTTTTTCGACATTAGCAGTGCAGTGTATGAGATTTGCAAATAAATTTCTTGTTTTTAAGTTCTTTAAAATTAAGACGGTTAACCAGATTTGGAGGCCAGATTTTAAGTGTTTTTTGGGTTTTTTTTTTTTTGCAAGGAAGATATAAATGAATGTTTTCAAACTTTAAGGATATTTTGCTCATGTTTTAATATAGATTTAGGATTTTCTTTAAAATAATTTCAAGCAAAAATCTTAGGGTTACCATCTTCACTTTCTCCATGACATGTTTTCAACTTTATTCGCAATCTTCGTGCATTCTGGAGATCGTAATTTTTATCAGAAATAAAAAATAATTGCTGTACATTCTTATCAAGTTTTCCAAGAATATGAACTAAACGCGGCCCATAAAGTTGAAAATTGAATTTTTTATGAGAGCTTAAAAATCAATTTTTACCATTTTCTTTCTTCTTCGCTTTATGCAATAGTTTTAACAATGATATCATCTCTATTGTTAATACATTCATTCAGTTGTATAGGGTAAACGTATGTAAATTTTGAAAATGATCGGTCAATTATTATCGTATGCGCAAATTGAAAAAATGTTGTTTTGAGAAAAATGCGATTACAGTTTCTAACTATAAAATATTTCGCTGACGAAATTAAACAAAAACGGGTGGCGTCGGGGGACGCTCGACAGTAGCGAAGCCAAATATCTATTATCCTAATGTGCTTTCCAAAAATGTCAACAATGCTGAGCTACCACCTACCACTGCAGGCACACTCACTACCGAAAATGATTTTTATTTTGTTAAAATTCAGTTTTCCCCGAACTTTCTCCGAAATTCATGTAATTAATGCACTTATTTTTATTTTTATCGAATTGCCTATCTTATTACCTTTCCAACAAGATACAACATGTCCAAGTAAAGAAACAAATATGTATGAAAATTTATTCGTGGACAACTTTTGTGGAATATTAAAAAACTCGAATTTTAAAGAACTAAAATTAATCCCAAAATGCTTTTTGTTTACTTAAAAACCGATTTAAGTTAATGCTAATATCTAATAAAAATTGCTAAAAATGTCCTCCGCCATTTTGGATTAAGGTGTATGTAGCCAACCTCTCCCGTATATGTAGTCATCGCTGCAGTTCCAATTCTGTTCATTGATTTTTCTCTGGTGTTAACAGGACGAAGGATCGTACCCCATAAGAAAATGTCCAATGGAGTTAGGTCTGGAGATCCAAGAGGCCAAGGAATAGGTCAACCTCGTCCAATCCAGCGCTCAGGAAATTTTTCATTTTTTCATTAAATGTTACTACTAGTATGCGATGGTGTCCCATTGTGTTGGTGAAATATTGCCTTTAAGGTACTATTCTACTCTAGAAGTTTCAAAAAATCAAATTTTTTTTTTAATTTTTCGATTCCTTATATCTTCAAAAATGACCTCTCAAATTTTTGTAGAGAAATTCGGGTTAGAATAAAAGTTATGGCACTATATACATATAGCCGCGTGAGAGAGCTCGGCCTTTACCAAAACTTTAAACGCGTTTTTCTCAAAATGGCATTTTTCAAGTTGGCCGCAAGTTAATCTCCGGATCTACTGAACCGATTTCAATAAACCTTAGTCCGTTTTGTTTATTAAAGTATCCTGTATGACAATTCACCACATTTTTGTATAAAAATATAAAAAAAAAGAAGCAAAATGGCGGAAGATAAAAGGTAAAAAAAATGTCATTTTTTCAAACATTTGCCATTTTTTTTTGTTTTGGAATTTTTGACTAACGGTGGTGAATTGTCACGTAAGAAACCTTCCTTTTTAAAACCCCATTCGAATTTTTTGTTTCAGACATGCCAGTTCGGAGATTAAGTTGCGGCCATGGAACCATCTTTTTTTTTCAGACTTGACTTTGGCGCCCTCTATTTAATAATAATAATAACAATGTGCCCAAAATAAAATTTTTTTTGTAAACTATAAGGGTCCATTTACATTTTGTGAAAGTTTCATGACAATACTTAATAAAGCAGCTGAGAAATAAAAGTTTGAAAAAAGACCTTTTTTTGACGCTCTAGAGTAGAATAGTACCTTAAATTATCCCGAGAGATGTCTTCAAGTACATCTGGGTGTGTATTCTCCAAAAATTTCGTATAAATTTGACAAGTAAGCACTTGCGGCAAAATGAATGATTCTATTAAATCGTTTCCGATGATACCAACCCAAACATGGACACTGAACTCATACTGAAATGATGCCGCCTTTGTCCTATCTGGGTTATATCCGACAAGGTACGAAGGTTGTTGAAATTTATGGTATCATCCTTAGTAATTGCGATTCATCGATCCATAGAATTCGGTCTATAAACGACATGTTCTCTATGTCGCATTCCAGAAGCCAAGTACAAAACTCCAATCTTCTCTCGGAATCTCCTTCCAGTGCTTCTTCTACTGGGATAAGATGATATGGATGTGGTCTTTAGCTGAAGATGCTTCTAATCGTCTTACGATCCGTCTCGTGCTCGTTGCAGGCGCGATTCCCTGCTATTTGGAGCTACACTTCCAACATACTCCTCAATCACCCACATTAAATGAATCCTACCGGCTGAAATATCAAGTAAATCCCTATACTTCATAGTGTATGTAATGCTAACTATCAACATTGTAATAATCATAAAAACCACAGGAATGGCCCAACTAAATCAACTTATTCTCATCTACAATATATTCACATGTAATCCTCTAAAATTCTCTATTATAATAAATTTTCTATCATTAAGGGGCTCCCGCCAAATCTAATAGTCATCCAAGTTCTAGTAACCAAAAATCAACCATTAACAATATCAGTTCTAACAGTTATTACACTTTTCTTTTATCTACGAATAACCCATTTAGCGTTTGTACTAAATTATCACGAACCAACCGGAAATCACAAACAAGAATCTAACAACAAAATATTAACACTATTAATAGCGCTGTCTTTATCTTAGTAAGATTAGTATTTACAATACTTTAAGGCTTTAAGTTAAAAAAACTAATAGCCTTCAAAGCTATAAATTAAAGGAATCTTGTAAGCCTAAGTATGAAACACTCGTTCAGAATTGCAACTGTAAGGCCCATGATTAAAGAAAATAAAATTTCATAAAGAGATGTATAATTTAGCGCTTAAAATTCCTAATTCCTAAAATTTAATCCTGACAATGGCTATTCTCCACAAGTCATGAAAATATTGAAACTCTTTACTTTATATTCGGAGCATAAGCTGGAATAGGTGGAATCTCTCTAAGACTCTTAATTCGAGCCGCACTAGGACACCCTGGATTATTAATCGGGGACGACCAAATCTATAATGTAATCGGAACAGCACACGCCTTCGTAATAATCTTTTTCATAGTAATGCTAGGAGCTAGGAGCTCCAGACATAGCCTTCCCCCGAATAAACAATATAAGATTTTGACTTCTACCCCCATCACCCACCCTTTTAATAACTAGCAGCATGGTAGAAAACGGAGCTGGAACAGGATGGACAGTATAACTTCCACTATGCTCAGGAATCGCCCACGGAGGAGCATCAGTAGACTTAGCAATCTTCTCATTACATATACATAGCTATATACAATTATAAATAACTACAATTCTTAAATTTGGCGCATTTTGAAGGCGCCTATCTCGCCTAATGCGAAAGAAATAGACAGATATATGCTCCGTACATCTGAACTCTCCTTAGGTGAGAACTGTCAAAAGGGTACACCATTTGAGACAGCAAATTGAGTGGTCCATTTCTATGTCAGTGGTTGCTTATGACTTCGTCTTCTGACTTCATGGGGTTGAAATTCAGTTTGTTGCTTCTGGAATTTGGGGGCGAATGGAGTACTTCTTTCTTCTTGGGTACTTCTTACTTCATTGGGTTCTTCTTTCTTCATTGGATACTTCTTATTATATATTTTATATATATTTACATATATATTTATTAGATATTTCTTACTTCGTTGAATCAAAATACGTTACTTCGCTTTATCTTCGTAAGTCTTCATAGATCGTCAAGGTCTTTGCTAGTTACATATTGTGTTTCTTCTTTAGTTTTGAGGTTGTATTTTGAATTACTGGTAGTGTGTTTTTGTCTTTGATAGTCAAATGAGCCAGGCTCTTCACTAGCATCTTCGTTTTGAGGCGACTCGTTCTCTTTAAAGAGTTCTGACATAATAGTTTCATTTGGGCTGGGCGATTGACGGCTTGTGGTAGAATCTATTCGAACTATTGTTCGTTATCTTCATTTATAGATTGGCTGGACAGGAGTATAATTTCTTGTTTTACCGCTTGACTTAAGTTTACGTCATCTGCTACCTTCATATTTGTGCCAAGGCTGTTGAATTTATACTTGGCTGATAAGAGTTATTGACCCATTTCTGGACCCAGATGCTTATACCAGTCTTCTTCAGAGCCAACCGATAACTTGGTCTAAACTTCAATCACAATGCGTCGAACGGATTCATAAATAGGGCCTCTGTAAATGAGCGTAGTAAAATTGCCGGTGTGCATAGAAAGAGAAATACCACTTTAATAAACGATTGAAAGACTGGGCACTCAGTCGCAAGGTTGGGGGTTCTGCACTAAAACTAGTTTTACTACGCTCGAATAGTGAACTCGAAATTATATATTCAAAGTTTTTATCAGCCATGCACTTGCGTAATAGCATAAATTGTAAATGAAAGAATTCAATTACTTAATAAATGTGCACAAATTGTTATCGTTTAAATTTATATTGCAAATGCCGGCAGAAATTTAGTTTGAGGTCTCCTCACGGATTTAGGGTCTTAAGTGACGGACATAAAAAAAAATTTGTCAGTCGCTAATATTTCCTGAGATGTTTAACTTTGAAATTTTGAAAGTGAAATCACATATTCTTTATAATATTACCTAAGATTATGAGAGCTGTTTGGAACCAAAATCCTGATTTTTATCGAAATTTTTAATTTTAATATTTTATAAAAAATGATCGCGGAATTCAATCAAAAAACTCGTATGCCACATCTTTGATAATATTATAAAGAATATGGGTGTGTAATTTTATCCAAATTCGTTGAGTAAATCTTGAGATAACTTGTACACCAGTTGGAAAAACGCAAAATAAAAAACGGGAAGTGCTGGAAATATTCGCTGTCGCGCTATTTCAATTTGTTATAAGTAATCATTATAAAGTAATGGTAATAATTATAATTTTGATATATGGAAACGTTTAAAATATAAATATACTAATGATCTTTATAATAAATATACGTTAAAAACGTGACAGAAGACGGATAATATAACTTTTTTAGGCCAGTACTCGAAGTTGGGGGCCCGTAGGCCTGGAATATTTAGGTCATCAAATAGACTTTCTCCGGCACTGGTTATACATATAACTTTAACAGTTGTGACTGTAAGGAACTTATGTTATCATATTGCTTTAGAAATTACACTAACTGTTTCTCATGTGCAATCGGTCTGTTTACAATTTTATTAATATATAAGTATAGTATATTTATATACATATTTCTATTATTGCGAATAAGAACAAATTTTTCTTACAGGGACTGGGTGGCCAACATAATTATTGGGGGCTTTGGCTTGATAACGAGTACGGATTGGGAGCATGTTCCGAATCATGTACAACGTTTAAAAATTATACGCAACTGAGTGTCAACACAACATTTTCTGTACGTAACGTTGAAGTTTGGGCTGTTGGAGAAAAACCTGAAAAAGACGACGATGTAAGTAAACGTTTGTTTTCAATAATTATGTTTTTATTGGCTTTTACTTGACCGCCCCAGAAGAAGGATGATAATAATTTTTTGAGGTTATGCCAGTATGCATGTCCGTTTTTTGGCACATTCTAAATTGCTTGATGGATTTTAATAAATGTGTCTTTAGATTCATCGTAATCGTAGAAGTGCTATAGGATATATACAATTTTTTTTTTGTTATAGTAACTACATACTCTTTTATTTGTTGAATAGTAAAAATTGAAAATTGAACTACGATTTGTAGTTATAAATATCAATATTTTAACTAATATCTCATATTACTATTATTATTATTATTATTGTTGTTATTATTATTATTATTATTATTGAGACAATCGAGCCTCCTGCATTTACGATGGAGGAGCTCACGAGGGCCTCGCAAAGCCTTCAGAACAAGAAGGCGCCGGGGCCTCACGGGCTCGCGGCAGAGGTGCTGAAGGCGTTGACGGCGAGCCATCCAGAGCTCTTGCTTGATATGTACAATGCCTGCCTGAAGGCGGGAGTTTTTCCCTCCCGCTGGAAGGCAGCTAGGCTTGTACTTATCGGCAAGGGCAAGGGATCAGTAGGGTCCCCTGGGTCGTACAGACCGCTGTGTATGCTCGACACAGTCGGCAAGCTCCTGGGGAAGCTCCTGAAGCCTCGCCTCCAAGTGGCCGTTGAGGCTGCTGGAGGCCTTTCCGAGAGGCAGTATGGCTTTCGGAAAGGGAGGTCGACGATCCATGATATCTAGGAGGTAGTCGATGCGGCCCGGGTCATCGAATGCGGGAACAATTATTCTCGCCCGGTGTGCCTGCTGGTCACTCTGGATGTGCGCAACGCCTTCAACTCGGTAAGGTGGGGGGACGCGGTTAATGCTCTAGAGCACAACTTCACGGTCCCTCAATATCTATTGTAGGTGATGAGGGACTACCTCAAAGACCGCACCCTCACCTTCGAGACGGAGGATGGCCCGGAAACGAGGGTTTTTTCGGCAGGGGCGGCCCAGGGCTCCATACCGTGTCCCGACATATGGAACTATATACATATGACGGGATCCTTCGTATGGAGACGCCAGAAGATTCTTTCCTGGTTGGGTATGCCGACGAAATCGCGGCGGTTATTATCGCCAGGGACATCGTCAAGGCTCAAGTGAGCCTCAACCAGGTAATGCGTCGGGTAAGTTCCTGGCTGCGCGACCGCGGGCTGTAGTTAGCACTTGCCAAGACCGAGATCGTCCTTCTCACGAAGAAGCGCATCCTACTGCTAATGGAAATGCGGGTACACGTCGGTCCAGACGCGGGTAGCGATAAAGTACCTGGGGGTGAGTCTCGATTGTAGGCTCTTCTTTTGGGACGAGATAAAGAGCCGGGCCGATAAGGCGGCTGCGGTGACGACGGCGTTGAGCAGGGTCAAGGTTAACATTGGTGGACCCAGGCCCTGCAAAAGGCGTCTGCTGCTTCGCACCGCCGAGGCAATAATGTTCTACGGAGCAGACAGGGCCGACGCATTGCGGTGAGAATAGTACCACAAGCGCATCGCTGCGGTACAACGACGCGCGGCGCTTCGCATCGGGAGCTCGTACCGTACGGTCTCGGAACCGGCGGTGCTAGGGGTCGCGGGGGGCATACCTATTGAGCTCTTAGCCCGGGAACGACAGTCCGTCCACCGGGAAAAAGCAGTCCTGAGGAGGGAGACCGCGAATGTGGTTTGGGCCAGGACCATAGCGTCCTGGCAAGAGAGGTGGGATGCGGAGTCGCGGGGTCAGTGGACAGCTCGGGTTATTCCCCAGCTGGACATTTGGCTAAACCGTCAGCAGGGTGAGGTGGATTACCACCTCACCCAAATGTTGAGGGGGCACGGGTACTTCCGGGCCTTCCTCTATCGCATGGGAATAATTATTATTATTATTACTGTTGCAAATTCTGATGTGGGACTTCCAAAGAACACTTTCAAGTAGTGGATAATAAGTTGTTTATTCAATATACGATGACAAAATTGTACCCCCTTAAACAACAGTCTTCACATATCCTGATAAACTAGATCCTGACTGAACCCTCTTACAATGAACAAAACCACAATCATAAATTTGTAGATAATAATTGGAGCACACTTGTCACTTAACATTTTCTCTTTCTGTATATATATTTCTTGGTTATGTTTTACAAGCTTGCCAAGTACATTTCTTTTTCTTTTCCCTCTATCCTTATAGCAACCTTCATTGGTGGACAAAGTTATATGGAACAAATTTTGATTAAACTCAACAATTACTATTATTATTACTATTATTATTATTTTGTGTGAGGCGAGCCATGTTGTGGGTACTGCGACCAGACGGTCTTTTGTACCAAAGCCCCATTAGTGAAATAGAAGCTACCCTAAGGAAAGCCAGAAGGTAACGCACAGAAGAAATACGAACCTCAGGAGCTCCTTATTAAAGGGCCTTCTAATCCGCGCCAGAGTCGGACATTCACACAGGATGTGAAATGTGGTTTCCTCGTCCTCTTGACATAGTCGACACTTCGCCTCAACTGTCAGAGCAATTTTATTATATATGTAGATGATATTTAATTGCAGATAAGTAACCCATCCACCAGATGATGGTGTCGGTGTATAGGTAGAGTTGAATCACCTCCTTAGCTTGACGTAACTCTGGAGCATTATCCCAGTATAGGATTTGCTTAGTTTTCACCCATCCTTCTATCACAGTTTTGGTCGAAGACCAACTAATGCTGCAGTAGGATTCAAGGCCTTCGTACCGAGTTGACGAACCTTATCTAGCCAGTTCATCAGCGGTTTTATTTTCCCTAACGCCAGAGTTCCCCAGTACCCAAACGAGTGAGACTCTGTTAGAGACAGCCAAACGTTGGCGACAAAAAGTGTTGCAAAGGCGATGTTTCAAACTACCGCTTCATTGCTAAACTCTACTGCATTCCCAAACTTATCGAAAGCATAGTCTATGGCTCCTTAGCCTTCCACTGTAAGCCCATGCCCATTATTTCCTGGATCAAATCCTACCTTGATAATCTCAAATATAGGGTTCGATTCGATTCAGTGGTTTCTACCCCTTTTACATCTCACACTGGCGTACCGCAAGGAAGTCACCTCGGCCCATTGATCTTCATTTTGTCCATAAACGCTGGAGTTGGTAATTAGACACTCAGATGTACTAATATATGCCGATGACATGAAGATCTTTAAACGTATTTCCAACCCATTCGATTCTTTACTCGTTCAAGGCGATCTCCACAGCTTCTTCACCTGCTGCCAGAAAAATCCTCTGGATTTGAATATTTTTATGTGCTAATCTATCACCTATTCCCGCAAACGTCTCCCCTCTAGTCCTCGGGTTTATCTTCTTTCTGGACAACACATTTCTTCTGTCAGTTCCTTACGTGACCTGGGCATTATCTGCAATAGCGAACTCAATTTCCGCTCCCATATCGATCACATCGTTAATAAAGCCAATTCTGCTTTAGGCTTTGTAAAACGATGGTGTAAGGAATTGTCAAATTCCTTGGGTCGATAACCTTAATCTCTCCACTTATAAGAATTGTTTGAAATCGATTGACGTCCAACCTCTATGCAACCGCCGCGATGTCGCTGACATTATCTTTATCCATCGAATTATGAACGGTTCCATCGACTGTCCTGAAATTTTCATAACATCTCCCTGTACACCAATTCGCGCAATCTAAGATCCTTTCAAAACTTTAGCCTAGACAATTACCGCACCATTTGCGGTTACTTTGAACCTATAACCCGAACAATTCCGCCTGCTTAGATTTTCACATAGATAAAGTCTCTCTTATACTTGCTCTCATCTTCCTTCTTAGTCTTCGATTTTATTGCTATATATTCGGAAAAACTAAAATAATTTTTTTAAAAACATGTACTGGTAAATGTATAATTTCTTCCCCTCCTCACTCTTTAATTCCAAAAATCCATATGTGCTATACCTATTTTGACGGATGTGAGTCAAAATGACTCATTAAATATTTTTAAAGTTGGTCGTTTTACACACATGTAACTTATTTCTTGAGCATAGAGTTTTTTTGTAAACAATCTGATGCAAGAGTTTTCATGTTAAACTTGTCAATTCAAATCTATTACCATGCATTCACGCCTCTATCTAATATAGATACAGAATATTGAAAAACGGTTAAATTGTCAAGTTCAAATATCATGTAAAAGAAATAGAAGGCCGTCTGTACTAAATGTAAAAAAAGAAAGTTTTAAAACGGAATATATATATTATACATATTGAAATTGTTTTGAATAAAGTTTCTTTAAAATAAAATTTTATTTTTTTTCCAATCTTCAATTTTGATGGTTGAGTCAAAGTGACTCATTTCAGGCAAAATAGTATATACCCAACATCCGGCAATCTAGTGTTAAGATATATGGTCTTTGACAATTTGCCTTTATCGAACCACAAAAAAAAACATCGGTTTTCTTTGCGTTTCTCTACGTTCCTTTTAACTGGCTCATAAGTTTTACAGTGTAAAGATGAAAGTCAGAGCCGCTAAAACTGGACTTCTTCTCAGCTCAAATGCTGAAGAATTTGCCAGCAGCTGGCTATACGCCAAATATTTGTTTAGTTAAATTTTTATACTAACATTATTTTAAAATAATGAGATACATCTAGATAATATTTTTAAAATTTTTGCCGACAAAATTTATACAAATTTCATTAACTACTATTTATATTTTCCAGAACGATGAACAGAGATCATCAGTGTTAGATAGTTTAGAAGATAAAGCAATGTTGAAGCTCGCGGGAAAAAGGGTTTACTCTGAAGGACTGAGAGAAGACCCCAAAATTTAGATTGGTAATTTTAAAAATATTTTTAAAAATAGTTAAATGCTTACCCCATACATATTTTCTCATAGGTACATCAAATCTAGCAAATGCCGAAAACGTGAAGGAAATAGGAGGCAACAACTGAAAATTGTTTTTTTACATAAACAAATTTAATTTAAAGATGTATAACTCTAAGAAATCAAAGCCCTATGTGAAGAATGTGCATTTTTGGTTTATTCTCAACTCACTCCCTCATGATCCAGCAGAATTACTTTCTTATCGTTCAGTCAAAATGGGTTTTAAGATGAAATATACATAAGTAGGGGAGAGGTGGCATAAAAGGGATATTTTTGTTCTACTAGTAAATAAATAAGGTAACAAATTAAGCAGTTACAAACAGAATTAGAAACCTTAGTTATGTCACAATTGAAATAAAATACAATAATAAACCTTTCTTTATTTGCAGTTCTATATTTTCTTAGTTTTCAAAAGAAATGTACATATTTTGTCCCTTTCATCAATAAACTGTATTGAAAGCAGTGGCGGCTCGTGGAAATTATCCTTGGTGGGGCTAACTACTGAAAAAAAAACCAAAAGTAATATAATGAACTCATGCAGGTTTCCGCTCTACCAAAGAGGTACCGCACTCAGAGCGTTAACCGAATTGAAGTGTTCGTTTTCCCTAAAAGGAGTTTTACATTTCAGGAGAAAGTGTTTAAGGTACTATTCTACTCTAGAGTTTTCACAAAATCAAAATTTTTTTTTTTGCATTCTTCAATTCCTTACATCTTCAAAAATGACCTCTCAAATATTTGTAGAGGAATTCGGATGAGAAAAAAAGTTATAGCACTATATACATATAGCCGCGTGAGAGAACTCGGTATCGAAAATAGCCAGGGAGAGTATTGGCGGCAACCGATCAATCGAAAATGAAAGTCCACGTTTTATTCAATCTAACGGCTTTATTAAATCTTTAGGTCCAATGTGTGTACTATTCAAAGGCTGAAGCGCAAGTGATGGTATTGAGCTGCACCGAGGCGATGGTTGGCTCTTCAATTTTCTACACTCGGCCTTTACCAAAACTTTAAACGCGTTTTTCTCGAAATGACATTTTTTAAGTTGGCTGCAGGTTAATCTCCGGATCTACTGATCCGATTTCAATAAACCTTAGTGCGTTTTGTTTATTAAAGTATCATGTATGCCAATTCACCACATTTTTGCATAAAAATATAAAAGAAAAAAAATAGCGGAATATAATAAGGTAAAAAAAATTTCATTTTTTCTAACTTTTTTTTCAAACATTCGCCATTTTTTTTGTTGTTGGAATTTTTGACTAACGGTGGTGAATTGGCACTTAAGGAACCTTCCTTTTTAAATCCCCATTCGAATTTTTTGTTTCAGACATGCCAGTTCGGAGATTAACATGCAGCCATGGAACCATCTTTTTTTTGACACTTAACTTTGGCGCCCTCTATTTAATAATAATAATAATAATATGCCAAAAATAAAAATTTGTTTGTATATGAAAAGGGTCCATTTACATTTTGTGAAAGTTTCATCCCAATACTTAATAAAGCGGCTGAGAAATAAAAGTTTGAAAAAGGCCTTTTTTTGACGCTCTAGAGTAGAATAGTACCTTAAATTAGAAAATACGAGATTCCTTATAGTGACGTAGACTGTATGCATATGAGTTCATCGACTCAAATCCTTCGGGGCTATCTCACGTTAGCCCCTAACAGCCTCTTTCACAGCTATCTGTGCACGCCAAATCGGTTACGAGTGTTAGAGGATAGCTAGCACACACATTTAAACCTCTCATCCGCGGGGCTAGAAAATTTCAGCCCCCTGCGCTTCGAAAGACACTCAGACAGAAGAGAAATATCTAAAATTTATGTAAGAGAGAAGCAACTGTGTGTGCGCCGAGCCTTCACGGCTTGTAAATGTAGAAGGTTTTGGCAGGGCTAATTTGTTTGAGCCCTCACGCATAGAAACGCAACGGAAAGGAAGCGAAATAAAACTAAGGTTATCAAGAGAACAAGACTTAGCAGCTTTGTTCTCGCTTATTATTGTTGGCTTGGGGCTCGTTGTCTTTAGCTCTTTCTTATTGTACGATATTTATATTTATACATATATATATATTTATACGATATTCTCTTAATACCTTTGACAACAAAACTGCAATAACGTTTTAAGACGCTTTCTTTAAACTCGAATTTTTAACACAATTTTGTTTGAGAAATTTATGGTGGGGCTAAGCCCCACTAGCCCCTAAGGTAGAGCCGCCCCTGATTGAAAGGTACACAGTGGTGGATTAAGTCAGCGCGGGGCCAGTAGCAAATTCTATCTAGGGGCCCTTTTGCTTTAGGTTATCAACCTACCCTGATTTGTTAAAATATCCCAATTATCATATCACGGAAATGGCGATTCTTACGAAAAAATGTGTAGAGACATTTTTTGTAGAGAACTGGATGATCTACAATTTTTGTCTGAACTATTTTTGCTGTAAAACTCACCGTTTTAGCTGAAAAATGCAAAAAACCCATTTTTGCAAACTTTCACCATGAATAAAATTTTTTGCACAAGGAGGATCAATGGGGACTTTTCACAATTAATTTATAATAGTATTCCTAACATTCGTACCAATTTTTAGCTCTATGGGAATTATTGCAACCTTCAATGTCTTATTTGACCGGACTATTACGACTAGCTCGATGACAATAACAGGGAATTCCCCTGTTAGTTTTGGAGTGTTGCCAACTTGCGTGCAGTGCGATGCAAAAAATATTTTAAATTGATAATTTTTTACGGACAGAAAGCGTTGGTGCGCGGGGCCCCCAAATGCGCGGGGCCCGTAGCATTTGCTACTCTTGCTACGTGGCTAATCCGCCACTGAGTACACAGTTATTTATGAAAGGGACATTGCCCAACAATAAGGAAAATCACCTTGTACTTTACTGAACATTAATTTGTGTGCATATAGATAAGTCCATGTACTTACGTTACGTTAAGCACTTTTAATTTAAAATCACATTTTTTAAACTAATTAAAAATCAACAGTCTCACAGTTGACAGATAATTGTTTTGATTCTTGCTCTGCGCCGCTCTTTGCATTATTGATTGTTTTTGGACTCTGACTCTTATTCGCCTTTGCGTTTTTAATTTGCTTCCCTTCTTGAGTCTTCCTACAATCTCTATCTTGACAACATGAAGCTTTCCCTGCGTGACGACCCCAAACGCTTTTTGCATTTTGTTAACTCGGATGGTTACCCACGATACAGCCTTTCCTTAGGCTTTGTATTCAAAGGAGTTTTGGAACAAGGCAATTGAGAGTCCTCACAATCTTCCAGGGAAGTAGGGCTGTCAAGATGTCAGACTGAAGCTATCAATTTGATGGTTTTCGGGAGATCCAGGATTTGGTTATTTCAGGTATTGGTTTATATTCTATAAAGAAATCAAAAACTATTTATTAATTTCAGATTTATAACTCGGGCAAGAATTCGACGGCTTAAGTTAAGATTACGGAAACCCCACGGATTTTAATGAAACTTTCTAACAATATTCCTTTGACTCTAAAACGGGCGAATATGCAAACATTTTTTATCGAAAACCTATAGTTTCCGAGATATTCAACTTTAAAAATTTTTGTATCTGTCAAAAATTTTCGCATATTTAACGCGAGTTTTTGCAAAATTTCACTTAAAATTTTACCTCATATTGCTTTCACTGCACTGGCAACACTGATTTTGTTTCCCTAATAGTGACTTAAGGCTAAACCCTTCTGCAATCTACTGAAAATACAGAAATTTTAAATTATTGCTTGAAATTACTTACCTCAATTCTGTTCCATCTAATTCCAACTTAGTGCAACGGACATTTTAGTATTCAAGTTTCCCATTCTACCTGCTGCAGCTGATGCCTTCCGTATATTTCCGTGTATTTGCTCTATCGTGGTCGCCCACGTACCTACAAGGCTTTTACACGGTATAGAAGCATCTGTTGCGACTGATGGCACTCCAATGTGAAAGCAGGGTATTTAGGATGATTTGAGGGTTATAATAAATATGATTAGGAGTGCGATCAATGTAAAAGAATGTCCATGGGAGAGTAATTAGCATTAAATCAGGATTGCACATTTTTCAGTTGCTATGTGAGTTTCGGAGAGTAGAGACTAGGAATTTCCATAATTTAACAAGGTGCAGCTCTGAAACGGTAAGTTGTATAAAAAAAATGTTCAAATAAAAGTTGTTTATAAAATTAAAAGGAACAATTTTTCTATTTGGATCGTAGCTGAAGAATGAAAATTTCCGGACAAAAAAGTGGAAAAACACTTTTTTTGGCACTTTAGCGCCAACTACTACGCACATTTTTTGTTGTACAACATAGCACCAATGACATTAATTGTAGATAACGGTGCCCTCTACATTTTTTGTTCAATAAATTTTTCTGTAAAATGCATAGTTTTCGAGAAAAATGCATTTCAAAATATTTTTGAGTTTTTTCAAAACTATTTTTGAGTTTTTTCAAAAACGCACAGAGGTAGCACGTGGCCTTCGCTAGGTAAGCTTTCTTTCATCATTCTCTAACGACTCACCAAGTTTCATTCTCAGGGTCGATTTCCGAACTACAGCACTTTTTTTCGACAGATTGACTGTACTATAGGAAGACGAAAAACAATCTGCCATACAAATTTACATACAGCCTAAGTTTTGATCACATCCTAATTATCTTTTGCCCACAGGTTCCGAAATTTAGAGTTTAGTTAGGCAAAGAAAGAAACATTAATTTTATACCGTTACACCTGAATCTCTAGCTGATTATGTCATATATATTTTCCGGAAAAAATTTAAAATTAAGGGTGATTTAAAAAAATATCGGCTCGTGGCAATTGAATTTTCTTCGGTAAAACATAATTATTGAGTATTTTGGAGAATCTGTAACAGCATAAGTTTGCCTCATGAGATTTGGACCTGTATAAAGCAGTCTCGTATTCAGACTTCAGTTTGCAGTTCAGTTTCTTATGTCCCCTTACACCTTTTAAAACGATAGAAATATTTGTAAAATGAGAGCTACAGTATTTTGCAATATAATTAAAAGTTTGACTGTTAGTAGTTTCAGTGTTAAAGCTCATGCTTTCTCCAACATATTATGTAAACACGTGAATCACATTGATCTTAATTGGAGCTGCTTTTGCAACAGCTTGTTTTCAAGAGCACTGGCAGTTCTTCGTAGCGTAACCGAAGTACATCGTTCTGAAGCTTACGTTGATCATTCCGTCTGCACTCCAGCTAGATCATGAATTTTATTTCGCAATATCAAGAAAAGCTTGTGATCGCTGTAAGCGAGAAGTGTATTTTCTTAAAGCACAAAATTGGATGTGAAGTTCTTAGCATGAAATGATAGTTTTCTTTATTTATGCGGTTCGGTTAATAATTACCCACTTTAGCATGTGTACATATGTTCAGGTAGCATTGGAATAATGTAGTGAAAAGGCTGTTGTGCTCAATTAGTATAAGAATCACCGTAAGTGGAATTGCAAGTGGCATGTGCTTACGTTTTTCATTCACTACTACATTAAACTAAGTCTAACTATTGTATATACTAATGAAGCGCTCCAACATGGCAACGCGATCTAACAGTGGTGTGAAAAATGTTACAAAAAACGAGGAACGCGCAATGGGATGTATTCACTATAAGCGGCGAGCGATGTTTGTTGTACGTATGAATTATATTTCATAATAACAAGAATATTACTTTTAGTTTCTATTGTTCATTTACAAATTATACCTATTTCTAAAATGTACGTAAATTAAAATTTCTTTCTTTTAAGATTTCATCCTTTGCTATTATTACGATTCACAGTTAAATCGGAATGAACTATTCTCAATGTTTACAATATAATTTATGGGTTATTTAATTTTGTTTAACATGATATTGGCATTGATATGAATGAAAAATCATAAGTAAGCTAAAGCTTGGTTTTGTTTAACTAAAATGCAATCTTTTTCATATCAATACGTAAATAAAAAGTGAGCAATTGGCGGAACATTTTTACCGAGTTTTTTGCTATCGTTGCTTATTAATGTTTTCATATATTCCATGAAAGGTTTTCAGGCTTATTATTACTACAATATTATTATTATTATTGTGTGTATTCAGATATTGTCTGGCTCGGGTTGCCCCAGTGGTAGTGTCCCCAAAGTCGAGCATTTTGTCAAGACCTTAGGGGTTTGTATGTGTTGTTTTCTTCGTGTTTACTGTATTTTTTTGTGATGTTATAATATTATTTAAGAATTTTCTGCAGGTATTCAGGACAACTGATTTTTGTATTGTATGTAGATATTTTTAGGTATATTTAACGTGTGCATATGTTTGAATGCAATGTGTTGCGGTAATTAGTATGTGCCGGTTAAAAAAGTGCCATTTTGCTCCTGCAAAACAGGGAGAGAATGCGTTCTTCCGGCGGTGGTATAGTAAAAAAAATCGTTTTTTCCGATTTTTTTAGATAGATTTCATATGAAATACTACTATTTCAGTCTACCTGGTGAAAAAATTTCGAAAAATTAATGGTGCCAAACGTAGACATCAAAAATAAAATTTGTAAAATGATATATAAGTTAACGAAATTTATTTTCGTAGAATTAAAGAAAAGACATCTGTTCACGTCGAACTACCGATTTATTCTATCTGAATATTTTACGGCTTACAATAATTATCACTTTTACAACTATGCATTATAAATTTCTTAGGTCGAAGTGGCGGCGCATCGTGCACTGCAGGTCATTGGACGCGTGAACTCCGTATGCGGGTTGTGTTAACTTGATTGGCTCGAGCCCCGGATCTTGAAGTTTTTCTGAAAAATGCCGCCCACCCGCCAATATTTTTACCTTTATCATCATCATCATTTCAGCCATAAGACTCCCACTGATGGACATAGGCCTCCCCCAAAGAACGCCACAACGACCGGACTAGCGTTGCTCTTTCTCTGTTAAGCCTATATTTTTTCCAAAAATACATGGACGTGTCGGAGATATATATTTTAATTAGGATAGGACATGATAGGGTCTGAAATAAAACGTAAGATTAAAAATAATTATTATATTGCACATTGAAATTACAATTTTACTCATCGAGCCTTTTGTTCTGCAAACAAATCTATGGCTTTGTCATAATTAATCTCATGAGCAGTTCGATTTTATATTGCTAATATTGCGAGACTCGATGAACGTTCCTGGCTCATCGACGATCGTAGATAATTTTCGCTCGCAGCTTGCGGATGTAGTAGGAAGCGTAGAGTAAATTTGCAGAGCAATACAAATATTAGGAAAGGCATCCTGCAAATCATGCGTATAGATCTGTTGCAAGAGATTGAAAGCGCTAGCAGTTTTTTTATCTCCAAAAAAAAGTGGAGCTTGCTCTTTAAGAACGTAGAGTTCCTGGCAGAATTCAACTGTGTTTAAGTCTCGCTCGTATTTTCGTCCCAGATCTGCTCCATGATTCTGCAGAAGATCGCTGGACACCTTTCGCGTCCAATATAATAATATCTTCAGCATGATGATGGGATTGCCCCGCTTCTGCAGTGCGTCAGGGATGTTTGCGGAGTACCATACTGATGGCTTTGCAGCCGTCATTCGCAAAAAAACTATATCTCTGCTCCGTAGAACACGGGACAGTCCCAACAATATCCTAAAGATTATAGCTGATAGGTTCACTTCGCCACTGTGGAGGTGCCTTGTGCGGAGAGTGATCACGGAAACCAGCTCGCTTCCTTAATCGCCCTCGGCGCGGGGAAGTGGACCTTTTATGTTTATATTTAAAGTGCTTTGTGTTTTTATTGATATTAACCTACTATAGGCCTTACGAACACACTATGAATCCTTTAGTTGTCCGAAATAAACAATTTTTATTTTTATTTTTATTTATTTATTATGTGACTAGCTGAGTAATCCGGTTTCACCCGGTGTACCAAAAATATTAATTAGTTAAATACTTCGGAAATGTTGGTACTACAACCAGATTAGGAAGTTTAGAACCGTCCAAAACTCATTTTGCTACCACCGTCTATATCAGAAGGGCTAATAATCTATTCTGTACTTATATGTTTTCATTGTTAGGTGTTAAATAAATTGATAAAGGTATTATTATTTTTTATTTTTACTATTTCATCGTTACCAGACTTAAATTCGTAGAATTGCAAAAATTGTTGTCATCATATTGGTTCCGCTATTTAGAATTTCCAAATTTTGATAGCAGATTCGAAATTAGTGCCTCGGAATACCCATAATAATAATTTTCAATTAAATTCGTTGAAGTTCGACAAATTTTGGTCGCCATATTGAATCCGCTTTCTTAAATTTCTACATTTCGAGCATAGATTCTCAATCAAGACCTCCAAAAACCCCCAAACACCAATTTTCATGGTAATCCCTTGAAATTTACAATTTTTGGCCGCCATCTTGGGTCCGCCATTTTGAAACTCATGAATACAAAGTAGCCTATATGTTAGGCCGGGATACGTAGTATCTTCACTCAAAAAATGAAAATAATCGGACCCAGCGTTTAGACGTGATTGAGCAACAAACAAACAAACAAACTTTCGATTTTATATAATGTATACAGGGTGTTCAGAGGTGGGAGGGAAATATTGCAGGAGGTGAAAGGTCAGGCCGAGGCAAGCAAAAAATCGTATGGGTGGGGGGGGGGGGGTTATCTCGCACCGTTCGGCAGTTACAGGGTGATTCGTTGTATAGTCAAAAAAAAAAGTGTTAAGTGGTTCACTTTTAAATTTTGCGGAAGCGCGCGTTTAGCGCTTATACGTGAGCACTTAACTTTAAACGCATTTTTCTCGCTAAATCACTTTTTCACAATCGGGCGGACACGCTGCTCAAAAACCGCTCGATGGATTGCTTTGAAAATTTGACTATCACAATACGATTATCTAGTAAAGTACATATCCGTTTTTTGATTGATCAAAAACCTTTTTTTTTACAGACGATTTAGTGTCGATTTTTTGGACGAAAAATCGAATTTTTTCAAACTCGTGCCATTTTTGCAAAAATCATTTAAAAAAAAAATCGTATGTACTATACTAGCTTTTAATATGTACTTTAAGAAAACTTTTACTTTTTTGTTCTACGTGCTATGGTTCCCGAGGTACGTGTCCGCCTGTTTGGGTATGTCAAAAAAAGGCGTTCTGCAAGAATGGCTCTACAGCCGCCATTTTGTATCCAAAATTGAATAAAAAAATTTTTTTACATACTTCTACGTACCCTTAGTAGTCTCTGAAAAAATCAAACCGATTTCTTTTCCCATCTTCTCAAAATAAATTATCAAAATAATGCCTTTTTTATGCCTCTAGAGTGGTGTTAACCCTTAATAACTAAGTTCTTAACCACTTCGGTACGAGTGTCGACTATAGTCGACGGCCACAGACGAACACGCACAGCCGAGTGTCGACTTTAGTCGACGGCTGTGATATGAACGCACACGGCCGATGCGAATAGTGCCGGCTGTGGGCAAAATTTCGTGGCCGATGCGCGCCGTACCGAAGTGGTTAAACTAATGTAAGTATACCTAAGTAATTTTCAGTTGGCGCCAAACAAGCAAATTAATTTATTACGTAAAGCGTGATGCGTGGCGGTTTAATTTTTTTGTTAAAAAGTTTTTATTCTTTTTTCTTTAATTCAGTTTCTTGGTATTCTCGATATAAACTACAGCTATTTTTTATTTAGTGGTAAAAGAAAACGAAGTTCTGTTGCAGGACTAAGTTGCAAAATAATAACCCAAACTTTTCTTTGACTCTTTAATTAAAATAATTTCCTATTAGCACTTTTAATTTCACCTTTAACTTTTGTTTAATTCTCAATTTGTTAAGATTTCCCTCTTTTTTCCTTACAATTCTAGTAATTTCTATGCAAGTGAAAATTATTCTACTTATATTAGAATGAAGGTTTTCATAGCGCTGGGTCAGCTTGAGGATAAATTCTTCGTAGCCGTGGATGCCGGGTTGATGGGTAAGATGACTTCTTGTCCTCTCAGCGAAAACCTATAAGTTTTTTTTTTATGACAAGAGGGACCCCAAATATAAATGTATAAAAAAAAAATGAGAAAATATGGGCTAATTTCTCCAGGACAAATTAGAGGGTTGAATGAAATGTTCTTATAGAATTAACGAAAGTATCCTTTAATCATTTAGATTAATATGATGAAAATATACTCACTTAATAAAAATGATTTTCTCACAACTCATACCGCATCGAATGAGTTCATAGTGTGCGTCAGAGCTTTGTGCTTTTGTGCTTACTTCTCACGACCGCATCGAATGTCTTCACCGCCCGAGGCACGCTACATGACGTAGAATTGTTCTCTATTTGGAGCACAAGCATTTCTGGGAGGCTTTCCTTGCCTTCTGCATATTCTCAGTGTTGCCAGAAAATCTACACAACTAAGTCAAATAAGCGTTTTATTTCTCAACTTAGTCTCCTTTTAGTTCCATACTTTTAGTCCAGGTTTGTCCAATTTTTTTTATTGCTTTCAAATAATAGGTTTTCTCGAGGCCCTCAAAATAGGCATTTGTTTCAGTGATGATCTCTTCATTCGACCAAAAATGAAATATGTAGTCGCAGGGGGCTAAATCTGAAGAATATGTTGGATGGGGTAGCAGCTTGTAGCCCAATTTATGGATAAATGGAAAAATGGAAAAATAATGCTTAATCAGTACACGATATTCACTTTTGTCCATTTTCGTAAAAATTCACGAGGTTGTCTGCTTTCAATGACTGTCAAACATAAACTAAATGACGCAGATTGCTCAAAATTGTACAATAGTCTATTAATAGATGGCAGCTAACGGGAGCAGTCTTGCATGTAAAATTACTGCGCGAGAAATTCAAAAAGTCACTGACTTAATACAATGAAACTGCCCTCGTTTATAAAGCTTATACTTTTTTCATGAAATTCAACCAATAAATAAATCGCTAATCATCTCAGATGACTGTTGATTAAAAAAGGTTACACTAGTCGTCTAAGTCGTTTACCTACACATTGAAAAATATTTGGACGATAGTTTTTAGTCTATACAAGTGCTGATGTTTTATTTCAACACCAACCACAGGTCGAATTTTTTTTTCACATGTTTAAAACTATCTGCAGTAAATTCTTCGGTCATCAATACGTACGATTGCAAGATTATAAATGTTTATTTACACCAGTGTGCAAAAAATTAGCATCGTTCGATGACTTCGATATAGATACCTTGTTAATTGCAAACTACTTGTGGCACAATGATAAGTAATACAGGAATTTATTAATCTGTTCTTATTCTCTAATTGATAAAAACAAAAATCAGAATAAAATATTAAGAAAATTGCTCTATTGAGATTTCTTTAATAATTCGTGTGTTGTACTTCGTTTTTCATCAGCACATCTATGTGGCATAGAATCTACTATCGACGGTTCCAAAATTAATTATAATTGATCAAGGAAGACAACGCGATCAGCCTTTCCCTTTTTGAATTTTTTCAAATTTTTGGTCAAAACTGCTGTGTGATAGATTTTTTAGATATACATATGTATGTACATGTTGCACTTCTACTATTGTGAAGAAAGACCGCCCAAGCTAAATACTCGTATATCGATCCATATGGATTGTTATACTGAGACTGAGTAATTGATCAATGGATACATTAAAATATTCAGCACATCTCGTCGGGATCAACAAATGTGCCGTACTTGAAGGTAATACAAAAATGCTGGGAAACATTCCCTTTGAACTTCTTTATTACTGTCAATTTTCTTACAAATTCTATCTAATTAAATATAAATTAACACAATATAAGTCAATTAGTAAAACGAGGTACAAATACGAGTGTATGACCGCAACACTGCATATTCATCAAAGTTTGCAAGTTTGAGAAAGTGAGAAACTCTTCGGTGTAAGATCAATCTATAATATTTTATTTGGAATGTCAGACAAAACACAAAAATGCATAAATATTCAACTCTTTCATTTTAAAAGAAAGCAAAATAAAAACAACATAAAAAATTATTAATTCCAGACTCCCTGTTGTGGTAAATTTTATAAATGCCGATACTGTCATGATGAGAATGAGGCGCATCACTTTGATAGAAAAACGTTGACAGAATTAATTTGCACCGAATGTGATACCCGACAGAAAGTTCAAGCTGATTGTGAAAACTGCGGAGTGCGCTTTGGAAAGGTGAGGGAAATATGTAGAACAAACGTTTTATGGCATGATTTACACATTTATTTTTAAACTAGTAATAACTATAAATTATTAAATGTATATGATATATCCAACTGCATATTTATCTATCAAATTCGACTTGAAATATGTAGAGGATTTCACAAAAACCATGTTTATGTCCAAAAGTTTTAAATCGATTACATATTACAGTTCACGAAATTAATATTGAGGCAGCTCATTTTTTTATCGGCAGATTACTGCAAGACAACTGGACGCCACTGTACCGAAATAGAACTATCAATTAAATGGTAACTATTTCCTACAGCAATAGTTTAAATGGATATTAGCTCATTCCTTAAGAGTCTGCTTGTGATATCATTACTAAGTCTTTTTTTGTATTATAAAGTCTGCAGTTTGAGTGCGAAATATGTAATTATAGAGGCAGTGTTTTTTTGAGGTGCGTAATTTTTGATGAATTTAATATTTCTATTCGAAAATACGGTAAATTACTTCACTAAGAATTTTTGATAGTTTTATGACAATTCTTCCGGGTTTGAGTATCATGGGTCGAGGAAAGTGCCTTACGGAAGAAGAAAAGTTAAAAATTTCTATTTATAAAGAAAACGGACTTTCTAATCGCGAAATTATGAAGAAAATGGAATGATTACCGAATGTTGTTGATCATCTTATAAAATTAATGTAATTTTAATTATGGTAAAAAAAAGGGCTACAACAGCACCAAAAACCTCTCAAACCGACAAAAAAATTCAATTCAAGAAATTCGTAAAAAAAGTCCTTAATTTAAAAAAAAATTTTTAAAAACAAGCTTTTATCGTTTTCTACTCGTTGAACCCTTTTATTTGATACCCATGTCAAGGGGGTTGTAAAGATAAAGGTAAGCCGTCATATTGGGGTGTCCGCCATTTTGGATTTAGAACGATATTAAATATACTATATTGCATTGTCGTCGGATTTATATAAGTATAGGTATCAAATTTCATCTTTTTGCCATTACGAAAACTGGTTCAAAATTCAAATAAAGTTAAAATAAATATTACTCGTGAGTTTTCAGTGTCTCGCGATAACGTGTTCGGCGCGTGCCTCCCAAATTTGATGGGGTTGCATACGGATATTATCTATAGGACCAAAGTACTCATCAAGACGAATCAAACGAGCCCAAACTCGATGGGGTTGTGTCGTTTTATTGCGGAATTCCTATGACCACCTTCCAACTCCAGCATCAGATCAGCTCCATCTCATCATAATATTGCATTGTCACGCAATATACATATGCATGCAAAATTTCAGCTCAATCGGAAACCGGGAAGTGGGTCAAATTTCACTTCCAAGATTTCATTACAGACACATGGACAGGTGAAACTAAATAAAAGCTTGTAATAATCTGTTTTCTTCTCAAATTAAAGCTACGTAAACGTGGTTTTGCTGTTGATGTTAGAAGAGTGTAACAAATTTTGCATGCTTCTCTAACATTAGTTTATACAAAAAGGCTGAAAAACCACCGCTTACTGCTTCTCACAAAGAAGTAAGACTTTCTTTCGCCAAGAAATACAGAATTTTGAACACTGAATGGCGAAATGTGATCTTCAGTCAAAAGAAGTTTAATTTAGACGGCCCAAACGGTTGTCAAAAATATTGTCTAGAGTTGCTTGATGATTCACAGGTTAGGATGATTCGAAATCTTGGGAGTAAAAGCGTCATGGTGTGGGCCGCTTTTGGTCATCGCGGAAAAATTCCGATTTGCGGGGTTCCTCCAAAAATGAACGTGATCAAATACAAAGAAGTCCTAGAACTAATGTTGGATGAACATGGCGAAGATGGTGGCGATAATGTTGTTTTTCAACAGGATAATGCTGCTGTTATACATATATGGTTATCTCCCTAGCGGGATGTATAACAATTAAGATCTTATTCCTCGAATAACGGTAATGATATCTCTTTTGATAATCGGCACTTTACTTAACTTGCGACTCCTTATAACCGGACTTGCGACTCCCTATATTTTACAAAACGAATTTTAATAATGTTATCGTGTCCGCACCCTTCTGTTACTCGGTCGAGATTCAATTTAATTTTCGACTGGGAACTTAAGGTTCCCGGTCAGCTTATTGGAATATTTCAATAGTTCCAGTTATTTTTTGCGCGCGTCGATATTTCGCCGGCGTGCATGTCGCTCGTCAGTATAAATTAGTGGGTACTTGAACTTGGTTTGGCACTTGAAGGTGTCGCCCAAGAATAATTAACGCAGTCGTAAATTATATTGATTTTATGCATTTCAAGTAAATGTGAAATACCTCAAATTTCGTTAACGTTGTGTCTAGAAATTTAAGAGGTACTTTACCCCAGCGACAAGTGTCTCTAATAATTTTAGATATTTTATTAGGCTTGAATACTGAAAATCTGGGCGATATTTCGGTACACAACACTGCTGGCCACACATTAAAACTGGTTCAAGGTTGTAAATGCAGCTAGTTTGGAGTAGCCATTGAGAAATCCTGACTTGAACCCAGCCGAAAATTTATGGGGAATAATGGTACGATTTTGGCATGCAAGTGGCAGGCAGTTTAAGACCGTATATGAGTTAAAGACTGCAATTTTATAAACCTGGGATAATAGAAAGGAAATTTGCCAAGAAAGACTTGTAAATTCTATGCCCAATAGGAGGTGCCACTAAATATTAAGGTTCAACTGAGATTTGAATAATAATTTTTAAGAAAAAGCGTTGTACTTTTATATTATATTGAATTGCCTCTATATTAATTTCGTACGGAATTTGGTTATTTCATTTAGTAATGAATGAGTTGTGAACTTTTATTTAAAATATAGTATTTTGTAAGATTTCGTAAAAGTTTATTTTTGTTGTATTTTGATGTATTTAAATTTTAAAACTGGGACCAAATATAAAGTAAATATTTTAAAAAAAATATAGAGGCCGAAATGAAACTCTGTAGGCCGTGTTTTTTTGCCAAACGGTTGATGAGCAAAAATTTAAAGGAAGACTGTTTTACAACCTTATTTCAAATTTTGAATATTTTCACTGGGTAATGACATAATTGTTTACATTGCTCTTGGGCAATATTAATAGAATATGATAGATGCTCCTACAAGAGAACTATCAAATTTAATTATTATACATGTGGCATTATAATTTAATCCTTTCAGTACACTTGTCTTATATGTAACTTGTTTGATGACGAAGAGAAAAGCCAATACCATTGTGATGGCTGTGGAATTTGTCGTATAGGAGGTAAAGAAAAATTTTTCCACTGCGAAGTATGCAATATGTGCCTTCCCATTCAGCTAAAAATTGATGGTCACCGTGTAAGTATTCCACGCACAAAGTCACACTACATAGTGGAATTAATTCTAGACACTTTTCATAAAGATTTGTTTTATTTGATATTTAGTTATATTTTGCTGTGCCAAATCGACCCCGATACTTTTTTTATTTTAATCTTAATGTTTCAAAGTTTTGTGATTTCAATCAACCAATCACATGGTCCATTGCGTTAATTAAATAGGAAGAACTTCAAGGTATTTATCATTGTTAAGTCACACATTATGTTTTGAGAAATGAAGATCATAGTACAGTGACTAAAAGTGCGAATCAAGATTAAAAAATGGCCCCTGAAATTTCGAAACTTCTTGATTGATAACCCTGGAAAGAGAGGCATTGCACTTCGTAAAGAAGGGTATACCTACATATGAAGAAATCATGAAAAGGTTAGCCGGTAGAGCAACGATTACAACTTAAAACGTATTTCGCATTTATTATCTGCGTTTTGTTAATGAACTATACAGTGCTTAGTACGTTTTCCCCATAGAAATCCAGGTTACGGGAACATTTCTGAAATTTCCCACTTTTCAGAATGTTGCAAACTTCACGGCAACAGGAGAAATGTCATTTTAATTTTATTTATCTTCGTTAAAAATCCAAATTACCAAAAATAAATGGAACAGTCTGTCCCTTTAATGCTCTCTTTGACCGGGTTTTATATTTTATGAAAACAAAGAATGCTGGCGTATATACAAGGGTGCAAAGTAGCCGATTGCCACACGATGGCGGAATTGGGTGCAGAGTGAAGAGAGTGGGTAATCGACTACTGACCGAGAAGGGTCCTCGAATTCAACGATTTTTCATTGATGATGCTGGGTTAAAAGGAAAAGTGCCAAATTGTTCTTTTTTAATAATTACAATGATAAGTGCACAATTTCTGCGCGCGTGTGTGCTTGTTTTATACGACTTTCACCTTAGTTAACCGGGCGAATAGTCTTAGCCTGGTATGGTAAACATAAACATATACTCAGGGGTCTTACATAAATAATATTTAGTCTTATCCCCTCAAAGAGATTGGTAATCATTCTTGACATTTTTAAGCTCTGAACATAAAATCGCTTCACAGAATTTCTCAATCGTTTTTTGGACAGGATTTCCACTTCATTAGAAAAACGCAGCTATTGATTTATATGTGAGATTTTAGTAAACAACCCAAAAGTCACTAGATAAATTCCACTATGTATATTTTTTTTTATTGTTTCCATATTTAAAAAAAATGAAGGTTTTTGACTTTTATTTTTTCAGTGTGTTGAGAACATTTCTAGAGGAAATTGCCCCGTATGTTTAGGAGACATTCACACATCAAGAATACCATGTCACATTCCTGACTGTGGTCATTTGTTGCATAAAATGTGTTTTGACCAGTTAGTAAGTTCGCTGCATTATTTTTCTATTATAATTAGTTAAAACCATTTAACATTTTATTTATTAAAAAAGCTAGCATCTGGCCATTATGTATGTCCTACATGCCAAACATCTATAATTGATATGACAAAAATGTGGGAATACCTTGACATGCAAGCACATATAATGCCGGTGCCTAAAACATTTGATAATCATGTAGTTACTATATTTTGTAATGACTGCCACAAGGTATGTACTATTATTATTATTATTTTTTTTTTGTTTTGTTTGTTAAAATGTATTAGAGGTATATGCATAATTTTAGACCTCCAAAGTACAATACCATTTCATTGGCCTTAAATGTTCCCATTGCGGTGGATATAATACGTCTCAAAATATTAAAAGACCAAGAGCTTGGTCAACGGGTATAAACATATACTAAATTTAAACACAATTAAATAACTAATATTTATAAAATATTTTGCTTATATATTTTTAGAAAACAACTCAACTTCGGCCTAACGAATGTAATCATTGAAATATATGGACCAAACTTTAATTCCATGAATATGTACTTTGGTAATTGCAAATATATCGACTGAACTTTAATAACTTGTGTCTTAACGCCTTATTTATTGCACATTCTAATATAAAACTTTTTAAAGTTTCTATTATGATCTAAATTTGCCTTTGAAAATCACTGAGCGTTTCCTTTAACTGGTACACATGTACGTACAGTGAAGACCAAAGCTGTACAAATGATTATCAATTTCGGATTCTGGTAGATCTTTTTCTCATATAAACTAACTAAAAAAATCTTTTTATGCATATAAATTCCTTAATTACACTACACCATTCCCTCGGCGGGTTTTGGCTGCGAGAGATGGCAGGCTAGCATTGGTGGTAGCTTGTGGGGAGGTTTGCCAAAGGGCACACTTCGCCGCCGGAACGGACCACTGACTCAGGAGGGATTTGTAGTGCGTTTCTGTATCTCAGTTGAGAAACTTCTCCATTCTGTGACGAGCAAATTCACCATGCCTAACTCTATCAGTTGAGTTGATACGCTTCTGTATGTACCAAGCGAGAAAGGTGGGGTGAGTTGTGTAAGGTGAGAAGGAATATAGGAATTTGAAACACAAATCGAGAAAGTAGAAATGTCAAAACTGTCATTGTTAGTTTTCGCCGCACGAAAAAAAGGAAGTAGTGACCAACAACGATGGGGAAAGCCATTCAGGTAATTAATGCAGTGATGCACCACATCACCCACCCATCAGAAATTCATGGTGGAGGATGAGATCGTTCTGCACCACATTCCATACATAGGGGACGAGGTTCTAGGAAGGGACCTTCATCGAGGAGCTCACCAAGAACTACGACGGGAATGGTGTGCGGCGAAAAGGATCTGTCTTTCATGGACGATCCTATTTTCGTCGAGCTTGTCCACGCGTTGATGCAATATCATGCTAAGGAGAACGAGACTGTCAATCAACGGGGGCCCGGTACCGGAGCGATAAGGGCGACAAGGAGGCTAAACCCCCGAAGTCAACTGAATTGGAAAATAACAATAAAAAAAAATATTAATTAATGTCTATAAAATAAAAATTAATGGCTTCTGTCGCCTCGCGGGGTTTTGGGTTGACGAGGTTTAGAAGTCTGCCCAATTTCAAGATGGTATTGGGCGCATGGCTATCGGACATAAGAAATCCTGGAGGAGGCAGTTTTTGTGCTTGTTATTTTGCCTGCTAATTTCTTCTGAAAATACGAAAATAAAGACATATACATTATACATACATATGTACAAATTTCAAAGTTATTATTATTAAGTAAAACTTATAAAATTTTCAGCAATATATTCATTAGATCCTTTACGATATATTTTAACTACAAACTACCAACAAGAAACTAGAGCGGACAAAATGACGTGAAATGCAGAATGGCAGTAGAGATATTCTCTATTTGCTAGTTACAGAAACGAGCTGCTGATCGAAATGAATCCCCACAAGGTCTTGCTCCAACCACCCTTTAACCTCCCGTGGCTAAATTATTTAAGGCAGGTCCCTATAATTGTCCAGGCTGAGATAAGGAGGCCTAGGGAGGAGTTAGGGAGTGAAATGAAAACTTAATTTCCACTGAATATACTAAGCTTTATTACACTATGGGATTGTCGCATTATAATTTGGATTTTAGATAATTCAAAAATTCAACGAGATCGTGAAAACAATTTGGTACTGAGTAGAAAAAAAAACTAATATTATAATACATAACTTGTAAACAAATGAAACACCCCTTGTGACTCGACAAGCAATGATTTTTCTCTAACATAACAAAAAAAAAGTTGGCCGAGTAAATTTCTTATAATACTAATGTGATATAACGCCACTGAATAACATTGCGAATACTACCTTCTGAACATTGCGTGAATCTTAAAATTCAACAGGGTTTTACAGGATAATCCCCAACTGGAATAGAATAATATTGTTAAAAAATGTTCCTTCGTTTCAATTCACACTTGAAATTTTAATCAAGTGGATATGGGGACCGGCGTTCGATCTGCGTGATCGTTGTATCTGTGTCAGGGGCACTGACCATCAGCCATACTGAAGAGATCTGGCTAGTGGCCCGAATCGAAACGTCGACCACTTGTTGGACTCGTCTGCCTCAAAAACACACTTTAAAAAGTGTAGATCACCCTGATCAATTCATCTGATTCTTCTTCTTTCAAGTGGGTCTGTGTTAAAATCTCTTTCTATCGCCGTTCCCTTTTAATTTTGTGCTGCTACATTCGCCCTCCTCAGCCTCTCGAAGCCTACAAGCACGCAACTGAAGCAATTGATGCCTTGTCCGCTCTCGCTCTTCCCTTGACGATATTATTGTTCTGGGCGATTTTAACCTTTCTCGTCTCCTCTGCTCCCTCTCTGATGATGACTCCTCCTATTTCCTACTAACGTGTCCTCTCCAACTGAGTCATTAATTATTGACTACCTTTCTGACTCAGGCTTATGTCAAATCAGTGGCATGAAAAGCCATCACATTCTTTCTACTCTTGATTCACATCACTCACTACTCTTCCTATGTCTTTTCCACGAATCGTCAAGTCCTTCTCACCAACTCTCAAACACGCTTTCATTACCACTTTCGCAATGCCGACTTTGTAAATCTTAACATTCTCCTAAGCAATTCCACCGTCCTCACATCCTTAACAGACTCCCAATTATCAATTCTATTTTACACTGAACTTTTTAGCTGCTTGTCTCAGTGTGTACCCTTCGAATCACTAAAAAATCGCTCCTCAACACCGCCCTGGTATGATAAAGAACTTCGCTCCCTACGCAATAAAAGGAACTAATTATGGCATTTCTTTCTCCTGTCTAGGTCCAACGCTGATTACTCTTATTACGTCGCCATCTCTTCCCTATTTTCCATACGGTACGCATCCCTCTACAAAGACTACCTAACCTCTATGCAATCCAAACTTATTTCTGAGCCTAAATTTTTCTGTAAATTCATTATTGTAAAACGAAAATCAATCGGTTACCCTCTTGTCCTTGCTGTTCATCTAATTCAACCTCTTACCAATCTCTTTCAACTTTCTCTTTCAGAGGGAATTTTTTCCCAATATTTGGAAAGATTGTTATACCAATCTTATCCACAAAAAGGGTTGTAAGAGCGACATTTCAAGTTACCGTCTTATCGCCAAATTATCATACATACCGAAACTCTTTGAAAGCCTTATCTATAACTCAATGTCGTTTTACTACAAGTCCATTTTGTCCCCCATTCAACATGGATTCCTCAAAGGCGTATCTACTACCATTAACTTATCAACCTTTGTGTCATGTACCTTTCTTGATATGGAAAACGGTGCAGAGGTTGACGTTATATCCACTGATTTTAGCAAAGCTTTCGATAAAATCTCTCATAAAATTATCACTCTAAAATTAAGCTATTTAAGCTTTCCTCCCCAACTCATTTCATGGATTTCTTCCTACCTCGATAACCGCCATTATAAATTTCGTTTTGACTTCTCGATTTCTGAACCCTGCACATCTCATTCCGGTGTCTCCCAAGGCAGCTACCTCCGCCCGTTAATTTTCATATTGCTCATTAACGGTGTAGATAACTTAAATAATCAGTTTAAAATTCTGATCTATTATGACTTGAACAATTTTTATACCTGATGCACGAAAAATTTTCTTTACCTCAATACATCTAAATGCCATGCGATCGTTTTTTTCCACAAGCGCACCGACTTATCTCCCAGATCATATGAGCTGTTTATTTTGAAAGTGGTACAAGTCCAAATTGACATAAGGTCGATTTTTCTATTCCAGTTTGGACTTGTACCACTTGGAAAATAAACAGCTCATATGTCCTTTTTGGCGAACCCATTCCTTGTGTTACTTCCCTTCGCGATCTCGGCTGATATGTCATCCAAGAAAGAAAAAGCTGATTGAAGCCAAGGGAGCAGAATGTGAAAAAAATTAATTTATGTGAGATTTTATCGAACGTAGGGCGTTAAATCGATAGCAATTACGTCGACCTCATCACCGTTTTCCAAGGCACACAGCGTTGTAGAGATGAAGTCGGTTGGGTTGGTGGTAGTACATCTATCTTTA
Source organism: Eutolmus rufibarbis (assembly GCA_963920795.1). NCBI lineage: Eukaryota > Metazoa > Arthropoda > Insecta > Diptera > Asilidae > Eutolmus > Eutolmus rufibarbis. The sequence goes on from OY987207.1 coordinate 22,649,992, forward strand.
AAGCTTAAAAGGCTGGGATGGGGAAAATATGGGTGCACAATGAAAGTAAATACCATCGTAAATGATGCTTTCAAAGAGTTTGGGTATACAGGAGCGTTTGGCTATAGGACGGTAGTTGGAAATGTCATTCCTAGCAAGGAAGATTCCCCGGGAGATTGAAAGATGGAAAATAAAGGTAAGGGGTACAATCAAGTGTTGAGCGCATTTTTTCAGAATAATGGCGGGAATCCCGTCGGGACCTGGATTGGAATCATCAGAAAGTGCATTGGTGGAGGAAGCAACCACTGCAGGGTCGATGTTGATGGAAGCAAGGGGGTTTGAGGACAAGAGTGCAATGAATGGAAATAGCTCGCTTTGGGCTAGGAAGAATGCTCACTTAATGATTGGCTGAGGTAATCAGCGAAGAGATTAGCTATTTCACGAGGGTAGGAAGAAGAAGTGTTGTCAAGTTTAAGTGTTGAGGTGTAGTCGCTGGATTTTCTTTTGATGTTAATGAATTGGTAAAAGCGTTTAAGATCAGAGATAAAAGTAGGTTGCATACGTTCGAGATATTCGAGATAAGAGGATTCGCTGTATTCGGAGAACAGAGAAGCCAGAGAGAGGTATTTGGAGAGGTCGGGATAGAAAATATAGATAGGCCTGTCACAATTGGTTTCTCCTGTTCCGAAGGGATTGAAGTTCTTTATTATACCATGGGGAGAAGAGGCATGGTCTCTCCGAGGTTGATAGGGAATAAATTGGGCCAGGCAGGCAAATGTTTTGGTATAGAAAACGCCTAGGGCATCCACAACAAAAAGCTGTGAGTCAGTTGTGAAGTAATGAAGGGAGGATTGTTCAAGTAGGTGATTTAATTTGCCAAATTCACTCTCTCGGAAGCTGAAATAGTAAGACATTTCAGAATTAGTATGGAGAGGGGGTTCAAGAGAAGTTGTTAGGAAGAGTGGAGGGTGATACTGGTCGAGAGTGGAGAGAAGATGAGTACTCACAGTGACAACAGAGTTAACGGGATCGGACGAAAAGACGAGGTTTTGCTGTCTGCCGACGTTGTTCGTTATACCAATGATTTGACAGAGACTAAAGTTGGAGAAACGGGTGGATGAGTAAAGTCTCTTTGTGAGAGAGGGCATTAGAAAGGACATAATGGAGTTCGTCATCAGACCGAATCCATTGAATGCGAGGGAGATTAAAGTCGCCAAACGCGATCATTAGGCCCAAGAATATTGAAGAGGGAATCGATCACATCGGTGGCAAGTTTTGTAGTCCTCAACCGGTTGGGAAGGACGAATGTAGACACAGAGTATGTACAATAATTTACAGGTTAGAGTAATTTTGATGCAGACGAAATTACAGTTTGAGGAGTTAGAAGATGTGAAAAGGCTGGCGCCAAAACTATTATGTACAGCAAGAAGAACGCCGCGGCCTGTAGGTGTTAACTCATTATCGCAGGCGTCGGCACAAAGAACAGAGGAGTCCGTAGAAAATAATTCATTACTATTTACGCTGGGAATTAAGTTGGTTCCAGTAAAAGCAAAGATGTCGTAAGAAAAAACAAGGGAATTCTGGAAAACAGTGGAAGTTTTAGTGCGAAAACTTCTGTAATTTTGGTAGTACAGGAGAGCTGGGGGAACGGACAGGGTCAGAAGAGGAGATGGCATGGGATAAGGGAGCAAAAGTAAATGGAATGCTGATAGGGTTAGGAATTATAATAATTTCTGTGATCGTTGCGTGCTTTATGAAGGAAGGAGACGCGTCGACCGCTGATGTAGGAAGCGAAAGTAACTGGTACCTTATGGGGAGTAATGCCGAATTCATTATGATACTTGAAAAAGAGTTCACACAGGGTAGCAAGGTCAGTAGGGAGGCCTTCCTGGTGGATTGAAACCAGCACGTTAGCCTTGGTTTTACCATCGATACAGAGAGAGTCTGGTTTACCGTGGAGGTAGGGAAAGAGAAGACAGATGTTATCATAGATTCTATGGGCGCTCAAACGGGATAGTAAATAATGTCCTTTTGTAGCAGATTGTATGGTGAGCTTAATATTGGGAGGCAGAAGGGGGGGATAAATAAAGGTTTAGACGTATTGACGGGAGTCGAGGGTGCAGAAGAGCTCAAGTTGGAAGGTGGTTGGCCCGAAGAGGGAGAAGAAGAAGGAATGGAGGTGGTGGAAGGATTAGAACGTGCTGATTGATTATTAATAGAAGGATTCAATGTGTGAGATTTCACAAAGTTAGGGTATTTAATTGGGGTACAGAGATTGAAATTTGGGGAAAACACCTGCCAATTGGAGTTGGAAGTAAAAACTGGAGCATTAACGGAATTGGAAGATTGGAGGCAAAATTTGTTACAATATTATAGGTAGCATAAAATAATGAGAAGGTCAAGGGACGAAAATTTCAATTCGCTCCGTCCCTTAACTGACACCGGATTTGTGAATCCCCTGTGGTCGTCCCTTAAGTGTAACAAACTTGAGCTATCATACTGCAGGGATCTATCCAATTTCAGGGCTTCCGCGACAAGAGAGGCGACAATCCTGGCGATGTGATTGTGGTCCTGGGTGTATGGGAATGGACTGGAAATGGGGAAAGCCGCCTGGACGGGGAGGGTGGAAGCGGAAGACGATAGTGGACGACTGAACTGAATCCATCGACATGTCTTCATTCTGGAAGGGAAAAATAAAAGGAGTAAATTTTGACAAGAGACCTACATATCACCTATTTACCTGGAATAGTTAGAAATTATTGAAGAAAAATAGAAAGTTAGTCTTCATTCAGAAGGATTTGCATAATTTGTAAAATTAGTCTTAGTTCCGATTTACTTGTACATCTTTCAAGGTTAGAATTCCGATTTGCATAATTTGTAAAATTAGCCTTAGTTCCGATTTACTTGTATACCTTTCAAGGTTATAGTTCCGATTTGCATAATTTGAAAAGTTAGTCTCGATTTCGACTTATTTGCATTCCTTTTTTGAGAATATTGTTAATCATTAAAATTGTATAGTTTAAGGATAGTCTGAATTTTGGTGATTTTGATAATATCGGATTCTGGTATAGTGGAAATTTCAAGAGTAGTTAAGGGAGGAAAATGAATTGTATGAAGAATTGTAAACCGGTGAAAAGGTAACTCGAGGCGCACCTTTTGAAAAGATAATGATAGGATATTACCCCGGAAAGTAAGGTGGGAAGAATCGGGGTTCGTTAGTGAAACTACTTACCTGGACCCAGCTTCCTCAAAAGGTTCGTGGCATTGTTAGAGCATCGAAATACACACTTTATCCGTCTACGTTTTGCTTCATCAGCAGCATCACACATCTATCGACTTCATGAGAGGCCAACCGCAGCCCGGGTTCATAAGCGAATGTCCTATACCTCGTTTTAAAGTCTGATTGCCGTGGAAGGAAGTGAAATTTAAAATTAAGAAAATATCCGTTGAGGAACATAGACTTGTCCGAATGGGAAACGGTCTGAAGCCCGAGGATTATGGACATCGATCGATAGCGAAGATTCGGAACGCTGTAGCCGGAAATTCGAATATGGGTGGACGAAAGCTAACCTAACGCGGTAGGTGAAGTGGCGGCTCTCATGAGTCGAGAAGTCTGTCGGCGGTGAACTTTCAATGAGGACAGAGTGTGGAAGTCAAGTACAAGGAGTTCGAGAGTTCGAGTTTGTTTAAAACCGCGAGGTAGTGATCGTGTGGCCGCATCGAGGACGGAGAGCAGGATAAAGCAGGAGTTACGGGAGAGGTTGTGAAAGGATAGCTCGAGAGTTCGCCCCACCCCAAGGATTGGGCAGGAAGACGGGATTTACGGAAGCTGGAGGAGTGGATCCGAGGAGGAAGTTGGGGCACGAGGCGGGAGCACCGAGATTGGCCTATTCCCGATGATCCGAGTTTATCCCGGGAATCAGAAGATAAGTTCCCTTTTTTCTTTTCCGCAGGGATCCGTCGAGTACGTGGGCGTATTCCACGTTGGGTTTCGCGGAGTTTCTTTTTATTTTTTTTTATTTTTGTTCTTTTCTCTAACCTCGAGGTACCTTGCCGGCGTGGTATAGGTTTTGGAATAATATGTTTCCTTTTGAACTTTTCGTTTTTTTTTCTTCCTTTTCCTAATTTTATTCTGAAATAATCCTGCTCCACTCACGACACAGCTTTGGTTCTCGGTCAGCCAGGGAAAACCGAGTGGCGCCCACAAAAATTTGGTCCATGGTAGATCTATTGAGAAATTTCTTCTAGGTACCCGGCCCTTCTCCTACGCTAGCGAGGCACCGGCATGCTGTAGGGAATTGGCATGTAACAAATTGGAAGTAGATTTCGAATTATTGGAAGGGGGATTAACATTTTTACTAGGTGGGTTAGACAGAGATTTAATTTTATTAGAGGGGGGATTAACATTCTTAATAGGCCAGGTGGAGGGAAGTTTGGAAGAAGAATGAGGAGAAGAACTACTAGAGGTATAAGAGTTCTTAGTTAAGTTATGGGTATTTTTGTTGTTTGATACATTAATAATTAAAGGGCTAGGATTAAACTTAAAGCTTACGTACTTGGAGACCCATTTTGATATCCTGATGTTTCCATGGGGTGATAAACAGCTGGCGGGGTAAGAGAACAGCTAGGCATATTTCAGGTGAATAGTTATTTTGAATTTAGGCGAGCTGTCATGTCTGGAGGTGCGGAGCTTCACACAGGCGATGGGTGTGATGGAGAAGTGCTTGGAGAAAAATTCGCGGATCCAGACACCAACCACGAGGAGCGCTGAGGACGTTTCGGTTGCGAATACGTTGACTCGATGTAGTCTTCGAAGAGAGCTTGTGAAACTTCGCAAGTAGTGCTTCAGTTTTAGACTCCGAATCTGAAGTAGTATTGTATTTAGTATTTTGTCCAACTTTTTATTTATCGAGGAAAGGTCCTCAGTACCGGACTGAAAGCAGAAACAATTAGACATAAATGACTGCAACTTAGCAGCAAGGAGAGACTGCTCGTTGACAATGGAGTCAGTAGCCAGAGCACGAAGTATATGCCACGGCTTATTATCCCACACAAGTGAAAAACAGAAAGCGGTCGATGGTCGATGGAGTGGCACCAAAACAGCAAACTTCGCGAACACAGCCAAGCAGGTGACGACACAGTTCAGATTTAGTGCAACCGATTCAGCATAAATTCGTGAACACAGCCAGTTATAAAGAGCACAATAACTTACAGTATGTATCACAAAGGGCAGCAATATTGGGGTTGAATTAAGTAAGGGGTGTTAATGGTCACAACAGAACTAATAACGAAGGTAAAAATAAGAAAATTAAAAATAAATTGCGGGAGGTCGAAAATCAGACTGCACCGTTCGACAGTTAAATTGCAATTTGAATCATATTATCTCTTTATAAATAAACTAAATAAAATAGTGAACGCACGATAACGACTAATGAATTAAAATTGAAAGAATCATTAAACTAGCGGTAAACGGTAAAATCTATACAATAGTTGCTTTACGTAAAGTTTCTGTGGGAAATTTTTTTGTGTGTCCCGAAAAACCATATATTGGCTCAAAGCATAAGAGACAATTTTCACAATGCGAGAATTTATAGTGACTTTCATCAGTCTGTTAGTCAGTATAGCTTTAGTGACCTTCATAGTACTGCAAATAGAACAAATGAGCAAATATTTTAAACAGCACCCTGTACCTTTATTTCAAAATTTGTACTGTTGCACAGCGGTACGCACCAAATCTCGATGCAATGTACTTCACATCCTATCTACCTACCTAACTACCAGCCTCATAACAGCCAGCGGGGGAGAACACCTCACAGCGAGGGACAGCTACAACACCAGTGACTACCAGCCGACAGCAGCACCAAGGAATCTGTGTCTGCAACAGAAACATTGTCCCCAGACCTGCCGAAGAGCTAACTGTAAGTTTAGAAGAACCTGTAGAGAGTTTAGTTGAAAAATCGCGACTATCGGGGTGAATGTCGGTGTGGCGGTTAACTTGGCGAAAACTTGACTGTAAATAATTTTTAATAAATTCAAAATTGTTGCATTGAAATTACTGTAGAAAATGGGGAAAATATTTTGGTCGAGTAGTTTTTGAATAAAAAAAGAGAGTCGAACAGATTTTTCAATCAATCGGAAGAAAAGAAATTGTTTAAACTAATCAGAAAGAAATTGTTTTAACTAGGGGAAAAGAAAAGGATTGTATTATTTTTAAAGAGAAAAATAAAAGTTATATTCTTAAATGAAAATACAATTGAAAATTTTTTAAAATCTATGGATATTGTTCCCGAATAATGAAGATCAGTAATAAATATTTTAACCTATGGTGGATATATTCATCCATAAATTGGTGACCCCGACAGGCCTAACTAAAGGCCTAAGAGCATTAACTTCGAGGGATCGATTAAAGAAGATTTACACATCAAATCGAATCATTCCCACTGGAATTGGAATATTTATTTCCTAGAGCACCGTTGGAAGCATTTCAGCACGAATTCCCCTTGAAAAAGCAAGACCAACAGCAAAGAACAGGCTATCGTCAGAAAAAATCAACTCGTCATCAAGGGAAACAATCAGCATTTATCATCAAAATCTACAATAAAACTTTTCAGGGAAGTCATTTTCAAATTTAAATTCTTTTAAATTTTCTCCATTTAGCTTTCAGAGAAAAAAAAATAGATATATATATATACATATATTACATATATAAAATAATATATTAAAAAATAAAATAAAAATGAACAATAATATTGGCGATTCAATCGGAATCGGTTCCGAATCGGTTCAAAATTCCGCGCAAGTTTCCGTTACGCCTAATTTGAATACACCTTCCATCAATTCGCTCACTTTTAGCATACCTTCTTTTTGGAAAACCGCTCCTCAGTTCTGGTTCCAAAGACTGGAAACTCAATTTCATACGGCTAGAATTACCAGTGAAACTACAAAATTTAATCACGCTCTCTCGGCATTGGATGAAGAGCTCTTTCGCCTCATCAGTGATATTTTTAGAGCTCCTGACCCGGTTCAGCCTTATACCCATCTTAAAGAAACGTTGATTTCTCACCTAACAGCTAGTGCTTCCGCGAAATTAAATCAACTTTTAGGTGATTTAGTGCTGGGTGACAGATCTCCGTCACAGTTCCTTCGCGAGTTAAAGGATTTATCTAATGGAAGTCCTAGTGATGATGTCCTTAAAACCATCTGGATGCAGAGACTACCAGATGGTATGAAGTCAATCCTCTCTTGTAGTTCCGGTGATTTAAATGAACTCGCGAAATGTGCCGATAGAATTTTCGAAATCACCAACAAGCCATCGGTTTGTGCTTATTCTGCTTCCCCTCCAGAGGAAAGTTTATTTGGTATTTTAACGAACCAAATTATAAATTTAACAAAACAAGTTCAAGAACTTTCTCTGGAAGTTAAAGCTTTAAAGCATCGAGACCGTTCTACTAGTCGTTCCTCCAGTCGCCGTTTTGATCGTTCCTCTAGCCGTTCGTCCACTCCTTCTAGATTTAGTAAGAGAAGTAGTTCTACACACCGCATTAACCCAGACTTTTGTTGGTATCATGACATAACGCTGAGATGAGATAACGCTCATAAATGTGTAAAGCCTTGCTCGTTTTCTGCAACTGATACCCCAAAAAAATAAATTGCTCTTCAGCTGTGGCGACGGTTGATAGAAGCGCACACTCTAGTCGCCTTCACATTTATGATAAATCATCAATACAATTTTATTTGATCGATACTGGAGCAGACATATCTGTTATTCCTGCCCCCATTTCAAAAAAATTAATTCCTTCAAGTTTATGTCTTTCAGCCGCAAATTCTTCATCGATAAGTACTTATGGAACAAAAATTCTTTCTTTGGACCTAGGCCTTCGCAGAAATTTTCAGTGGCCTTTCTTAATAGCCGATGTGGCTAAGCCAATCCTTGGTGCGGATTTTTTATTTCATTTCGGTTTAATTGTGGACCTAGCCAAAAGAGTTTTAATAGACCCTCTGACACAATTGACTTCTCTTGGCTTTCTCAGAAAAAGTCCAATCTCATCATTATCCGTGCTAATCAATCCAACCGTTAATGAAAAAATTCAAAAATTACTACGTAAATTTCACAATATTACAATAGATTCTGGTTTTACCAAACCAGTTAAACATTTGGTAACCCACCAAATTAAAACTTCAGGTCCTCCTATATCTTCTAAAGTTCGCAGACTTTCTCCAGAAAAACTGTTGGTTGCCAAGAAAGAATTTGAATTCTTACTCAACCAAGGCATCTGCAGGCCATCTAGCAGTAATTGGTCCTCACCATTGCATATGGTTCCAAAGAAAAATGGTGAATGGAGACCTTGTGGGGATTACAGACGTCTCAATTCTGTCACAGTCCCTGACCGTTACCCAATCCCTTTAATACATGATTTCTCTTATCATCTCCAAAATTCTAAAATATTTTCGACTTTAGATTTGACTAAAGCCTATCACCAAATTCCGGTTGAACCGGAGGACATTCCAAAGACTGCCATCTGCACACTTTTCGGACTTTATGAATTTACCCGTATGACCTTTGGTCTTTGCAATGCTGCTCAATCTTTCCAAAGATTTATTAATTCGGTTCTTAAAGGTTTAAACTTTTGTTTCGTCTATTTAGATGACGTCTTAGTGGCTTCTAAAACAGAAGAGGAACATTTAGACCATATAGAACAAATTTTCCAGCGTTTTCTTGATCACGGCTTGTTCATTAATGTCGAGAAATGTAACTTCATGCTATCAGAAGTGAAATTTCTTGGTCATTTTATCACGGCAGAAGGCATCAAGCCATCTCCTGAGAAGGTTGAAGTCATTTTCAATTTTAAACTCCCTTCTACCGTTAAGGAATTAAGGCGCTTCTTAGGCATGGTAAATTTTTATCGTCCTTTTTTACCACATGCAGCTCAACATCAGTCGGCCCTTAACAAATATCTTTGCGGTAATAAAAAAGACGGATCCGAAAAAGTTAACTGGAATCCAGACTCTATTAAGGCATTTGAAAATATTAAGCTACAACTTTCTCAAGTGACACTTTTAGCTTTTCCAAATTTAAATGCTCACCTCGGTTTATTTGTTGATGCTTCGGATACAGCAATTGGGGCAACATTAAATCAGAAAGTGAATGACAATTGGCAACCTTTAGGATTCTTTTCAGCCAAACTAAATTTAGCACAATCTAAATATAGTGCTTACGATCGTGAATTATTCGCTGCCTACAAAGGAATTAAGCACTTCCGTTACCATTTGGAGGGAAGAAATTTCACTTTATTCACTGATCCGTTAATTTTTGCTTTTAAGCAAAATCCTGATAAGGCTTCTCCGAGACAAGCTAGACATTTGGACTTTATCGGCCAATTCACTACTAACATCGAACACATTTCGGGTAAAGACAACTTAGTGGCTGATACTCTCTCACGCATAGAAGAATTACATCTACCAACTGCTATCGACTTTGAAGCTTTAGCTATCGCTCAGGAATCCGATAGCCAGCTCAAAGACTTATTGGAAAATACCTCTTTAAAATTTTCCAAATTCCCAGTGTTAGCTAGTAAAAAACAAATCTATTGCGAGAATTCAACTTCAAATGTTAGACCTTACATTCCGGTCAATTTTCGCCTCCAGGTATTTCGATCAGTTCACAATTTAGCTCATCCTAGCATCCGAGCTACTAATAAAATGATCACTTCTAAGTATTTTTGGCCTTCCATTAATAAAGATAGCACTAATTGGAGCCGCTGCTGTTTAGCATGTCAGAAAAATAAAATTTCCCGTCATGTTAAAGCACCTTTCGGCTCATTCCCTATTTTTTCTGAGAGATTCGAAATTATTCATCTCGATATTATTGGTCCTTTTCCACCTTCAAAAGGTTTTAAATATTGTCTCACGATAATCGACCGCTATTCTCGATGGCCTGAGGCAATTCCTTTAGCCAGTATTTCAGCTGAAATTTGTGCTGAAACCCTTTATCGTGAGTGGATCTCTCGTTACGGAGTACCCAAAATTATAGTAACCGACCAAGGAAGACAGTTTGAATCGACACTTTTCAACGAACTTTCGAAATTCTTAGGATTTAAACACAATAGAACTACTTCTTATCACCCTCAATCGAATGGTTTTATTGAGCGTTGGCATCGAACCTTAAAAGCGGCAATTAGAGCTTACGAAACAAATTCATGGTCCGACGTTCTAAGTTCTATTTTACTCGGTTTAAGAACGACATTTCGCGAAGATTTTATCGCCACACCCGCCGAACTTTTATATGGGCAGCCCCTAAGACTACCTAGTGATTTCATCGAGCAACATCCAACTTCGCAAAATATTCTTCAAAGCTCTTTCGCGAACCATTTGAAAAATTTATTCGCTAAAATTCGTCCTATCCCAGCCTCTAATCATTCTAAACCTAAATTTTTCAAATTTAAAGATTTAAACACTTGTTCTCACGTTTTGGTTCGCAATGTTGCGCCTAAAGGTTCCTTTCAAAGTTGTTATGAAGGACCTTTTCCTGTTGTCGCTAGAGATCAACATTATTATACTTTGCAAATCAAAGGTAAAAATTGTAATATTTCCTTAAATCGTTTAAAACCTTGTTTTGTTGAATTCACTGGTGAGGCCACCCAATCTCCGATTTCAGAGTTATCAGAGAGAGGTATTGATTGCGTCGGGAAAAATTTTGAGTATAAGGTTCAGCCAGTGACTGATCGTTCCTCTAATCTACACAAGTGGCCAGCGCCTGTTGATTTTGGAAACACTCAAAATTTTCTTTATACAAAGCGGATCAATTTTTCGGTTATTTGACGATGTTTTTTATTTTTAATTCTACATGTTCAGTTTTTTATGTCGTTACACTGGAAGGGGGGTATTGTGGCGGTTAACTTGGCGAAAATTTGACTGTATATAATTTTTAATAAATTCAAATTTGTTGCATTGAAATTACTGTAGAAAATGGGGAAAATATTTTGGTCGAGTAGTTTTTGAATAAAAAAAGAGAGTCGAACAGATTTTTCAATCAATCGGAAGAAAAGAAATTGTTTAAACTAATCAGAAAGAAATTGTTTTAACTAGGGGAAAAGAAAAGGATTGTATTATTTTTAAAGAGAAAAATAAAAGTTATATTCTTAAATGAAAATACAATTGAAAATTTTTTAAAATCTATGGATATTGTTCCCGAATAATGAAGATCAGTAATAAATATTTTAACCTATGGTGGATATATTCCTCCATATCGGTTAAACAGTGTGACGAGCTCGAAGAACACCTCAATCGAACTCGGGAGCTTAGAAAAGCTCGTATAGTTCTTGTAAATTTCGAGAAATACTCATGTTTTCTCCAGAACGCGCAAAACGACTCCGAAAATAAAGATTTAGATTTAAGCCAAAACAGTGAAAGTGATCAAAAGCCGACAGCTGAAGTTGTGATTGACTGGTTGAGTGCATCTTTTTCGAGCTCAAACCAATCGGGTGTAAATAGTGGTTCACCGCGTTTAGTAAAGTCGATAGCATATCACGAGAATAAAATGGTAGAAGCTAATGAAGCTAACAACCCAGGTGGTTCCCCCTTTCTCGGGCATACCAGGCCCGCAGGAACATATGGAATTTCAACGATTTTTAGGCTGCTGCAGGTAGTTACAAAGCTGCCTGACAGGGAAGGAAAAAGCGGTTTCTCTCCAGATATTGCTCACCCTCCTAAATGACATAGCATATCAGTTATTTATGGCAGACCTTCCGACTTCCTACACGGATTTCGAAAACCAATTGAGCAGAGCATATTTACCTCGAGAGACTTACCATGAGGTGGTGAATAAACTGCTTACAATCAGACAACTCCCCATGAAGTCTCTAAACACCTTCACGGCAAGGTTTAAACAACTGCTATCCTTATGCAAAGAGACAACGGATAAAAAGCATGACCTAGCAGCGGCACAAGCCATCAAATTACAGCTGGAAGACGTCGTAAAAAGCGCACTGCGCGGCGGGTAAAATAACCCTTTCCTGTCCTCTGACTCTACACAAGACAAGCCTAGATACGCTTGTTGACAAGGCACATTGGCACTGGACATTGGGCGGTTATAGCAAGGCACACATGCCATACAAATCATCCGGACAAATCCAAACATTATAAACCCGGTGAATAACTCGCTAGGCGCAGCGATACTGTTATATTACTTTGTCCTCAAAGGAGCCCGGCTAAAAACCCTTGTCCAGCGGTATGCGGCTGCGGGAGCTAGCAGGCTAGCATTTGCGGTAATGTGGGGGGTTTTTCGAAAAAAAAACCGCTTTCAGCCGCTGGAACAGTTCACCAATAATAAACCGAAATTCTCCCGCGACGGAACGAAACAAATCGCAAGTGGAGGAGAAAGGACAGTGCGGGGTAAATCCCCGTGAATGGCTTTCAGGGGGGGTTCTGATGTAGGACGAACCCCCTTGGCCTATGCCCCAACCACCCTGTGACCTCCCCTCGGCCTAGATATTATGGGGATTTACCCCTTTACCAAAATTACCTCAGCTGAAAAAAGATGGAGATGCTAGACAACAACTCCGTGCTTTAAGAGGCCAACGCATGCCAGGAACTCATATCGGTTTCAATTTATCGGTTTCAATTCGCCTGATACCTCGCCTGACGCTGTCGATGGAAAGAAGAATACGACCAGACTCAGTTCCCGAGGATTGGCTGCCCTCCACGGAAGATTCGTGAAGTTCATCGATTGAGGTTGTAGCAAGATTTTGCTACAGACCGAGTGCAGCTTTGAAAGCAGTTAAAATGTGTTGGAGTTGATGAGAGCTGCAGAGTCGAACATTCTGTCGAGTTTCTCGTGAAGTGAACTCATGTTGTTATAGAAAAGCTGGAGATCAGTATAATTTGTTGAGATGGAGTTAACCTTGGCGGCAATTACGCTCTGCTCGCTATAGATCTTTTCAGCAAATGTTTGGGGGTTCGTTAGGGAAACAGCCGGATTAAATTAACAATTTATTAGAATTTACTCTGATACAAAAATGGCGTCTGTTTGCTTTCGCAGATGGCTTGAGAAGAAAGAGACCTGTCACTTCTCTTTACAGGCTGAAGTTGTTCGCGTTTTACGTAGGCGTTGCCATATGATATATTGTTGTTGGCGTTGCCACATGATTCCCCCGCGGAATGAGCTGCTACAGTTTCCAGAAAACGAACGGGAAAACGGACGCAGCGACCGGATCGAGTGGTGATAGTAGGTGTAGGTTGATCCAATTCCTCAGGTGTACCAGCAAGTGATGGTACAGGTTGCGGGCTCTGCATCCGTGGTGGAGCAGAATTTGATGTATTAGCCTCGAAGTAAGCTGGTTTAAGACGATCCACAGAAACTGTAGAACGCTTACCATTGATTGAAATGTCGAAAGTTTTGTCAGACTTTGATAAGACAGGATATGGTCCAGTGTAAGGCGCCTGTAGTGAGGCACGAAGAGCATCAGTGCGTAGCATGATGTGTGTGCATGTAACCAGGTCACGATGAATAAACACTCTAGGTGTCGCGTGTCGCGATGCGGGAACCGGGCGAAGTCTGCCGATGATGCTCCGAAGATGGGCCACAAAGTCTGATGGCTCAGGAACATGTGGAACTGCAGACAAGAACTCTCCAGGCACACGTAACGGCTCTCCATAAACTAGCTCTGCCACTGACGATTGTAGATCGGACTTCCAAGCCGTTCTCAATCCAAGAAGGACTAGGGGAAGCGCGTCTGTCCAAGAGGCGTCTCCATGGCACATGATAGCTGCCTTTAGGGTTCGGTGCCACCGCTCGATCATGCCATTGCTCTGCGGATGATAACTTGTTGTCCTGAATAAGGAAATACCACACAAATCAGCGAGCGATCGAAAAAGCTGGGATTCAAATTGCTTTCCCCTATCTGTAGTAATTCGAATGGGGCATCCAAAACGGGAAATCCACATATCCAGCAGGGCTCTAGCGACAGTTTTCGCAGAGATATCCGTGAGGGGAACGGCCTCTGGCCAACGAGTATAGCGGTCCACGGCTGTGAGGACATATCGGAACCCGTTTGAAGACGGAAGGGGACCCACCAAGTCAATATGAACCTGGGCAAATCGCACTGGAGGAATACCGAAAGAGCCCAAAGGTGAAGTCACATGTCGAGAAACCTTGCTGCGCTGGCATTGCAAGCAACTACGAGCCCATGCCCGACAGTCCGCATTTATCGACGGCCAGACAAAACGCTCAGCTACAAGCCGTCGAGAGGCGTTAATTCCTGGATGACTCAGATTGTGAAGACTGTTAAAAGCTGGGCGTCGAAACGGAGGTGTAAGATATGGCCGTTCCTTTGCTCCTCTAACGTCACAGTAGATGAATCGATCATGACCAGGAATGGGAATCTTTTTAAGGCGAAGAGCAGAGCCACGCTCTAAAAGAGCTTGGAGTTCAACATCTTTTTCCTGCGAGCGAGATAGAGCAACAAAATCTAGTGGGGCGTTGATGGATTCGACGCGAGAAAGGGCGTCAGCAACAACGTTGTCTCTTCCCGAGATGTGTTGGATATCCGAAGTAAACTGCGAGATAAAATCTAAATAGTTGAATTGACGAGGAGAACATTTTTCTGACTTCTTGTTGAAGGCGAAAGTAAGCGGTTTGTGGTCCGTAAATACCGTGAAGTCTCGAGCTTCAAGCATCGGAAGAAAATATCGAATACTCTCGTAAATTGCAAATAACTCACGGTCGTAAGCACTCCACTTCTGCTGCGCCGAGCTCAATTTTCTCGAAAAAAATGCAAGTGGTTGCCAGGAATTCCGAGATCGCTGCTGCAAGGCAGCTCCGATTGAATGCTGACTGGCATCGACAACTAAAGCTAGGGAAGCAGATGAGTCCGGGTGAGACAAAAGCGTGGCGTTGGCCAGCGCCTCCTTGCAAGCATTAAAGGCCCGAAACAATTCTGGAGTCCAGTGAACAGGCTTAGATCCCTTACTGTTAGAACCAGCCAAGATAGCGTGAAGTGGGGCTTGAAGTGCAGCGGCGTGGGGAATATGACGCCGGTAAAAATTTATCACTCCAAGAAATTGACGCACTTGTCGAACCGTAGAAGGCTGTGGAAAATCCCTGACGGCCTTGACCTTTTCTGGCAAAGGTTGACAACCGGAACTGCTCACCGAAAATCCCAAGAACGAAACCCGAGAAGCGCCGAGCACGCACTTGTTAGGATTAATAACAACACCGTAGTGCGAAAGTCTTTCGAAAAGGGTGCGCAAATGTTCACAATGTTCAGTAGGTGATTTTGAAAACACTAGAATGTCATCCAAATAAGCAAAACAGAATGGTAAATCTCGCAGAACATCATCAATGAAACGCTGCCAGGTCTGAGCAGCATTACGCAAGCCAAAGTTCATGAACAAAAACTCAAACAATCCAAAAGGAGTTATAATCGCGGTCTTAGGCACGTCCTCCGCAGCAACCGGAATCTGAGTAAAAGCTTTCGTGCAGTCAATTACGCTAAAAATACTGCACCCAGAAAGAGCATGCGAAAAATCAAGCAAATGGCGAACAGGGTACCTGTCCGGTACTGTTCTCGCATTAAGCAGGCGATAATCTCCGCATGGACGCCAACCATTGTCCGCCTTGGGCACCATGTGGAGTGGAGACGCCCAGGAACTTTCAGAGCGACGGGCTGTACCCTCTCGAACAAGCTCCTCAAATTGAGCCTTTGCAATCCGAAGGCGATCCGGAGCCAAACGACGTGCACGACAGTGAACAGGTTGACCGGGGGTAGTCTTAATGTGGTGCTGCGTGCTGTGACGAACCTCTCGTGGAACGCCAGGGGGCTTAACGATCTCCGGAAACTCCAATAAAATTTTACAAAATGGAGAGTCTCCCGAAACAGCCCTGATGCTAGCCTGACAAGAGCTGGTCTGAAAACCCGCGGCTGCAATACCTGTGATGCCGTCTATTAGTCGTCCCTTTTTAATATCCGGGAGGAGGTGGTAATGAGCCAAAAAATCAGCTCCCAAAATAGGCTCCGCGACGTCGGCCACAATCATGCGCCAGGAAAAAAGTCTACGTAAACCTAAATTTAGACTCACCTGGTACAATCCATAGGTTGCTATAGCACTTCCGTTGGCTGCTGTCAGGTCAAAATTTGTCCGACCACGATGTTCATGGAGCAGGCGACGAGGAAAAATTGACAAGTCAGAGCCGGTGTCAACCAGAAAACGACGATGACTATTTCTGTCCATGATGAAGAGACGTCTTGATGTTATTAAATGGCAGTCAGAAGCCGCCTCTACTGCTGGCTGCCTGTCACTTTTGGGGAAAAACTGCATGGGGGTACACACTTATGCGCCTCCTCACCGAACCGCCGATGGTACCAGCAAACCTCGCGTCTGGCTGACCGGGGCGCCGGTGACTTACTGTCAGACCGAGTGCTTCCTCGTGCATGAGCACGACGACCAGGACTTCCGAATCTGGAAGAAATCCTTTGGAATCCCGCGGCGAGGGCAGCGACTTGCTTTCCAAGGTCATCCAGGCGACGACCGACATCCAGCTGAGGCCCCGCAGTCGAAACTGCACTCACGGACTGCTGCGAAACGACCTCAAAAACCTTGTCCGCCAGCTGCGCGACAGCATCAAGTGCCACGTCCTGTTGTGTGGCGATAACTGCCTGGACGTGACCAGGAAGTCGTCCGGCCCACAACGTTCGAAGCAGCGAGTCCGGGACCGTTTCGGCTCCAACCAAACTTCGCAGATAGCGAAGAAACTGTGACGGCTTCCTGTCCCCAATCTCCGCCTGCGTCAAAAGCTGCCGTATGCGATCCTCTCTCGACGCTGAAAGGCGACGAATTAACTCAGCTTTAAGAAATGAATACCTCTTCTGGTCCGGGGGACTGGCGAGAATGTCCTGCACCTCCGCCGCAGAACGAGCATCCAGCTGCGACACCAGGTAATGGAACTTTGTCTCCTCCGACGTTATCCTAGCCAGCACGAACTGAGACTCAACCTGTGCAAACCACACGGTTGGGTTATCCGGCCAGAATGGAGGGAGCTTCACCGCCACGCTGCCGACGTGCTGCGCCTGAGCCTGAGGAGGCTCCTGAGGAAGCGGCGGGTGCGCCTGATGCTGCTCCGGCTGCTGGAGCTGACGCTGGGCAATCTGAATTGCGAGCTGTTGCTGAAGCTCGTCGTACTGCCTCTGCAGATGCTCCAGCTGGTCCCGAAGTTCACCCTCAACTTCCGCCATCACGTCGGGGTCACCACTTTGGGGGTTCGTTAGGGAAACAGCCGGATTAAATTAACAATTTATTAGAATTTACTCTGATACAAAAATGGCGTCTGTTTGCTTTCGCAGATGGCTTGAGAAGAAAGAGACCTGTCACTTCTCTTTACAGGCTGAAGTTGTTCGCGTTTTACGTAGGCGTTGCCATATGATATATTGTTGTTGGCGTTGCCACAAATGCGCTTACAAAATTAAATACATGATAAGGTTTTATGTCTGTGCACTGTGCAGTCTTCGTAGGTGAATTATCCATCAAAAGAAAGGTTTGCATTGTGTTAAAGGCCAGAGGCGTGAAATGCATACCCACCGATATTATTAAAGTCAACCCTGCTATCAGTAATACCTTTAGAGCAGATCCTGTAAATTGCCATGTTATGATATAGTTCGGAAAAAGAAAAATGTTGAGAAGCACTGGCGAAAACGTACTCCGCAAAGTTCGCATAAATTTTGTAATTAAGCACTTGCGGCAAAATGAATGGTCCTATTTAATGGTTGTCGATGATACCAACACAAACATTGACACAGAATTTATGCTGAAATGGTGTTACCCTTGTCCTATGTGGGTTATATCCGACCAGGTATGAAGGTTGTGGAATAGAATTCGGTTTATAATCGACCTGTTCTCTATGTCGCATTCCATTCCAAGTGCAAAATTCTAATTTTCTCTCGGAATCTCCTTCTAGTAGTCCTCGTATTGGGATATGGCGATATGGATGTAACCTCCCAAACTTTAGATGAAGACACTCCTAATCGTCGTGCGACACGTTAGGGTTTTGCTTGACGATTATGATTATTTTCTGTTCGATCGGAGAAAGTTCGGGGAAAACTGAATTTTAAGAAACAACATGTTTTTTTCGAGTTTCGAAAGCAAGTGTATCTGCAGTGGTAGTCTATAGATCAACATTGTTGACATTTTTGTAAAGCACATTGGGATAGTAGATTTTGGCATGAGTGGGATGCCGTTGCGTTGAGTAGATCAAAAGATAAAAATAAAATGACGATGGAAAATTTGAATTTATGAATCACACTGTAACTCCCAAACGGTTGACATGGTCCTCCCCCTTCCATACAATTTTTTAAAACCTTTTTGATATGATATTTTATTCTGAAAAAAAAAAAACTCAGCTGAGAACTTTTTGATGTGTAACATCTTTCCGTTCGCTTTCTTGCAATCTGTGGGAGTGATTTCGTAAAATGGGACGGAAATGTGTAACACTTCCTGGGAAGCGCGCGCTTTTTTATTTGGCCATCAGATGGCAAATAGTCTAAACTTCGAATATAAAGCTCAAGAAATCGCTGTATCGTGCAAAAACCCGGTTAGGGGTGCTCTTTTACACATGGCGTTGAAAAATAGTTTTTGGGGAGGTTTGTGCATAAGAAAATTTGTTTTGATGTGTAACATCTTTCCTCTCGCTTTCTGGCAATCTGTGGGAGTGATTTTGTGAAATGGGACGAAAGTGTGTAACAGGAAGCCAGGGAAGCGCGCGCTATTTGATTTGACTAATATATAAAAATCAATTTGTGAATGTTTGGTCCCTATGCGTTCCGAAACCATTGATCAGATTGTAATGAAACTGTGATAAAGTGTTCTAGGGACGCTCGCGACGGTTCCTGGCCCAAAAAATCTGTCAGAATTTACAAATTAAAGATGACGGACTGTCAAATTTTGAAGTTTATGCGATTTCCACCAAAACTGGTACTAGATGGTTTTCGGGGTCGCTGATTTCAACCCGACTATCAGAATTTACGAATTCAAGATGGCGGACTGTCAAATTTTGAAGTTTATGCGATTTATAATATTAATTGTGTTTAGTATAATATTAATTTATCGTATTAAAACTGAGCCACAGCAAAGCGTGGCCGGGTACAGCTAATAATGATTAATTATTCGAATACATATTTCATTATTTCGCTTTTTTAAATTTTGAGGTTAATTTCTGTCGCTGCTTATTGGAGAAGTGTCCGTATTTTTTTCAGTATATAATGTTAATGTTGCTTATTACCAAGGTGAGATGTCAGATGTTACACATCATATGCGACTACTGTAAGGCTCGCTCGTTGTTTTTTTAAATATTTTTTTTAAACGAGTTATGTAAGAGCACAGATAAATAATACAGATGCCCAGTCGAATAGGCAAGAAATTTTCAAAGTTGCCGAATTGCCTTTTTCTTAGGCACATGCATATAGCTACATTTTATCTCTCAGGAAACAACTAACTTGCACCAGATATTGAGAAGAATAAGGAGAGAAATGACTAACGAACATTTTGCAACCTCAGCCATCATTTGGTCGAGAGCCGCAACATCAGAGCAGCGGGAAGTTTTTAGAAAAAGTGTGTTAAGGGGAAAGCCGTGGAAGCGAGGCCAATGAGGAGGCAAGCAAACGACATGTTGCACAACTCTCATTCACACATGCATAGCTGCTTTATTCCACTTATTAATGTTTACTCGTTCATTATACCCCTTATTTTTTTGTTTTTGCTTCTTACTCGACCTTTTTTGTTCGAACGATAATTGTCCATTATCCAAAAGCAATGTTTTCGTATTAAAACTGTGATCATAAAATCTAATATATTTATTTTATGCAAATAACAATCGTCCGCTTCTTGAAACCAAGTGGCAAAAGAAATGTTTGTAGCTTCGATACAATTTTGAATAATTAATTTTTTTATTTCCAATTTTTCGGGATCATTCTTTGGAAAGTTAAAAAAACGCCTTTCAGGATAATTGTTTGCAGTTGCCTGACAACTGACAATAGAACATTTAATATTCCAAAGTTTGGACATATTAATGAAACATGAAACAAAGGAAAAAGTTCAATCCAAAATCGATTTACCAGGAACCAGCTGAAGTCGTCAAAAAAATATTCTTCTTTTTATATTAACTTTTTAAGTTAATAACAAAAATCCCAAAGCCACAACCAAATCAGAAGGCTAATCAAAAACCTAATCAATAGCCAATAATAAAAACCATATAAAAATGCAAGCACAATAATCGCTAAATCCTTCCAAATTACCAAACCTCCTAGCGCAAACCCAATTTGAAGAATGAGTTATTTGTTCGGCTCGATTTTTCTTGCCTGGACCGCCGAGATACGAGTTTTTATTTGTGTGCGTACACAATTTCGGTAAACCACGCAAGCCCAAGAAGCCACAAAAAGTATCGTCAGCGCACCTTTGTAAACATTGACTCACAACATTCATTTGCTGCGCAACATTACTTGGCTAGAGCGCAGAAAACTTGGCTAGCGGAAATGTTGCATTGGTTTGACTTCTTAACGTAGTGGCTGGGCATCTGTATTATTTATCTGTGGTAAGAGTAAGTTTTCCAACGTAAATTATACGGAAACTAAACTCTGCATCATTCACAGGTTTGTCCTGAAATTTCGGGTGAATTAGTGTTAGACCTAGACTTAAAATATTCGCCTATGGGATCGAAAAAACAAGCTTAAGGGTGAATCATCAGACGACAGCCTTTTGTGACTGAACAGTATGTATGTATATGTCAAATTTAATGGGACATATGTCCATATTATGGAACTTTGTTCAATATATAGGTATATACATACATATATGGGTGAATATACAAAAGTTAGATGACTTTTAGGGATATGTTGTTTACTATATAGTTTTTAAATCAAATTTCTACAAATTCGGGTATTTGAGATTGCTAATGCAATGAATATATTGCTCGTGATCGGGCCAGTTACTTTATTAAGTAGATTCTGAGATATCTTGATTTTTCTGAATTTGACTGCCAGGGGACTGACGAGGGTAACATAGTACTGATGAAATACAGAACTTCATAAAAAATTTATGAACTTTATTAAAACTTAGAACAAATCTCTTAAAATCTTATAATGGCACATATCTTTTAAGTATTAAATCACTTAAGTAATAATTAAAAAAAAGTATTTAATTCAGTTTTACTTTGTAGCGTATTTTTTAAGAAATCAACAAATAATAGAAACTAAAATATGACAACCTATGCCTTAAAGGCATCAACATAAAATTATAATAACTGAAAGTAATAAAAATAAAATCTTTATCTCAACAAAAAATAAAAATAATGTTACAAAATAGTTTAACACTACAATAATTACAAAGAACTGACGCCAGCGGACTAACGAAAAAGACATGAATTTGAGGTTATAATTAGATATAATGTTTCTTTTGGTAGTTTCGAATACTAACAAGCTACATTTTAACAAATCATAGTTAACTATGTATAGATTAAAATATAACACAGGTTTACAAGGAAATAACGACTCGCCACATTACTGATATTATAGCTGGATCGGCAAGCGTTTACATGGTAAACACAACTCTATGTAGCACTGACACAATAATGGCGGCCGTCAAATGGCGCGGTGTGCAGCTAACTTTACTACCAACGTTTAAATTTAGAGAGTGACTATTTTCACCTTAAAACGTGAAACCAGATACCAGAAACCAGAAAAAATAAATTCATTCAAATTACAAAATGCCTATTAACTAAAGATTTTCCTTTTACAAAATGCCTACTAACTAAAGATTTTCCTTTTACAAAATGCCTACTAAATAAAGATTTTCCTTTTACTGTGAATTTATTTTTTCTGGTTTCTGGTTTCTGATTTCTGGTTTCACGTTTTAAGGTGAAAATAGTCACCTCCTTAAATTTAACAGGGATTTGACCTTGAGTCGGTAATATTTAGCGTGAATTTCAAATTCGAATAACACACAACGGACTGACGAATAAAACTGAAGATTGTAGTGAAACAGTAAGTTTTCTTATTTAAGATTAATTAAAGGTAATGTTTAATACACAGCCCCTTGATTGCGCGTTTTTCGGATTGTGACATGCCAAAGAATATACGTTTTGAGAATATATTGTGCTTTTTTACAAACTTGTATTTAAAATAAATAGCTGAAATTGGGTGACCGAATAGAAGACTGTTCCGCAAACCTAAAAGGAACTAACTGAAATTAAATAATATAAAATAAATAGAAAATTAAATACCAGCACCTAGGTCGGCATAGGTGCATATAGTCCCACGATGAAGTCCAATCTGAAATATAAGACAGAATTAATAACAATGAATTACGTGACATAGTTGAAATTTTGGCTCCTAACAAATTAAAACAACAACAACATGAACTACTCAAAACATTAATAGAACTTAACGACCTTTATGATCTACAAGATAAAACCAACGAAAAAATTAAAGACAATAGTCCATACAACAAATTGATGACAATTCGCAACAAATTCGCGGACAGGTCAAGGAAAAAACCGCGATATTTTTCGCACCTTGACAGGTGTTCGCGGGAGTTGCGAATCGCCACATATCAGCACAAATTTCACCCGGTTTTCGCGAAAGATCATAAAGCACAGCCCTACACTTAAATTAATACATAAAATACTTACATTAATTGCTGCATCCTGCTGAAAATTGCACTAAAAGTACTCGATTACGCGCACGACACAACATAAACAAATTAGACTGCCAAGTCATCTTCTTCTTCAGATGAAATGACAGAAATATAGAACTTTACATCGCGAACACGATGAAAACAACAATTCCGCGATGTTATTGATAATTTTCGCGAAATTCACGTAAATTTTAATCGTAATAAGTCCCAATGAGTGGGAAAGAGAGAACCGAACAGAAAGAGAGGATCAATTTTAAGTCTCCACTAAAAGAAAACTACTAACCGGGTCAAACCATAAAATGGTGATAATTTGAATAAACAAATTAGAAAGTAAAATAAATAAGGAGCTGAATAAAGGAAAACTTAGCCGAATGGAGTAGAGGCCAACATTGGTCACCGACTGAAATGATAATAAGAATTTTAGATGGAGTAATTTATGGAATATTCATAATTAAAGTTAAATTATGGATAAACACAGGGGAAGTTAAAGGCTATAAAAGCGGAGCAATTTGATGAATCCTCCTCTTTCTTCAAGTATTTTTCCCAGCAGCAGGTAGCGTAAAAGTTGACATAGTGGCAAAAACATTCCAACCAGGAATTTTGTCAGTACATGCAACTTGTTCTCTTTCAGCTCGTTGAAAACAGAAAAAACCTAGTTGTGATCGTTGCCCTCAACTAAACATTTTTAATTAAAGTAACTAATTTTTTCCAAACGAATAATTTAATATTAATTTTCTTTTTATTTTTCCTAATCTTAATTTTTTGTAACGCGATATAATTTCTTAGAATAATATTTAATTAGAATTTTATAATTGAATTAATAGATTGAATTGTTTGTTAAATTATTATTTAAGTTTTGTTGAATTTGAAATAAATATAAAGCGAAGAATACTGAATGATAAATCCAGTTTTATTATTTACCGCTACACCTACCTCATTTTTCAGCACTATATTTTAAATATTTTCCATTGAAAGGAATAAGCATTCGCAACATATTTTTTGGTGGTTCCATCCAGGAACTCATTCAACTCTTTGCTTAATTCAAGACAAATTCGAACATCATAGTTACTTTAATTAAACTTCGTACTAACATTTGTATAACCTCTAACGGTACAGTGTACAGTTTACAATGCCACAATTGAAGGAATTATTAGGACGCGAGCAACTTCTACGAAGACGATTAGAACAATCAATAGAAAATGGAAGGAATCTGCCGATAGAAAAGCGAACACGAGGATTCCTTGAAGCCAAACTCACAGAGCTGCGAAAATTATGGTCAGATTATGAGCCCTTAGATCAGACTATTCATGAGCAACTGCACAAATTACCGTCCAAAATTCCACACCAATACATAGTCGACGATCATTACAGCAAATTAGAGTCAACATATTGCCAATATATAGGTGAAATTCTAGATGGTATGCGAGATGTATCTCCATCAGAAATCCCACAATCAACAAACATTTTCACACCACCACATCCCGTAGAGCAAGATACAAATATTCTACCAAAAATCGCCTTGCCTACTTATGATGGAAATTATGATTCTTGGCGTGCATTCTACGATCTATTTTGTGCACTTGTGCATAACAACGCCAAATTAAAGCCCGTCCAAAAACTCTATTATTTAAAAGCATCGTTAACTGGGGATGCGGAGAAATTACTCCGCCACGTCCCAATAACAAGCGACGATTATATACCTGCTTTATTAAAGTTGAGGGAGCGGTATGAAAATAAAAGAATTCTTACCAATCATCAACTTAAGGTGCTTACAAGTCAGGCGAAATTAGCCACGGAAACAGCTGCTGGATTGAAATCGCTCATAGACACTACAGAGGAGTGCTTACAACAGCTAAAAATCTTAAAAGTAGATACAGGAACGTGGGATGTGTTGATTGTCTATTTGTTAGTTCAGAAGCTACCCTTTCAAACGTTAAAACGCTGGGAAGAATCACAAGGAGCAACACAGCAATTGCCTACCTATGAGCAATTTAAATCATTTCTAACCACCAGGCTAAAGGTGTTAGAAGCCATTTCAGACACAGTGGTTCCCAAGCCAAAACAGTCCAATGCGACACCTAAGGCGACCACAAAATCCTACCATGTAGTAAAAACTACAAAATGCCCAGCATGCAATGAAGAGCATCGTCTTCATAAATGTAACAAATATCTTAAAATGGATATAAAGAATAGACGAAAACTAGTATCATCTACAGGACGATGCTATAATTGTCTTTCCAAGGAGCATAGTATTAAAGAATGCACCAGTGAACAAAGATGCTTTAAGTGCAAAGCAAAGCATCATACAACTTTGCATGAAGAAGTAAAAATGTCAAAGGTTGACAGTAAATCAAATACAGACCAACCTCAATCACAGCCTAATGATAGTAAGGAAAATCCAGATATCACACCTGGTACGAGCCGCAGCGCTGCAGACAACAATGTCACTCAATCTTATATGACTCGAGAACGATCATATGCCCTCCTATCAACAGCATTAATAGTAGCTCAAGGACAAGTTGGAAGGCCACAAGTCCTTCGTTGTCTAATTGATTCCGGATCAGAATCTTCATTTATTACACAAGCAGCGTGTAATAAATTACAAGCTACTTGTATACCAACGACAGTAAATGTTACAGGACTAAACATAACGCAAACTGGTGTTTCAAACAAGCAAACCACGTTAAAATTATGGTCACGCGATCCGGCTAACAACAACGAAGTTCTAGAAGAGAATTTCTTGGTGATTAAGGAAATTACAGATAACCTGCCTTCTAAAGTGATTGCAAGAAAAAACTGTAAGCATCTAAATAATCTTGTTTTAGCCGATCCAACATACTGGAAACCGGACAAAATAGACGCATTATTAGACGCAAAAATTTATGCGAAAATTTTGCGCGATGGAATTGTAGCAGGGACAGATAGTGCTCCTACAGCTATAAGAACAATGTTTGGTTGGATACTAATTGGAACTGCAAAAAATGAAACTAACAATGAGACGAAAACATTTACAACACGAACCTCGTTGTTAGATACGCAGCTTCAGCAATTTTGGGAAATTGAAGAGGTATCAACCAAGCCAATTTTAACAAACGAAGATCAATTGTGCCAAGATATATTCGTCAGCACACATGAGCGTATGTCTACAGGCAGATATCAAGTAAAACTTCCGTTCAGAGATAACACCCCACCACCTTTAGGTGAATCCCGACAGCTTGCAATAAAACGCTTTCAGACATTGCAAAGACAATTTGCTAAAAGACCAAACTTCAAAGAAGAATACGAAAAGTGTCTAGACGAATATATACAATTGGGGCACATGGAAAAGATTGACCCTCTTCAGGACGATGAGCAATGTTACTATATACCTCACCACGCGGTATTTAAAGACAGTACAACCACAAAGCTGCGTGTAGTGTTTGATGCGTCTGCACGAACGTCCAATGGTCACTCACTAAATCAACATTTACTGAAAGGTCCTACCCTGCAACCAACATTATTCACTACATTATTGAATTGGCGAAGATACAAAATCGCAATGAATGCAGATATAGAAAAAATGTATCGGATGATACACATTCATCCAGAGCACAGAGCATATCAGCGGATTATTTGGCGCGATCCCATTACACTTAAGATGCAAGATTACCATCTTAATACGGTTACATTTGGCACAACGTCCGCTCCATATCTTGCCATTCGAACAATACAACAGCTGGCTGAAGACGAACAACTTAATTGGCCATTAGCGGCAGAAGCGGTGTATAAAAATTTCTACGTTGACGATTTGCTCTCAGGAGCAGCAGATATAGAGAGTGCTAAGGATCTACAACGACAACTGATTAATATGATGAATTCTGCGGGTTTTGTATTGCGGAAATGGGCGAGTAACGATGTCAGAATTTTGCAAGATTTACCTGTAGAATATGTCGAATTAAAAAACTCACTGTCCTTCTCAGATACAGAATCAATAAAAACTTTAGGAATAAAGTGGTTTCCAAAGTCAGATCACTTTATATTTGCTATTAAAAAATTGCCAACATCTCCTAAATACACAAAACGTAATATACTTGCTGGTATTGCCTCTCTTTATGATCCGTTGGGCTGGCTTTCACCCATCATAATAACAGCGAAAATTTTGATGCAAGACCTTTGGATTTTAGGATCCTCTTGGGACAGCCCTGTCTCAGCAGCAATTTCAGGTCGATGGGAAGCCTTCGTACATAGTCTGGAAGAATTAGAACACATTAAAATACCAAGATGGGTACGATATACAACAGAAGCGTGCATGCAATTAATCGGATTTTGTGACGCATCATCCAAAGCTTACGCTGCAGTACTCTATCTTAGAGTGCTAGAAAATAATGGAACAATTTCCGTCCATTTGCTAACATCTAAAACGAAGGTTGCCCCAATAAAGCCAACGACTATTCCCAGGTTAGAGTTAAATGGCGCTGTTTTGTTAACCAGACTAATAAAAAGTACAGTAGAAGGTATGCAACTACAAAATATCCCAATAATTGCATGGACAGATTCCACCATTACACTACAGTGGATTAGGGAACATGCAGCCAGATGGAAAACGTATGTAGCCAACAGAGTGGTAGAGATACAGGAAGTCCTTAGATCGGAAAATTGGGGTCATGTATCTACAAAAGATAATCCAGCTGACTTAGCATCTCGTGGAATATCTGTATCGCAATTAATCAAAAATGAACTTTGGTGGCATGGACCATCATGGCTTCAGAAGCCACAAAATAATTGGCCAGCAAGTCAGCAATCTCTAGAGCCAACAAATTTAGAAAGGAAAGAGCCTGCAGTTGTCAATTTCTTGGCTAACTTTGAAAATAATATCTTATTAAAATACTCTTCGTTCACAAAACTAACACGAATCGTAGCTACAATATACCGATTCGTGCAGAACTGCAAACATCCGCAGGATAAGCAAGTCTCATTTCTTACAGTCACTGACTGCAAATCAGCCCAAACCACAATATTTAAATTAGTGCAACTTACAGCATTTACTGAAGAGCATGAATGCCTATCACAAAATAAATCTGTACTTAAAACCAGCAAACTTATAAAATTAAATCCATTCTTGGACAGGAATGGTTTAATACGAGTTGGAGGAAGATTGGAAAATGCCATGCTTCCGTATGATCGCAAGCATCCCATAATCCTGCCGCGCGATCACCACATAACTTTAATTCTAATAGACAAAATTCATTTAGAAACAATGCATGGAGGACCATCATTGGTACTCAACGCAAGCAGGGACTCATTTTGGATACTAGATGGCAGGCGATGTATTACGAGCAGATTACGTCGCTGTATAACATGTTTTAAACAACGTCGATTAACATCTACGCAACTTATGGGTAACTTGCCGGCAATCAGAGTGAACGCCTCAAAACCTTTTTCAAAGGTCGGTCTGGATTATGCCGGACCTATTTTAGTCAAAACTTCAACGCTGCGTAATGCTAAAATTCAAAAGGCTTATTTTTGCATCTTTATTTGTATGACTACGAAAGCAATACATATAGAATTGGTATCCAGTCTTACCTCAGAAGCATTTATCGCAGCTCTCAAACGCTTCATAGCTAGAAGAGGTGTTTGTTCAGAGTTATACTCCGATTGCGGTACGAATTTTGTAGGAGGTAAATCAATACTGGAAAAGGATTTACAGCATGCAATCAAGGAATCCTGGCAAAACGCAGCCCAATTTGCTACAAATAAATCTATCTCTTGGCACATGAACCCACCAGCTGCACCACACTTTGGTGGTCTATGGGAGGCTGGTGTCAAATCTATTAAGTACCACCTCCGCAGAGTAGTAGGTAATTCAGTACTAACTTTTGAAGAGTATGTTACAACACTGACACAAATAGAGGCGTGTTTAAACTCCCGACCGCTGTGTCAAATTCATAATGAAAATAGTGAAAATAATTTTATCCTAACGCCGGGACATTTTCTAACAGGACAACCATTAACTGCCCTACCAGAACCCAACTATGCGGATGATAACTTAACGATATCACAAAGGTGGAAGCTTTTGCAGCAAACAACCCAACAATTTTGGAAATATTGGTCGCAAGACTATCTAAATCAACTTCAAAACAGACCTAAATGGTGCACTCAACAACCGAATTTGAAGGTTGGTGATATAATATTACTACGGAATGAAAACACACCACCCACCGTGTGGCCTTTAGGAATAATAGAAAAAACCTATCCAGGCGCAGACAATCTCGTCCGAGTTGTTCAAGTTAAAACTCAAACGAGCTCCATTACCAGACCAATCACCAAAATTTGCCGTCTCCCGATCCACAACCCTTCACAGAATTAATGTAACCACAACCCCATTGTTGTGTTGTCTTGTTAATGTTATTTGTTCCATTAGCAAGATACTTATAGTAACATTTCAGATAAACTCACCATGAATGACGATATCTTAGAAATTTACAATGACGTCGAGCTCTCTCCCCCATCGAGTCCTTTGGATAAAGCAGCCTACGTCGAGCCAGGATGTGATGTGCTAACAGGATTACCGGTCAACTCGTCAATCAAAACGAAAGTACAACTCCTGGAAGATATTCGTCTAACCAAACCAGCCCACATAGATGAAGGAAGTAATCCTGAATTGTTGATCACTCCACAAATGCAACCGATCTTTAACTACACTGCCATCGCTAATGGTTCCACCATCAATTCTTTGGAGAGATTACGACCATCTACAACGCTGCAAGAAGTAGAAATGCGTATCAACAACTCATTTCAAAAATTTATCACGCGTGAAAAGGTGGCAATTTACTTACCAAAGGATGTCATCCAAAGAATTAACTTTAAGGAGATTCAGCAAAGACGACCCAAAGAAAGGACAGTAAATCTCCCAGGACGGTACCAGGCACGAGTTGGTGTGCGCGCTGATGGTACGATTACCTTCCATCACTATCATAGACGGGGGATCCAAAAAATAAAAAATCGGTTGAACGCTACGGTTCAACGGGCGGGAGGATGTTCCGCAAACCTAAAAGGAACTAACTGAAATTAAATAATATAAAATAAATAGAAAATTAAATACCAGCACCTAGGTCGGCATAGGTGCATATAGTCCCACGATGAAGTCCAATCTGAAATATAAGACAGAATTAATAACAATGAATTACGTGACATAGTTGAAATTTTGGCTCCTAACAAATTAAAACAACAACAACATGAACTACTCAAAACATTAATAGAACTTAACGACCTTTATGATCTACAAGATAAAACCAACGAAAAAATTAAAGACAATAGTCCATACAACAAATTGATGACAATTCGCAACAAATTCGCGGACAGGTCAAGGAAAAAACCGCGATTTTTTTCGCACCTTGACAGGTGTTCGCGGGAGTTGCGAATCGCCACATATCAGCACAAATTTCACCCGGTTTTCGCGAAAGATCATAAAGCACAGCCCTACACTTAAATTAATACATAAAATACTTACATTAATTGCTGCATCCTGCTGAAAATTGCACTAAAAGTACTCGATTACGCGCACGACACAACATAAACAAATTAGACTGCCAAGTCATCTTCTTCTTCAGATGAAATGACAGAAATATAGAACTTTACATCGCGAACACGATGAAAACAACAATTCCGCGATGTTATTGATAATTTTCGCGAAATTCACGTAAATTTTAATCGTAATAAGTCCCAATGAGTGGGAAAGAGAGAACCGAACAGAAAGAGAGGATCAATTTTAAGTCTCCACTAAAAGAAAACTACTAACCGGGTCAAACCATAAAATGGTGATAATTTGAATAAACAAATTAGAAAGTAAAATAAATAAGGAGCTGAATAAAGGAAAACTTAGCCGAATGGAGTAGAGGCCAACATTGGTCACCGACTGAAATGATAATAAGAATTTTAGATGGAGTAATTTATGGAATATTCATAATTAAAGTTAAATTATGGATAAACACAGGGGAAGTTAAAGGCTATAAAAGCGGAGCAATTTGATGAATCCTCCTCTTTCTTCAAGTATTTTTCCCAGCAGCAGGTAGCGTAAAAGTTGACATAGTGGCAAAAACATTCCAACCAGGAATTTTGTCAGTACATGCAACTTGTTCTCTTTCAGCTCGTTGAAAACAGAAAAAACCTAGTTGTGATCGTTGCCCTCAACTAAACATTTTTAATTAAAGTAACTAATTTTTTCCAAACGAATAATTTAATATTAATTTTCTTTTTATTTTTCCTAATCTTAATTTTTTGTAACGCGATATAATTTCTTAGAATAATATTTAATTAGAATTTTATAATTGAATTAATAGATTGAATTGTTTGTTAAATTATTATTTAAGTTTTGTTGAATTTGAAATAAATATAAAGCGAAGAATACTGAATGATAAATCCAGTTTTATTATTTACCGCTACACCTACCTCATTTTTCAGCACTATATTTTAAATATTTTCCATTGAAAGGAATAAGCATTCGCAACAAAGACTTTTAATTGTTTCAAGATAAAATGAAATATGAACAAAATATAATAACACTTCGTATCTATTCACTGATGACATTGAGTTACCTTTTTTTTTGTAGAACCACTCATATATATACATACAGTAATGTATACAAAAAAACGTAATAAAATTTCATAAGATATTTTAGAATTATGACTTAAGTTAGTTAGTAAGAGAAGCTATGTACATTTCAAGTATTTTTTAAGTTATTGTCATATGTTAATTTTTCGCAGAGCGAAACCATCACTAGAATGGTAGAAGTCAACAACTCAGCTTCTTTAAATTTCCATGATGACTGACAAGAGTTTACTTTTTCAACCCACCCCACAATAAACTGTATTCTTTTATCTTTTATTTTAGTTTAAATTAACTCAGTTATTTATATATTATTAAGCGAAATAAATAAAGAAATACATATTATAAAAAAGATGTGTTATATATAGACTTCTTAAGTTGGAATTAATAATTGAAAATGTTCGAATGACCGAGCAAGCAATAGATGACATGAGCGAGCATACGCAGGGGCAACAAAGGGAAAGGTTGGAATTAAATGAGTGCCTTCGTATAATGTACACAACTTTTGCTATAAAATGTTGCAAGTACCAGGCATTTTAGGCATTACTTTTCCCCAAAATATTTTTCCTTAAGCATTGCCTCAGATTTAAATGCAAAAACGTGAGCAATTTAGTCGGTGGTTTTAAACAATTTAACATAAACTTTTGTCTCAGTGTGGTTTAAAATATTGATTTGATAGTAAATGTACCTAAAAGTTTATAAACATTCGGTTTCATACAATTAACTCTAATTTTCCAGTCATACTCTCTTCTGCAATTTAAACCTCTTGTTACCTTCTTACAGGAATCTACTTCTAACGTTCTCACCCACTCGATTAATATTTAAATATTGTCGCTTATGGTTCTTGACTTTCATTCGAGAGCTGCAAACATAGGCACCGCCACCACAACTTTCATTCTCTAGTCTCATGAAAGATTTATCAAGAAGGACATAGATTTCTCAATTTCTCCTTCCAGTGCTTTTCTGATGAATCCAGCAAAATAAAAACTTGTTAAAAGTTCATCATGATGTAAGTTTTTTTAATGCGAGTTTCTAAAGGTAAGCAGACTCCAAGCGGCTTAGAACCAAATACATGTATGCGTTTCGGCAAAAGCTTTTTAATCAAGCTATGAAAAGCCTTTGCGAGAATATAGAGGAAGCGCCCTCACGCTAAAATCATGTTTTCCTATAAAAATTGTATACTTGCGGAAAAGATTTTCTGTTGATTTCAAAGGACAAAACGTTTGTTTATAACATGACAAATATATTCAACAAACAGTTCTTGAAAAGAATATGTATATTGTTACAAGATTTGCCTTCCTTGTAATTCACACTCAGAGTTTTAATGGAGTGGATATGAGGACTGGTATTTGGGCCGCACGATTTTGGCATATGTGGCAGGGGCACCACGTCGTTTACCCACACTGATAAGATCCGGCTGGTGCCCCGGATCGAAACGCCGACCACTTTTTGAACTCGTCTGCCTGGGCGTACGAGAACGATTCTTAAAAACTAATAAAAATAAGTCCTTGTACTGGAGTTGCTAGTAGGGGGAAATCGTTTAATATTGCCAGCCAGCCGCTCGGCGGGCAAAATTGTAACACTGATGCAAGGTGATAGGTATAAGCCCTTCTAACTGAGGGTAACCCCACAAGACTATCCAGGTTGACGTTCACTTGTGTAGCCTTGAATCAGTCGTGCCGTCGCAGCATCACGCAACCGTCGCAGCAGCTAGTACCGCCACCCAGACCTAAGGCGACCTTGCCATGTCACTGATCACCGTCCCGCAAGCAGCTATCACCACTACATTTTTAATTACAGACAACGCTGCCGCGGCAATGATCACTGCCGCAGTTGTACCTTCGCAGCAGCTAGCACCGCCATCCATCCCTAAGGTCATGCTGGCACGGTACAGACTACTGCCGCAGTCGCTGTGCTTTCTACTCGCCGCCGCGTTTAGCTGCGACCGCCGCTTAGACGCCGCAACCACAGTTCCGCGTAGGTCGTCGTCGCTTTCAGCGCCCTGGATGCTGCATGAAGTTGCTTGGACGGAACTTCGAGCTTCTGAAGAGGGAGCAATGTTACAAGATTTGCCTTCGGTTATGATTCACACTTAGAGTTTGAATCAAGTGAAAATAGGAACTGGCGTTCGGTCCGCACGATCGTGACGTCTGTGGCAGGAACACCAAGCCGTTGCCACTTTAAAGAGCTCGGTTTGGTGTTCCGGATCGAAATGTCAACATTTTTGGGGTCGTCTGCCTCGGCGGACGAGCAATATTCTTAATAAATGTTTAAAAAGTGTCATAATATTGGGGCCATAAGTGAAGGCAAGACGGGCCGTTTGCCAGCCATCCGCTCGTCAGGCAAATCTGTCAACAATATGTACTAATATATCGTGTGATACTTACTTATGAGACAAAACACGTCAAGTGGGCACCCCGAAAAATCACTATGTCATCGATTTTGATGAAACATAGATCAAATTAATGCCTATACAAATACTAAACATAGCCCCAAAAAATTTTGCGAAATTTCAATTTTTATTGTTTTTACGGATGTTTACAAATTTTGATCATTTTTAATTAAAAAATTAATTTCTCGGCCACTTTTCAACGAAACGTTATGAAAATTTTATGAGAGATTTTTCGTGGTTTATATTTTCAAATGAAATGAACAATTTTCGTAATTTTATTTATTTATGTATTTATTTATAATAATTAAATAAACAATTGAATTTTTAATAACTTTCTCATACTTCGATAATTTCGTAACAAAACACAAAATGTTCCTCGGACCTTAAACTAAAAGAATACGAAAATAAATTTAACTCCCCGATAGTCGTTTGTTTACAAACATATATAACCCGTGTGTCCTTTTGGCTATCGATTGCTTCTACTGGCTTCTTCTGATCTGACTACTTCACTTGATTGAGGTCATAAACATTTCTTGTTTACCACTTCTGGTCATCGAGTGGTTACGCGAACCCATCTACATCCTGGGCTCTGACGTCTTTTCCCTGCAACATTCAGCTGCTTCCCCAATCTGGTTTCGGTACTACTGATCAGTGTCTTTCAACATTTTCATAATTTCTTCGTGCCCATTTCACTGTCTATGGGTGCCTTTCACGTTTGCTCGAATTCCATCTCCTGTCTCCTCCTCCATATTTTGCGCTGGTCACAAGTAGGTCAATTTAGTTAGTTTTCTTTATAAGTCATTTGTTGCCATTGTAGCTTGTATTAAGCGAAATAAAATAAATAAACAACTTGGCACTTTTCCATTTAGTACAACATTATCAATACAAATCGTTGAATTCGAGTCCTTGTTAAAACTTATTCACTTTTTTTTTTATGGAGTATCTAACAAGCATATATGTATTAACACTATTCAGAACAAATTTTGATCACATCAATTAATCAAAAAATAATCCCGGCGGCTGGCCTCATTTCCAGAAGCGACCCTAATTTCTGACAAGTCGTTTGTTAAATAACGCTCATTTACTTCTCCAACTGCCCACTTCTCGAACATCCTCCGTTCCACCCCCAGCCCCTGACGCCCCTTGCAACCCGCTCTTCTATACAAGATTACCTCCTACTTAATAAACAATCTTAAACAATTCCTTCCCATGCCAGCTCTTGATATGACGTATAACTAAACAATATTAAAAGAAGAGCACTCTGAAATCTTATCTTATCCTGCCTGATAGGTTGGTGGTTGTCATATTTGCGCATTTGACGGTTTGGTCGGGAATTTCAAATTTATTTTTTATTATGAGCAGATTCCGCACTCGTAATATAACTCGGATTCACCCGGTCTATCAAAAATACTACTTCGTTAAATACTTCTGAAATGTTGATACTTCAGCCAGATTAGGAAGTTTACAAGTATTACTAAAATATGTAGATGTGGTATAGAATCGTCCAAAACTCATTTTGCTACTACCGTCTATATCAGAAGGGCTCAAAATCTATTCTGTACTTACCATATACGTTTCTATTGTTAAGTGTTAAATAAATAAATAAATAACGGTATTAGTTTTGTTTTACTATTGCATCGTTACCTTATTGGAAAACATTAAAGCTGCAAACCTTATGTTGAACGAATAGACATTATAGAAATTATCTCTACTTAAACATTTCGTTACACACGTAAATGTTCAATATTAAATCATTGGGTATTGAGTCAACCATTTTAATTTATTTTCTCATGACATTACTTTGCAAATTTGGTCGCCATATTGAGTCTACTATCTTGATTTCCATATTTTGATGGCGGATTTGGAACCAGCATCTCCAAATTTGGACAATAGATTCGAATTTAGTGGCCTTAAACTACCCTTAGCACCAATTTTCTCTTAAATTTGTTGAATTTTTGAAAGTTTTGATCGCCATATTTAATTCGCCATCTTGAATTTTTAAATTTTGAACGTAGATTCGCAATCAGGATCTCCAAAAAACCCTAAATATCAATTTTCATGACAATTCCTTGAAATTTATAACTTTTGGTCGCCATTTTTGATCCGCCATTTTGAAGCCCATAAATAAAAATTAGGATCCGCCATTTTGATATCCGTAAATAAAAAGTTGCCCATATGTTAAGTCGGGATATGTCGTGCCGTCACTCAAGAAATGAAAAAGAAAAGCCCAAGCGTTAAGGCGTGATTAAGGAACAAATAAATAGGGTCCGCCATTTTGAATTTCCAAATTTTGATAGTAGATTCGAAATAAGTGGCCTAAAAATACCCATTCTACATTTTCTAAAAAAAATCAAAACTTTATTCGGCAGCGATTCTACAAGCGACTGAATACAAAATGTAACAGTAAATTAATTCTACTTTACACTCTGTTTCACTTAATTCTACTATATTATTTCTATTACATATATTTAAATCATTAATATTATTACATTTTTCCTTGATTCCGTATATATTATCTTGACATTTCAATACATTTTCATAAGCGATTTTATTGACAATATTCTTAACTTTAGTCGGTTTTATTATGAGCATACTACAGGGATTCTTATCTGTAATCGGAATACCTACAATATAAATAATAGATGAATTGCTAGTAGCTATTTTTATATCTGCAAAATCTATCGCTTCTTCAATATTTATGTAAGGTATATTATTTTCTTCGAAAGTTTGTTTTATTACATTTAGTTCCTTATCATCGAGTATAAAAGAATTTACTAAGCCTGGTTTGGCCCAATGAAAGGCGTATTCTATATTAATTAATTCTTCCTTAATTATTTCTAATTGAAATTTTATGCTTATCTTTTACAAATTTTATTATTTGATTTGTTATATTTGACAATTTATTTATTCTTTCTAATGTTACTTTGTTTAGCACAAGCTGCTTATTATTATTTTCTGAAACTTTATTGATCTTTTCAGTTAAAATAGTTAAATCGTCATGATTAGGGCTTCCCGCGATCCATTTCCATGTTTTTCCTATAAAATCTAGCGATCTTTTTTCCTTAATTTTTGGCTTGAGTCTGTCTAAGTGGGTCTCGATTGAGAAATTTCGTGGGTCAGGAAGGGATGAATAGGGTCGTTTCTATCTACCTTTGAGTTTACTATTGATTTTATTTCCTGTCTCGTTTTTCGTATGCGTCTATGACGTGGACAAGTCTAAATGTTCCGGTTCGTAGCTTAGCCGTTCCTTTGTGCAGCGTTACAACTTGAGAATTTGAATAATTCAAAATTTGAATACTTGCAAGACATGGTACCAAAAAAAATCTAAAAAGAATGAATATTAGCTTTTAATGTTATTTTTATGAACCACTTTGCCTGATTGCGTTAAAACTCTGTTCGTTCTGTCTTCCTTGACTATTTCCTTTTTAAATCTGGGCGATAATTTTGATCCTAAACGTTTGTTAATTCTAACATAAATGGTGTCACCGGGGTTATACTGTTGTATTTGCGGTTTTTTCTTCAGATCCAGGGTTTGTATATCTTTTAATCTCTCTATATTGGATTGCCTAGCTTTCTCGAAGTCGTCCGGATTTGTGCTGATAATTCTGCCAAAGAAGGTTTCTACAGGTCGTTGTTTTGCGGTGGAATGAACTGAGTAATTATACTCGTACACTGAACGATCGAGCAACTCTTCGAACGATTTATGGTTACGATTGGTTTTGAGGCAACGCATGATCTCGGAAAGAGTGGAATGTAATCTTTCCACTTGTCCATTTACGGTGCTAGCATAGGGTGGAGTTTTATAAATTTGAATACCTAATATATCTTGGAACAGGAAACAAATGGATGCTGAGTTAAAGGACATTTCATTGTCGAAGACAACAATTTTGGGTACCCCGAAAGAGAAAAGGATCTGCCGTAAAGGCTCCCTTATAGATTAAGGGCCAGGGCCTGCCAGACATAAACGTTAAAGTATAAAGGCTATACATTTTTGTGTGCATTCTCACTACAGTAGGTAAGAATGCTGGGGGGTTAGAAACCTGGGCTAACGGTGACTTAGCCAGGTATCAGGTAATAAAGGTGCGCAATAAATAGGCTCATTCACGTTAAAGTATAAAGTTCACGTTAAAGTA
This sequence comes from Eutolmus rufibarbis, assembly GCA_963920795.1. Classification (NCBI taxonomy): domain Eukaryota; kingdom Metazoa; phylum Arthropoda; class Insecta; order Diptera; family Asilidae; genus Eutolmus; species Eutolmus rufibarbis. The sequence goes on from OY987207.1 coordinate 22,687,753, forward strand.
TAAAGTCTGGCATTTATATATGTATGTTGTTTAAACAACAAATTTACAACAGTATTTACAAAGCCAGACTGATCTGAAGGGTCTAACACACCTCCAGATCTAGTATATGGGCGAAAGAACCGGAGAGATCGTTGTCCACGTGCATAAATGTATGTAACGGAGCATAAGTACTCTTAGATTAATTAGTAAAGTTTACGTCAGACGAAACAATGAAGAAAGGGTAGAAGAAAGAACTTTAATCGGGTGTTGTTATTACCAAAAAGATTTATGTATGTATAAGTATGATGGTTAAGATTTACGTCGCCAGCAATCGATTTTGCATAAAAGCAGGAGTTGTTAGAGAGAGGATTTTCGAAAAGCTCAGATTGGATGTAATTTTTACTTGATCCAGTTTCTATTATAATAGAAAATTTAGAAATTTACCGCTCTTCGTTCTACATTGGAAATAGGGCAACGGAGAGTCTGTTAGTCTAAAAAATTCAAATCGGTGTATTCGGGGAGTTCATTATCTTCAGCAGAACTCGGTTCTTGAGACTGTGAGTATTGCTCGAAACTCTGCTCGTAATTCGGTTCGTCTAATGCCATAGCATTGTAGTAGCTGTTCAAGTCTGCCTGCTCGTTGTCAGCGGCTATGTGGAAGTTCCTTTGGAACTTGTGGGGGACGGGTTGATGTGCCTGACGACCAGGAGGTCTCTTCTCGGCATATCTGAAAGCGGCTGATGGCCTATTTTGGTAGTTGATTGCGGCCGTTTGTATGGTACAGATATCTATCGGATCAGGTTTAGGTTGAGGCTTCGGTGGCCTCTGTGGAGCTGGGTGCGATTGATTAACGTGCCCTGGGGCCATCTGCTGATGTTGTGGCTGATATTGAGGCTTATATTGAAACTGATATTGTTGGGGATACATTTGATTAGGCCGGTTTTGTTGAGTTCGGGAAATTTGTTTCATTTGAGGGAAAAAATTCATAAATTGAGGATAAAATTTTTTCCCAAGCTTCTTATATTAACATGTAACACTATTAAATCTTCTTCATTTAATTCTTTAATTTCACATTGAACCCTTTTATTTGATACCCATGTCAAGGGGGTTGTGAAGATAAAGGTAAGCCGTCATATTGGGGTGTCCGCCTTTTTGGATTTAGAACGATATTAAATATACTATATTGCATTGTCTTCGGATTTATATAAGTGTAGGTATCAAATTTCATCTTTTTGCCATTACGAAAACTGGTCCAAAATTCAGATGAAGTTAAAATAAATATTACTCGTGAGTTTTCAGTGTCTCGCGATAACGTGTTCGGCACGTGCTTCCCAAATTTGATGGGGTTGCATACGGATATTATCTAGGACCAAAGTACTCATCAAGACGAATCAACGAGCCCAAACTCGATGGGGTTGTGTCGTTTTATTGCGGAACTCCTATGGGCACCTTCCAGCTCCAGCAACAGACCCTGGTTACCATATAGGATCAAAGTACTCGTCAATACGAATCCAACGAGCCCAAAGTCGATGGGGTTGTGTCGTTTTATTGCGAAGTTCCTATGACCACCGTCCAGCTCCAGCATCAGATCAGCTCCATGTCATCATAATATTGCATTGTCACGCAATATACATATGCATGCAAAACTTCAGCTCAATCGGAAACCGGGAAGTGGGTCAAATTTAACTTGCAAAATTTCATTACAGACACCGGGACAGGTGAAACTAAATAAAAGCTTGTAAAAATACACTATTATTAAAACATCGATCAAAGTTACAACGAACTACAAGAACTTTTATATTACGTTAGGTACTTGCTGCTACGGAACCCTTCATGGGCAAGTCCGACTCGCACTTGGCCGCTTTTTGAATTTTGTTATATACTACTTAACTGGTCAAGTACTTCTATTTGGTCATTCGATCTCTGCTTGGCGATCAGTCCACTTATAAATTCTAGTTCCGCTTGCAATAATAAAACCCATTTAGACTCAAAGTGTTTTTTGTGATTATTACCTACTAGTGTAAATGAACTAACATTCTTGTGCCGAAACCCGGGAAGCTGGTGAACACTAAAGTAAACTGAGAAAATTAAACTGTGAACTGTGCGCGGAATATCAGCCGTCATTAATCGCGATTAGTAATTCGAACTATTAGAATTGTTAAAGTGCGCTCTTGAACCAAACTTAGGAAGACATTAATTCGCGAGAAAAGTGCATGCGCCATGACTCCAATAACCCATCCAACTCTTAGCTTAGGGAATTACTGCAACATCGAAAAATCGAAATCTATTGCCCATTACGCATGGACTTTGGTGAGCCCGTTCAATTTCTTTCATTATAATTTTTGCAAAATATATGGCTATGCCAAGCGACTTTTAATCCTTACTAAGGTTAATTTTAACTAAGGTAAGCTGTGGCAAATATTAAATTAAATTTGGCTAAAAAAGGTGGAAATTATTGATTCATTTCATTGCCTCATTTAAATTGTGGACCTTTTGAACTAAAATGTGCATTAGAGTATCTCCGAGCTCATAAACCGTTAACAGTGCTCATTTGCGGGACTTTACATTATATATGTATGTACATACTAGAATCGTTGCTAGTGTAAGTCGGTTATAATCTCATACTCTCCTCGATATTTGTGTGATAACGGGATTTGAGTACTATGGAATCTTTACTGGTCAAACTAACTAGTTTAGCCGAGAGACTTGAAAAATTCGTGCTTAATGCCAGTAAAACGGGTAAAGACAAGCGTTCGAAGTCTTTTCTAAATGCGCGTATGCAGCTTCTCGAAAGCTATTGGGGTAAATATGTGCAACTACACGATGGCACGACGGCACAGTAACAAAGGAGGATCTTGATAATGAGGATTATTTTGTTTCTGACATGTTTTCTACTGTCGAGTGTTGCTATATTGACTCTAAACAGTGGCTTTCGGAACAGTTGGAACCTTGTAAAATTAGCGTGGAACTTCCCATCTCAGACTCACTTTCTGCAACAAGATCGTCACTAAAGCTTCTCAAAATAAATCTGCCTTTGTTCACTGGTTCCTACTTAGAATGGTCCTCCTTCAGAGACACCTATATCTCTTTAATCCATGAAAATAAAAATATAGCGAAAATTCAAAAATTTCACTATCTGAAATCGGATATAACAGGAGAAGCTGCCAAACTTCTCAAACATTTTGCCATCACTAATTGGAATTATGCTGCAACTTGGAAAATGCTATCGAGTAGATACGAGAATACGAGAGTGTTAGTTAATGCTAACCTACATGTTCTTGTCTCGTTGCCAAGTATGTCGTCAGAATCGCCTACTGAACTTCGAAGGGTTCAAGATAATTTCACCCAATCGCTTCGTACTCTGGAAAATCTCAAAAGACTTGTATCTACATGGGACAACTGGCTTGTGTATTTTGTTACTAGCAAGTTGGATCAAAACACTAGAAAAGGCTTCGATACTTCCCTTAGCTCTACAGACGTACCTACACTTATGACCCTGACGTCCTTCTTGGAATCTCGTATTCATACTTTAAGCGCAATAAACGACAATAGTCATAAGGCAACAAATCTGCAACGCAAGCGCGCGCCCGCAGTGCGGACTCATCATACGTTTTCTATGAGATCTTGCGTGCAATGCCAAGGGCGACACATACTACTATTTTGTCCAGAGTTTCGATCAATGTTGATAACTGAACGAATTAATCTGCTTCAAACAAAGCGCTTGTGCATGAATTGCCTTAAACAAAACCACATAAGTTCCTCCTGCCCGTCGGATCACCGTTGTAAGATTTGTCAGCTTAGACACCATACTATGGTGCATAAAGGCAGTTCCACCGTTTCAGATCCAACACAAGAAGCGCCTACATCTATAAAGGTTGCCGAATCTCGGCCTCCAATAACAACAAGCGCTCATAAATTTATTTATTTAATGCGCTTAATACAAGCTAGAATAACAAAATAAATTGGCCTAAAACTACTTAACTAACTACACTAATAACTAAGAAAGGGGAGGCGAAGACTGGGAAGGAAGATCAGGGTTGAAGAGGTCATGTCCAAGAGTGACTTTGTCTACGTGAAAGTCGAAGGAGGTGGAATTGTTTACTTTGCGTAGCATTCTGGTAATGGGTTCAAAGAGATCGTAATTGGTGCGGTGAATATTTAGGCGAAAGAGAGGATAGGATCTTACATTGCGCGGATTGGTGTAGAGGGAGATGTTGTATAAAAGTTCAGGACAGTCGATGGAGCCGGACAGAATTTGATGGATAAAGATTATGTCAGCGACATCACGGCGGTTGGATAGAGGCTGGAGGTCAATCAATTTCAACCGATTCTCATAAAGGGGGAGATTAAGGTTACCGACCTTTGGAATTAAATTAGACTAGTAATTCATTATTCCTTTTATTTTGAGTGTGACTCGGGAATTGGTTATAAACATTTTTGAGTTGTATATAAATGAATCTTACAAATCCGATGTGTGACTTATATTGAATGAAAATAATAACGAACTTATTTGTCAAGTGTTGCCACAGACCCAAGGAAGGCCACGTAACGCAAAGCGGAGGAACCTACACTGAACGGCTTCAATTCTGCTTATAAGTGTTGGCTGCGAGGGTGCCCAGACCTGACTGGCGTATTCAAGTAGAGACTTAACGAAGCAGAAGTAGAGAGCTTTTGTGACATAGGAATTTGAGTATTCATTGGGCCATCGTTTTACAAAGCCTAATGCAGAATTAGCTTTATTAACGATATGATCGATATGGGAGCGGAAATTGAGTTCGCTATCACAGATAACTCCCAGGTCGCGTAAGGAGGTCGTCTTGAAGGAGTCTTGAACGAAACGGATGGGTTGGAGATACGTTTAAAGATCTTCATATCATCGGCAAAAATTAGAACTTTTGAGTGTTTAATTACCAACTCAACATCGTTTCTGGACAGAATGAAGATGAAGGCCAAGGACGTCAGGGTGAAATGTAAAAGGGGTAAAAACCGCTAAATCGAAACGAACCTTATATTTTCCATTATCAAGGTAAGATTTGAACCAGGAGATAAAGTGGGGTTGGAAGCCAAAGATACTAAGTTTGAGGACGATGATTTGATGGGAGATTTTGTCAAAGGCTTTACTAAAGTCAGTAACGATAACGTTGGTCTCAACCCCGTTTTCCATAGGCTGAAGAGTTCGAGACACGAAGACTGTTAAATTAGTGGTTGTGGACCTACCTTTGAGAAAACCGTTTTGGAGTGGCGAAAGAATGGGTTTACAGTGGAAGCACAAGGAGTCATAGAATATGCTCTCGAAAAGTTTGGGAATGCAGGAGAGTTTAGCAATGGGGCGGTAGTTTGAAACATCGGCTTTGCAACCTTTTTTGTGGATAGGGATAATAAAAGAATCTTTCCAAAAGGAGGGGAAGACTCCTTTGGAAAAGGAAAGCAAGAAGAGAATAAAAAGAGGTTGGGTCAGGTGATCGGACCATTTTTTTAGGGTAATGGCGGGGCTAACATCAGGACCAGGGTTGTGTGAGAGCTGATCTTGGCAGCGACATGAGAAGCATCAATATCAATGGATGAAAAGGAGATTTGGGAGCAATTGCGCAAGAAAGAAAAATAGTTGAGATTAGGGTCCGGAGCTGGATCGTTGAAGGATGTACTGAAGAACTCACCGAAAAGGTTGGCGATGGTAGTAGGGTCAGACGATGAAGAATCTCCGAGTTTGAGGGTCAATGGGTAACCATTGGATTTGGTTTTAGTATTGATGAAATGGTAGAATTGCTTAGGGTAGGATATAAGCTTGTATTGCATGCGGTCCAGGTATTCGTTGTACTGAGATTTGCAGCGTTCGGAAAAGAGAGAAGAGAGAGCAAGGTAAGAGGAGTGGTCCGAGTCCGATCCAGAGTTTAGGAAGCGGTGTCAAAGTTTGTTTCTTTTGCTACGAAGTCACCGAAGCTCTTTATCGTACCAGGGAGGGGAAGCAGAGATTGTTTTCCTAGGTTCAAAGGGAATACATTGGGATATGCAGTTAAACAGAATGTCGTAAAAAATGTCGACAGCGTTGTTAATTTTTAATTAGGGTGGGAGATAAGTTTGAATTGCTTAAGAGGGAGTTAAGCTTCTCAAAATCAGTTTTATGGAAATTAAAGTGGTGATGAGTTTCAGAGACGGTGTGAGTGCTGAATCATGCAAAAGTGTAAAAAGAAGAGGAGGGTGATGAGAATCTAGGGTGGATAGAAGGTGGCTGCTTTCTGCAACGAGAAAATTAATGGGGTTAGATGACACCACTGATTTGACAAAGGCCAGAGTTTGAAAGGTGATCAATAATTAGGGTTTCTGACACTGAAGACACGTTGGTGGCGTAATAAGAGGACTCATCGACGGAGAGAGACCATTGTAAATGAGGGAGGTTAAAATCACGTAGAACAATAATGTCGTCAAGCGGGTTGGAAAGAGCAGACAAGGCGTCGATTGCATCGATTGCATGCTTATAGGCGTCAAGAGGCTGGGCAGGGCGAATATAGCAGATTTTAATGAAAATGGAGTCAAACAGATGTGAAACTGGGGAAATGACTTGAGAGGTATTGAAACGGTTAGAAGGACGCCGCGACCAGGAGGCACAGAATTTCCGCCATCGGAGCGAAAGATACTGAAGTCGGACGAGAATAGTTCAAGACTATTAATATCGGGAGATAAGTTTGTTTCGGTTAGGGCAAAGATATCATAGGGAAGAGACTGGGACTTTAGGAAGATGTGACGAGTTTTGGAGCGTAGCCCACGGACATTTTGGTAATATAAGGAAATGCAATTATGTAGGCGTATATAATTAAAATTAGTTGTAGTCTGTAAAATAATTTCATTTTTATGTCTTTTTCATTAATGTTACTATGAATTGAGCAATCCTAAACAATTCCAATTACCTTGAAAAAATGATTTAATGCGATCGTAATTTGGATAAAAGTTTAATCTGTAGGCGTTCGATATATCCAATTTATCCGAGAATAATGTCAATTTGTTATCCGAGAATAATGTCAATTTGTTATCCAAGTTAAGTATGGCAACGCTCGTTGCCTTTCGGTCGACTGACACTTCGAATAAAGCGCTGTAACTGGACGGATCGATGTGTTTTTCTTCCTCAAAGTCTTGTATGCCTACAAAATTCTCAGAAGTGGGATTTTGAAAAAAAAAAAGTTGTTAAATTCGTTTCACTTGAGTTGCTAAATTGTTATTTGTTGTGTGGTTCATCATTTTCACGCGAGTTAAGCATATTTTACATTTCACGTGTTGAATTTATGGTTGCGTACGGTACTGAACAGCACGAGGTGATTTTGGTAATCCGTGAAAATCTGGACCAATCCTTATGAAAGCAGATAAAAATCAGGTGAAATCGAAAAGAAAGCAGTTTTATTTAACTGGTCAAAACCACATTTTTCCCTCATCCTGAAATTTGTACAAACTTTTCAAGTGATTGAACATAATGGCTAAGGCACGAGTTGAGAGATTTATGCAAAACGCAACCGTGCAAATTTTGAAGAAAAAACTCGAAACTTTTGGATTAAATGCAGTTGGGGTAAAAGCAGTCCTCAAATTACGACTCGAGGAATATGTTAACGGGTTTTCAGATGCAGAGCTTGAGCAACATTTCCCAGTGAATGTTCGGGAATCTTTGAGTAGTCAGGGCGAAGGCGGTAGCGACGAGACTGATCAACAGGAACTTAATTCAGAAGCGGATTCTAATAATTTACAAAGAGAAATCGATCTACTGAATGACACCATAAAGAAACAGGAGGAAATTTTAAGTTTAAAGAGAAAACTCGCATCTTTACGCAGCGCTGAAGTTGAAGTAAACGGTACGCAGGCTTTTAGCTTTAGAGACGTCGAAGAGGCTTTGCCTACTTTCTCCGGGGACGACCACTATTCGATTAGGCAATGGATAAGATCCTTCGAGGAAGCTAGAGAAATTCACAGATGGAACGACTGTCAATGCTTTATCTACGCAAGACGACTGCTGATCGGAACTGCGAAATTATTCCTACGGTCATCTACCTGCAGAACATGGACCGACCTGAAATCAGCCTTAGAAAGTGAATTTCACCATGGCACAACACCAGCCGATGTACATGACATGCTGAGGAGCAGGAAAAAGCGTAAGGATGAAAGTATTCACCAATTTGTCTTAGCTATGCAGGAGATTTCCTCACTAGCCAGTATTGATGAGGAGGATCTAATCAATTACATTATAAAAGGCATTCCCGATCTAACAGTCAACAAGCACATACTATTCACGGCGAAAAACATACCTGAGCTGAAACAAATTTTGAAAAAATATGAGAAAATTAGGACGTGTAACACCGATATTCCATCTTCAACCAGTTCAACTTCGTCAGCGAGACCTGCAAAACAACATATAGAAGCTCAACATCATCTCCCATCAAAGATCAGATGCTATAATTGCAACGAGTCTGGCCACGTATCAACAAACTGTCCCAAACCGAGAAGAGACCGTGGAACATGTTTCAAGTGCGGAAAACATGGTCACTCCATAAAAAATTGCAACGAAGCTGCATCAACATCATCAGCATCTTCTTCAGCCCCAGTTTTGCTTGTACAGAACTCGCTGGTACAGCACAATAAAGCTCTTCATCGCGACAGTTCATCAGGAAGTCATAACTTAAAATCTTTACAAATTTCTAATGACTTCTTTCACAAATTTAGATATTCTTTTACTAACGAGTCATCAGGAGAAGTCATGACTGAGATCTGGGCAAATACCATGCTTGACAGCGGAAGTCCTATTAGTTTTATACAGGAGTATTACGTGCCTCCTTATGTAATATCGCCAATCGAGTCAGGATGCCAAGGGTACACTGGAATCAACAACAGTCAGCTTGTTATCATAGGCAAGGTACAATGTGTTGTAAATGTCGATTGTAGTAATGTAGATTTGATTTTATATGTTGTTGAGAATGGCACAATGAGTTGCCCTGTAGTGCTAGGAAGAAATTTACTAAATAAGTGTAATGCGAAATTTGTTTTCGATTCCGAGTTGAATAATGAAGATGATAGGAATTTTGACAGTGACGTTAATTTTCCTGAAGAAATCTTGAATATTAATACGCATTGTAATGACGATACTTTAAACTTAAATATAAATGATGAACTAAACTATAATGAGAAAGATAAAATACGCGAAATTATTAAAATGGCATTTAAAAAAGACGACAACGGAGACGAAGAAAGCACATACGAAATGAAAATTTCTTTGTCTGACACAAATGGTACTTTTAATTGCACTCCAAGAAGATTGCCTTACGTACATAAGCTTGAATTACAAAAAATTTTGGACGATTTACTTAACCGTAAAGTTATTCGTGAAAGCAACTCCCCCTACGCTTCGCCAATAGTCTTGACTAAAAAGAAAAATGGGGAATTGAGATTATGTGTCGATTTCCGACAATTAAATAAAGTCACTTTGAAGGACAATTACCCTCTCCCACTTATAGAAGACCATCTGGATAGGTTGCGAGGAAAAAGATACTTCTCTTTATTAGATTTAAAAAACGGGTTTCACCACGTGAAAGTGGCTGATGAGTCCGTAAAATATACTTCCTTCGTAACTCCTTTGGGGCAGTTTGAATATCTCCGCATGCCCTTCGGTCTGAAAAATGCACCATCTGTTTTTCAGCGGTTTATTAACTGCATTTTTAAAGATTTAATCGATGCTGGTAAACTTCTAATTTATATTGACGACCTTCTCATTGCCACTGAGTCTAAGGAGGAACATTTTGAGATTCTGGAAATGGTTGTGAAAACTTCATGTAAAAACAATCTTCAACTTAGATTCGACAAATGCCTGTTTATGCAGAGCAAAATTACTTATTTGGGATACGAAATTAGTGCGAAAGGGATAGGACCCAATTTAGAAGGATTACGTGCAGTTAAGGAATTTCCTATGCCCAAAAATACAAAAGAGGTACAATCATTTCTTGGCTTATGTTCCTATTTTAGGAAATTTATCAAAAATTTTTCAATTATATCAAAACCTTTATATGATCTGCTAAAACAAAACGTTAATTTCAAATTTGAGGCAAATGAGTTGAGGACTTTTGAGGAGTTGAAAAGTAAGTTGCTGCAAGCACCAGTACTAAGCATTTATTCTCCGAGTGCGGAGACGGAGCTTCATTGTGATGCTAGTAGTTTGGGCTTTGGCGCGGTTCTGCTGCAAAGACAGAGTGATCGACGTTTTCATCCAGTTTTCTTTTTTTCAAAAAGGGCTACACCGGCGGAATCAAAATATCATTCGTATGAGCTCGAAACGCTAGCGATAATTTATGCCCTAAGACGATTCCGTATCTACCTGCTCGGTATCAAATTTAAAATTATTACTGACTGTAAGTCATTAACACTTACCCTAAATAAAAAGTTGCTAAACCCCAGAATATCCAGGTGGGCTTTAGAATTACAGGACTTTGATTATTTCGTAGAACATAGAGACTCGAACAGAATGCATCATGTAGATGCACTGAGTAGGTGTCACAATATTTTAATTGTAGAACCGGAGTCGCTTGAGTACGCGTTAGCAGCTGCTCAGCATAAGGATTCCGAAGTCAAGAAAATTGCAACTACATTGGAAAAACAGCAACACCCGTTATATGAAATAGTCAACGGCCTTGTCTATCGTAAGGTAAAAGATAACGTCCTATTCTATGTGCCCACCAAAATGGAAACTTACATCATGCAAACACATCATGAGGGTTTATGTCATGTCGGTACAGACAAACTTTACGAGCATTTAAAGAAAACGTACTGGTTTCCGTCGATGAAAGCTAAAATAAAGAACTACATAAGCAACTGTCTGAAATGTATTCACTTTTCGGTACCATCGGGCAAAAAAGAAGGTATGCTGCATAATATTCCAAAGGGTGATAAACCTTTTGAAACTGTCCATGTCGACCACTATGGGCCTTTACCATCTGGTCTTAGAAACTCCAAAAAATATATCTTTCTAGTAGTCGATGGTTTCACCAAATTCACGAAATTATATGCAGTCAGAAGTACAAGCGCAAAGGAGGTTATTCAATGCCTGCAATCTTATTTTCTGAATTACAGTAAACCTCATAAAATAATCTCAGACAGAGGTAGCTGTTTCACCTCTGAAGAGTTTACATCTTTTTGCTCCGATAATGATTTGTTACATATAAAGGTTGCAACAAGCACCCCACAAGCAAATGGTCAGGTGGAGAGGGTAAATAGAGTAATAAACCCCATGTTATCAAAGGAAAGCGAAATCGAGCCCGGGGAATGGACAAAACATTTGGGTAAGGTTGAATTCGCCATAAATAATACCTTCAATAAAAGTACAGGATCAACACCAAGTACATTGTTATTTGGCGTTGAGCAGAGGGGGAGGATTAGCGATAAAGTTCGGGATTATTTAGAAGATAATGTAATGCATGACGATTTAAGAAATTTAGATAAAATTAGGGAGAAAGCAAGTCAAAGTATTATCCGTAGTCAGAATATAAACAAAGCTTATTTCGATAAAAGGCATAAGAAGCCTCACATATATAAAGTAGGAGATCACATAATGGTGAAAAATGTCATAACTACCGCAGGGATGAATAAAAAGCTTTTGAAAAAATATAGAGGTCCGTACCAAATCGTGAAAGTCTTGCCGAATGATAGATACTTTATAAAAGATTTGGAAAATCTTCAAATTAGTAGGGTTCCTTACGAAGGGGTCGCATCCCCCGAAAATATGAAGCCATATGTGCAGTTTGATTAAAGCGTATTAGTATTCTCATTTCTGTGCTAAATAGAACTAAAAAGAAAAAAAAAAAAGAAAAACTGTGTTACTATGTATATACACTTTCGATATTGTTAAGGAGTACTATGTATATTTATGTTGTAAATAATATTTTAAGAATTTTCATTCTGCTTGTGAAGTTCATAGCATATCTGAGTCTGTTATTTTGAAAGTTAAGATTAGGAAATCGAGGCGATTTATTGTCAGGATAGCCGAGTTGTAGGCGTATATAATTAAAATTAGTTGTAGTCTGTAAAATAATTTCATTTTTATGTCTTTTTCATTAATGTTACTATGAATTGAGCAATCCTAAACAATTCCAATTACCTTGAAAAAATGATTTAATGCGATCGTAATTTGGATAAAAGTTTAATCTGTAGGCGTTCGATATATCCAATTTATCCGAGAATAATGTCAATTTGTTATCCGAGAATAATGTCAATTTGTTATCCAAGTTAAGTATGGCAACGCTCGTTGCCTTTCGGTCGACTGACACTTCGAATAAAGCGCTGTAACTGGACGGATCGATGTGTTTTTCTTCCTCAAAGTCTTGTATGCCTACAATTAAGAGGAGGGTTACTGACACGAGCAGGGCAGGAATGGGGGAATTGGTTAGGAACAAAAGTAGTTTTTAGCATCACTGCGGGCTTTCTGTAGATGGGAAACGCGTTCGGAACTAACATAAGAGGCGAAGGTAGTAAGATCACCAGATACCTTTTTTGAAGGGATGTTAAATGCCTCGTGGTATTTAGAGAAAAGTTACCTTAAGGTAGATAGGTCGGTGCGAAGACATTCTTGGTGCACAGAGACAAGAACATTTGTTTTGGTTTTGCCATCAATGCAGACGGAGTCAGGTTTATCGTGGAGGTAAGCTAATAATGATCGGACGTTGTTGTAAATTCTGTGATCGCGAAAATGTGATAGCACATACCGTCCATCGCTGGATTCTGCAGATCGCATAGTGAGATTCACAACGGGGGGAAGAAGAAGGTCGAGAAGGATTTGGGAAATAGAGGGAGTAAAATTGGGAGAAGTGGCAGTTGAGGATGAGAAAGCAGCAGGAGCTGAAGAACAAAGATTCGAGGAAGTTTTGTCAGACTTATTGGAAACCACGGGTGAGGGAGGGGGCGGGGAAGTAGAAGGAGTGGAAGCAAGTTGATAGTGAAGATTGAACTCAATGGGTGAGACAGATGAAGATGGAATGGAGCAAGTAGTGCTGGCAGAATTGGGATGAAGGACATGGCATTTTATAAAATTTGGGTATTTAATCGCGGTACTAAAATTGAAATTGGGGAAGGTGCTCGCTTTAAGGTGCCAATTGGGATTCAGGGGGGATGAAGCACGGGGTTTAGGGCGACGTTGAGAGGAAACATTTGGTTCCGGATTGTGCTTCACAGAGGTAGACTTCGCTGTGTTATTGTTAGGGCGTTTGTTAGAGGCTATGTTAGGGGTTTTTTTAGATCTAGTGGATCTACTGCAGTAGAACCTGCCCCCTTCTTACAACAGCAATTGTCTATGTAAGGTCTGCAGAAAGTAAAGCTATTAAGGCTCGAGCATTGGTGGATCCAGGATCAGAGTCGTGTTTCATCACAACAAGGAAAGTAAATATTTTGGCGTTTATTTGACTTCTGTGTTTATTTATTAATTCGCTTAATACAAGCTACATATAATACATATAATGCAATACAATAGAGTACTTAAACTCTAACGGAGAAAAGGGAAGGAAAGGGAAAGGAATAGGGCTTAGGAATTCAAGAGGGACGGTGACGGAATCCAATCCTGAGAGACAATTTACTCAGGTGGAAGTCGAAGGAGGGAAGAGTGTTGGCCTTCCGAAGCATTCGGGTGATAGGCTCGGAAAGACCATAGTTGGTGCGATGGTAAGCAGGGCGAAAGAGAGGGGCCGACCTGAGGTGACGGGGGTTGGTGTGGAAAGAGATCCGCTGAAGCAGAGAAGGGCAATCAATCTCCCCAGAAAGCAGCTGATGGATGAATGTAATATCAGCCAGATCACGCCGCCGCCATAAGGGCTGCAAGTCAATTAGCATCAGGCGGTTTTCGTAAGGCGGAAGATACAGACGGTCAGACCAGGGAAGCTCGCGTAAAGCAAAGCGAGGAACCTGCGCTGGACTGCCTCAATCCAATTGATGCTAGCAGATTGATAAGGAGACCAAGCTTGGCTAGCGTATTCGAGGAGAGGCCTGACAAAGGAGACATAGAGGGATTTGGCAACATAGGGATCAGGGAACTCTTTAGACCAGCGCTTAACAAAGCCAAGAGCAGAGTTGGCTTTAGCAACCACACTATCGATGTGATCGCGAAAGTTAAGCTCACAGTCACAGATGACACCAACATCACGAAGGGAGGAAACACAAAGAATAGTTACATCAGACAGCTGATAAACCCTAGGGGAGAAGAAGGGTTTCTGCGGGAGAAAGTGATGGATTGGCATTTGGAGACATTTAGCTCAAGAGAGTTCTTTTGGCACCAGATACTGAAACTATTAAGGTCGTCTTGAAGTAGGCGTGAGTCTGTGGGAGAGGATATTAGTTTGGAGATTTTCATGTCATCGGCGTAGATAAAAAGGTCCGAGTGCTTAATAACACACTCAACATCATTAATAGCCAGTATGAAAAGCAACAGACCTAAACGGCTGCCCTGCGGAACACCCGAATTGGCCACGAAAGAGTTGGAGGACGAGGAACAGAAAAGGACCTTGTACTGGCGGTGCTCGTAATATGACTCCATCCAGGACAGAAAATGCTGATTGAAGCCAAGGGAGCTGAGTTTGAAAAGAATTAATTTATGCGAAATTTTATCAAACGACCTCCTCACCGTTTTCTAAGGCACACAGTGGATTAGAGCCGTAGTGGGTAAGGTTAGTGGTAGTAGATCTGCCTTTAAGGAAGCCGTGTTGTGATGGGGAGAATATGGATTTACAGTGAAAGAACAGACAATCGTAAACGATGCTTTCGAAGAATTTAGGTATGCAGGAGAGTTTGGCTATGGGACGACAGTTGGAAATATCACTCTTACAACCCTTTTTATGAATGGGGATAATATATGAGTCTTTCCACCTAGAAGGGAAGATTCCTTGGGTGACTGAAAGTTGATAGATATAGGTAAGAGGTACAATCAAGTGTTGAGCACACTTTTTCAGGACAATGGCAGGGACACCATCCGGACCCGGGCTGTAATCATCAGCAAGAGTGTTGATAGAGGCAGCAACCAATGACGAATTGATGTTGATAGAAGCGAGGGTAGTCTGAGGGCAAGAGCGAATGAAATGGATGTAGCAAGACATCAGGCTCGGGAGAATGCTCGCTGAAGGATTGGCTGAAATGTTGAGCGAAAAGGTTGGCTATTACACGGGGGTCAGAAGAAGAGCTATCATCAAGTTTAAGAGATGAGAGATAGCCACTGGATTTTCTCTTGATGTTGATGAATTGGTAAAAGCGTTTAGGATCAGAGAGGAGAGTTGATTGCATACGTTCCGAATATTCGAGGTAAGAGGATTGGCTGCGTTCAGAGAACAGGGAAACCACATAGAGGTAATTGGACAGGTCGGGATCCGATCGAGATAAGAGATAGGCCTGCCACAATTTGTTTCTCCTGACAACAAAACTACGGTTAGTTTTCAACACCTCTCAGAAAACTTCTAACGGAACGTCATTAAGTGAGTTACTACATTGTGGACCGAAAATTCAAACCGACATTTTTCTCATCCTCATGAAGTGGTGGATATATCCTTACATCCTGTCAGCTGGCCTAGAGAAAATGTTTCGTGAAATCATAGTTGACGAGAAGGATTTAGATCTGCAAAGAATCCTGTGGCGATTCTCTCCAAGTGATGGCATTAAATGTTACAGGCTGCTGACTGTAACCTATGGCGCGTCATGTGCACCGTTTCTGGCGTGCAGGACATTACAGCAACTAGCAGACGATTATGAATTAGAATATCCAGCTGCTGCTCAGGTCTTAAGAGAGCATTTTTATGTTGATGATGCGCTTTTTGGTGGCTTCACGGCGGAATCTTCAACTTCTGGTTGATGACAATCGATCGGACCCATGATAGAAGTTTGGACAGGTAGATATGCATCGTTGATTGCGGTGTTGTTTGATAATTTTTTAATAGTCCAAATACTGTGTTCCGCTTTAGAAGATATTTCAAACTATTCTTCCGAAATTGGATTAGACTGCTGTATACAAATATCCATATTATTGATGGCTATACTTGTCACTGCCACATACGTTAAAGTGTAAGGGACATTTTGAGAGCTAGTACCTCGTTTACATAAACGGACCAACTCATCGATTGTTGTACATTCAATCACGCACGCTTTCCCATTATTAGCCCTAGCCTCTTTTGGACCACATGAATGAGAGTCAGTTAAATAGTACTTTTG